>WBNH01000676.1:109640-211153 GCA_013401255.1 Urocolius indicus
CCCGCGCTCTGCCCCGACGGGCAGGGGACGGCCCCCGGCCCGCTGCCCCCTTACCCAGCAGGAGGAGCCGGTGCGTGGCCCTATAGACCTGCTTGTCCTTCTGCAGCTGCTTCTCGATCTTCTTGTTGGCCTCGCGCTGTGCCTTCTCCTCGTTGCGCTGATCCTCCGTCTTGCTGTTCCCTAAACAGCCCATCTTGGGGAGGGGGAGGCAGCGACGCGGGGCGAGGGGACGGGAGGCGGCCGGGGCTGCCGGGGGGAGGGAGGCAGGCACTCTCCCGGGCTCCCTTCTTCTTCTTCTTCCTCCTCCTCCTCCTCCTCCCCCCCCTACTCGCTGCTGTGTCGGCCGCTGCCCAGAGCCAGAGACATGGAGAGAGCCGAGCCTGGAGCCAGCCAAGGGGGGGCCGATGCCGATGACTTTGCTGCCGCTCGGCCGGGCCTCCTCCCCGGCGGTTACAGCTGCTTCTCCTCCCCCGCCCCCCCGCTCAGCCGCGCGCCGATCGCCTCAGCGCACCTTTCCCGGGGGGGGGGGGGTAGCAGCAGGGCCCGATGCGCAGCGATCCGCGGGGATCTCCGCGGCCCCGGCTCCTCTTAGAGGGAACGGAGCTGCACCCCCCCGCGCCGCACGCACAGGAACAAATCCAGCTTCGGTGCCACCCCCCCCTCCCCCCCAAAAAAAAAAAAATCTATTAATCCTCTTTAGATCCAAAGGCACGGGCTCCGGGCACGGAAACCTCCGAAAATCCTCGGCGGGGAGGATCGCCAAACGTCTCTTGCTCGTGACCGAGGCGGTCACGCCAGCCGCGGCTCGGCTGCCGGCGGAGGTCGCGCTCCCTTCCCTCGCCGTGCGCCGCAGCTCCTCGCCCTGTGCTGCCGCGGGTCCTTCCTCCCGCACCGGGGCGGGGAGGGGGGGAGGGGGGGGGGTCCAATCCAAGCCCCCTCCTCTTTTTTTTTTTCCTCCCCCTTTTTTTTTCCTTTGCCCCCCTCTCCTTGCTGCCGCTTTTTCACATCAGCTTCCCGGGCGGCTGAATCCTCTCGGCTTCTCCAGAGAAAAAAAAGAAAAAGACAAAAAAAAACCCCAAAAAGCAGCAGGCAGCCGGTGGGGTCTGCGCCCCCGCGCCGAACCTGTCCGTCACACGAGGATTTTCCCCCGTATTATTTTCCGTGCTCTCTCCCACATTTCTCTCTCTCTCTCTCTTCCCCCCCCCCCCCGCTTTCTTTTTTTTTTCCTCCTTCCCCCTATCGAGCGGCTCCGCGGCGGCCGGGCGGCGGGGTGGGGCGAGCGGGCCCCCGCTGAACCCTGGGAGCGGGGCCGCTCACATGACACCGCGTCAGCCCGCGCCGCCGCTGCCGGCGCCCTCTTCGAACCAGCCCCGCGCCGCTGCCGCTGCCGTCCCGCCGCGCCTCGGGACGCTCCTGCGCCCTGCTGGAAACGACCAGCGTCCCACACACACCCGTGCCCTCCGACGGTCGGACACTCGGACACACACACACACACACACACACACACACCCCGCAGTCGTCCCGCTGCTTGTCCGGGTGAAGGCAGCCCAGAAAAATATTTGCAAGACTTTTGAGGTTTTAATTTAATAGAGTTCTGAATATTTTTTACGGGAGTCGCACCCTGGGGCACGTTATGCTACGTTTCAAAATAATGACTGCAGAAGTTATTGTACAAAATAGATGCATATTTGTGCATTTTCCTCAGTTGATGAACTACTGTCCCACAGAACCACTCCACACACGCTGGAGCACGTTCATCATTTTATACCAAAGCGGGTATTTCTGGACAAATGCACTTGCTGAGCGCTGAGCACAAGTGGGGCTGGGCGAGCCCCTCGGGCTGCAGCCAGGGACACAGCTGGGACAGATGCGGGCAACTATGTCATGCAGGTTGGACTGGGGGAGTTCCAACCTGATCTTCTACAGTTACTTCTACAGAAGGTTTAGCCAGCTATCTAGCACCATTTTGGGTTTTGAAAGCTCAGTCTATAAACACCCCATTAGTTTCCATGCACAGTTATCTCTGGAAAACGAGGATTGGTGCTTTTGCTCTTTGGAAAACCTGGTTCCCTAAAATATACAGCTAGTTTTTCTCTACCCCCCTGAGGTGAGCAAAATGCCTTTTACCATACGTAAGTTATTTATCCTCATTCGCAAAATTCAGTTACCTATAACACTATTCCCATGAGTGCATCTTCTTACGTCATCTGGTCACTATATTTAAAGCCACCTACAGTAAAATAGTTACGTGAATAGAGCTAACAACCAGAAGGTCATGGTTAGTGTCATCAGATACATCTGTTTAGCTGCCCTTGCTGAAAGAGGAGCAGACCTCAGGAGAAACAGGGAACTCCAACACCAAATCTTGGTCTTCAAGGCGTTGTTGACCCTTTCAGTCCGTTCTTAAATGCCACAACTTTGGGGTACTCGGAGCCTAAGGAGATTTGGAACCAGTGGAGACACTCTTACTGACTTCTCCAGGTGATCTCCATTTAGGCCAAGGCAGTTTTAAAAGGTCTTGAAGAGACTTGGCTCAGCAACACCTAGATTCATTTGAAGCAAAGACTATAATAATTCCTTGCATCTTTTATAGGTCTCATATTTATTTGTTTTGTTTCCATGTAATA
Source organism: Urocolius indicus (assembly GCA_013401255.1). Classification (NCBI taxonomy): domain Eukaryota; kingdom Metazoa; phylum Chordata; class Aves; order Coliiformes; family Coliidae; genus Urocolius; species Urocolius indicus. Next base: position 112,268 of record WBNH01000676.1, read on the forward strand.
TACATTATTCAAATATATTTTAACCATGGAGTTTACAAGGCATGAAGGACTCGATACAGCAGAATCCAGACTGAAAAATGTAAAACCTCATGGCTGTGTTATGGTCACACGTATGAAGAGAATGCCGAAATGCCAGGAGCTGCCACCTCTCGCAACAGGGAAAATCTGCCCCAGCTGCCAGGCTCCAGGCTTTGCTTCCCTCCAGGTCCCACTTGGGAAAGAATGGAGCTTGTCTCAGGCTCCAAACATGAAGGAATACACAAACAAGATAAAACAATTATTGCTGGAGATATACAAAGGGCTAAACTCTTGAATAACGAGCAGTGTTAGAGTAGGGAAAGGGGAGCAGTAAATGTGCCAAAGCATCCTGCAACAAGGGGGTCATTGCTGTTGTCCAGCAGCGCATACTCATCCCTGGCCCAAACACAAACTGGGACGGGCTCGACAAGGTTAAACTCTAACAGCTGTCAGGCACTGCACTGAGGCACAGGAACTGCTGCCATCCTGGTAGATATATCCTGTGCTTCCATCTCTTTAACAAAACAGTGAATTAACGAACTTACTTATGACAGTATTAAGAATTAGCTCCTTGTATTGTAAGTGTTATTAAAGTGTGAAAGTATCAAACGCTATAGAAAACAAACAAACAAAAACCCCTCCCAATTTGTTAAACCTATTGTCAATTACAGAGTTCTTTAGTCTTTCTGAAATAAAACGGGACACAAGACATAAGGCACCGACTGTACTTCACATATCCACGGAACTGCCACCATTTTTTTCTAGTGTTGCCATGATTAGAAGAGCATCATTTGAAGAGTGAGCAATTAGCTGCTCTAATTCTTTTCTATTCGTTTGACACTGCTGCTGCTGTGTCTTTAAACTGTATTTCTTATTGGAATGACTGGCATTAGCTTCCATCTTGTAAAAATACCTAAACTTCAGTTTCACGAGACTACTGCCATCAGAGAGGTAAGTGCAGGCAAAAATCTGACCCCTAACTCACCATAAAATTGAAGTTCACTTCTGAAGAACCTGCAGCTAAGGAACAAATGAAGGCAACGATGAAATAGCTATCTGTATGGGCACAGTGCCTGTGTGATAAAACTCTGTTTGAGGCTTGAAAATACTCTGAAGAGGCTGTTAAAGGACACTGCTGCATGTTAATCTGAAATATTTTCAAACCATGCAAGGGAACATGAACGTGGAAGTGGCTGCAAGGGACATTAGAAGACTTACATTTACTGACTCAATCCTGCACTGTTTAAATTAATGGGAGGTAAGAATTTACGCACAGGAGACTGCGAAGATTATCAGATCTCTTACTTTTAAAAAATTATTTTGGAAAGAAAAATGTCATTGTAATTCTTTTCTCCTTTTTCTCTCCACATCTTTTGCTCAGAGAACTCCTGTTTGGTGTCTTGAGACTGAGGGAAGATTTGTAACTATAGCCCAATCCTGTAAATAAACACGTTCTCTACTCAGTTCAGTAGTCCTATTGAAGTGCATTATTTATGCAGACTTTACTCTTCCCAGCTAGGACAACTATATTAGCTTGATTTAGAAATGGTTAAAAAGATGAAGATATAAAGTGGAAGTAGACTACTAATAATAGTACAAGTGAGAGAGAACTTGTTGAAAAGTATATGTCCCTTTGGCTTCCTCCATTCTATACATATAAACTCCCGTCTTTTTAAGATTTACATATAGTACCTATTAGTCTAATCACCCAAAGAGACCTCAAGAAAAATACTATCATTTTCCTATTGTAACATATTTATATTTGGCAGACCATTGCATTTATTTTAATGCATTTTCCTTGTGCTAGACTCCCATATTGTGCAGGAAGGTATTCACTTGTAAGAGACAAAGAAATACTGTTGTAAAATTCACAAACATTGTCTGGACAACGTAGATACACGAGTTGTTTATGGAGTTACTATTTTGTTAGTACAGTAGATTCTGAGCCTGTTGAAAAAATGCTTCTGAGACACATACTTCATGTCATTCCATTCTTTCTGCTTTCTAACTGAAGGGATACAACTTTCTGCTTACAATTCTGATGTTACATCAGTTTTACTCTAGTGATCTGAGTTAGGCTTGGAAATCACTTCAATTCACTTCTTTTTTTTATACAGGTAGTTATAAGACCCAGATCAAGATGTCCATTTTACACCACAAATGCCTTATAAGCCCCCCAGGTAACAAACATCCTTATTTCTTATTGCAAACAATTTACATTTGTTAGTAAGTTGAAGGTACTGAGCACTTTGGATGCCTCAGCCTCCAGAAAAAAAAAAAACAAACCAGTTAATTTGGTTTCAGATAAAACAGTTGTACAGTTCCTTACGGGCTCACACTGTCCACAGCGAACATGACCTCATAAACTTTTGGCTGTGAACGGTGGGGGTGGAGTTGTGACCAAACCAATGTGCTCATTTGGAAGAGAGGACACAGACAACATCGCGCTTGAGCATCCCTTAGCAACCGGACTGAAATGGCACTGCAGCTTTTGAGGAGGTTGTCAGCCTTCCTTGCCACTGGAATAGCCTGTATTTCAGTTCTACTACAGCTGAGGAGACACAGCAGAGAAGACAAAATTTTTAGTCAAAAAGGAAAAGTGATTGTTTCTGTTTAAAGGAAACAGCCTATTTTCAACAAGTCTTTTTCATGGAAGGATACAGAGCTCAATTGATCTAGGGAACACAAGAAACAAGTGGTTCTTACAGCAACACCTTTATTTAGACTCTTTCAATTTGAAGACCTACACTGTAAACTTTATGACATGCCTCTCTGTATCAGGATGAACCGAAAGAGAGCTATGCTTGCTTGTGTGTGTGAAAAAAGTCCCAAAACAGAAAAGTATCTCTGATTTTAAGCTGTAAAGGAGTGGATCAGTGAACAACAAAACTATGGGGTCACTTTACTACAATTGCAGTTACAGCCATGCATCTTAGTTATCTCCATTCCTACAGTTATGTTCCATTCCTAAGAGTTTGGATCAGAGCTGCTCAACATGTCAAGATGAACTCTCAAGGAGAAGACAGTTTAATCTTTGTTCACTGAGAAACTGCAACCCTATATTTCTCCCATAGCTGAAGATATGCTATTGCAGGGTAATGTCTGTAGCCTGCTTTCTTTTAAAAAGAAATAAATCTATGCATTCTTCTCCACTGTGTTTTTCACTTGAAATTTATTACATTTGTACATTTTGGTAAGAATTTCAGAGCTGTGCTTTTTAATTTTTTTTTTAGGAGGGTGTCTTTTTTTTTTCCCTGCTAAGGTTTTCAAAGGACTTAAATGTACTGGGAAAAAATAAACAGTGAGTGATTTATATTAGAAAGATGCAGAAGTTCCTCCTGTGCATAGCACCTTTGAGGAAACAAGAAAGAGCTGTGAATTTTTGCTAAGGTGCCTACATTACCTAACGCTTCATTTTGCAGTCCTACAAATTCACAGTGCTGTGGCTGAGCAGTACAAACAGACTTCACTCTTTTAAAAGCAGGGATTACCTCTGGGACAGATTGACTCTTTCAGTTAAAGGACATTTTTTTTATTAGCATACATGGTATGTTTTTGTGTATTGGTAACTTTCTGGTTTGAACTCTGTTGACATTGTCAGCTTGAGAAATACAGAACTGTGGGCATTCATTGTGGGCCATAGAAGTGACTGGTAGTACAATACCAAACCTATCAATCTCAGTGTATTTAATCCCCAGTATATTTAATCTTTTAGGTAGTCTTTTAGTTTTAGTTAGTTATATATAAGGATTAATTAAGGTTCTGATTTAGACTTAGATCAGTGGTTTTTTCAAATGCTTTGAATACTAAAAAGCCTCCCGTGGCCTCTTGCAGTGACTCAGGTCTGCTGCTCACGCTTTCCTTAGATGGAGCCATCCTCCACAAGCTATCGTCCTGCAAAATCCTTTGGACTCTTGGAGGAACGAAACTTGACGATAAAAAAGGGAGACGGTTTCAAAGTCTCCAAGTTACCCTTTGACCTGCTGAACAAGGAACCCTTGAGTAATCTCAAACCCGTTTAAAGGAGAAACAAACAAATTAAAGCCAAACAATAATCTAAAAAGGAAAAACAAAGCAAACAGATTAGAATTGGAGCAAGAATCCAATAAGGGCTTTTTTTTTTCAGCTGTTTCCTTTGCTGTGGCCAGAAACAAAATCACTGTAAAAAGTATTTAAAGGTAAACAAGGTAGGAAATGAAGCCACTATCAGTCAAACCCAGGGAGAGCAAAGCAGGGTCCTCAAGTAAAGAGACAAGTCTGTCATATGGGGAAGATTGAGCCTATCCCAATGCAACGAAACGAGCATTGTCAGGAAGAAATTAATGCAGCACTAATGTCTTCAATAAAGAACAAACACAAAATGCTTGAGTACAGATTCTCCAAAACAAACAGAACGAAAAGGAGATACTTCCCTCTCTGGCAAAGAAGGAGAATTTTTCCATACAGAAATTCTAAACTTGAGAGGGATTTTTGTTTTGTTTTTAAAGAAAAACAAGCCCAAAGTCTACTCATAGAATTAACCAAGACCTTCCTTTAAACCAAAGGAAAAAAAAATTCCTTGCTTCTCTCCTTTCACTTCGAGGCTTTTCCTCAGAAACATTTTAAAAGAGACTGTAAGGAACTCGTGGAATTATGGAAATAGCACACTGAGTGAGAGCTTTTCATGTAGTAGCTTTTCTTATTTTCTGGCAGGTTTTTTTTCCTGTTAGTCTTTCTCACTACTCATGCATTCGGCACTGCACGTTATTAAAAAATCCCCTCTTACGTAACAGAAGTAGCAGCAGCACATCCTCGCTCTCCACATAACACACATGGAATGCTGATTCCAAAAAATTGGAACAAGTATTTTTCTCAGATTTAGTTTCAATATTTGTCAACGTTCACTGCAGACCGACCCCCGACCGCAAACTTCTTTTTATAAAGAATTATTCTGCTTTAATCCTTGTTATGTCTGGGTCACAAAACTCAGAGAGGCTGCAGTAGTAAAGGCTGAGTTTTCTAAATATCGGGTTATAGTTTGCTCCTGCAAAGAAGCCGAAAACTCCCAAGCCTTTCTCCTGCCGAGGGGGGTCAGCAGAGGAGGAGAAACTCCTGGCTTCACCTTCCCAGCACACGAGGCAAGCCAAGCAGTCCGGCACCAGCTGCTGCTCCCACCAGAGCAGCGAGAGAGCTGGGGCTGAGCGTGGCTTAGGCTCAGCCTGACCCAGCCTGCTCTCCAGCAGCACGGTGAGCTATCCCTCCGTGCTGATATTATTTATTACTGACACTGCATTCTCATTTTACGGCGCGTAACAGGAAAGGGAATAAGAGGATTGTTAAAATAGTTCTTGCTAAGTTGTCACACAGGTTTTAATGTGCTGTAAACATTCCTCTCCTCCTTTTACCTTTCTTTTTTTTTTTAAGTAGAACAACATTCAGGCTTTCACGCTCAAAATAACTTTACATTTTAGTGCTAGCAAACCACAATACTCTGAATACCCAGGAGCCATTACCGGAGACAATCCACAAGGAAAACAGAGCTGTGACTTTGCTCCTCTGTCTCTGCATTGCTGGAGGTCTGAAAGTGTTCCCTTTCAGAAAGGGTATTTTCTCCTATCTTTTTCTTTAGATGAAAAAAAATCTTAAGCCTAGATCCTAAAATTATATACAGACAAAATTAGAGAATAGAGGTCTTTTATATCCTATTTTTCCTGGAAGAATCTGGCTGTCTGGCAAACTAACAGCATCATTACTTCTTAAGTGCCTTGATGTTAAATTAAGAGTGCCCCACAAACCCTAGGGCAGTTGCAGAATTTAGACCCTCTCCCAGTGTTCCAAATTAGTCTTTCTGGTGTTTGGTTGGGGTTTTTTTTTAATGTTTTAGATTTTAGAGATGTATACAAAACAATCCATTATTTCCAAGTCTTTAGGTGTGCAATGAAAAGTTTTCCTTTGTTTCAGACAAAGTCAAGAAAGACATCCATTGCCATGGCTGTGGGAACCAGGCAGGAGCCAGTGTCTGGACCCTGCTGCAACCCCAGTTTGGGTCAGAACCTGCGGTCAAACACTGGGATTTTGCCTCTGCTACATTAAAACCAGCAGAAATGAAGGATCCTCCTATGGACTCAGCTCAGGGGATGCTTGGATCTGTTCAAACGCTCACAAAATGTCAATGGAAAAGAGATGAGCGTGGGGATCAAACAGGGGAACAGGATGCAGGAGACTTGATCTACTGCAGACGGTGTGATCCAGCACAGCCATCAATCCGTGCATGACCTTGGACTAGCCACTTCCCCTTTCTGTGCCTCTTTTTCCAGCTATCTTTTATCTGCCTCTCTCATATAGGTTGTAAGCTGTTTACTTCTGACATGTCTGCACAGTATCGAGAACCAAGTGGCCCTGATCTCGCTGGTGAACTTTAAGCCCTTCTGCTACACGTTTCATCGTAAAATAATTATTCGAAAAGGAAGTGATTTTTTTTTTTTTAACAGTCTGTCTTCCTTTCCTTAACACCTCTTTAACTCGGACATTCTCAGCAACATTAGGTGAAAAAAAAATAGGCTCTGTTTAAAATCTTAACATTTGTTTTTCTTAAATGAAAACACTGAGAAAACTGCTGGTCTTCTGTGGAGTCCTTCTCCCACAGGCCCTCCAGCAAAACCAGGGAAAGCCAGGATCAGCATGCGCTCCACATTCAGAATACCAGACAAAGATACTTTTTACTTTGAAGATATTTCTTTCTAAAGCCTGCCCACCTCTTAGTCTTTCTTTGTACACCATAAAGCACCAAACAGGGCAGAGACCCGGTGCTGTGTTCTTTTTCGGGTCACCTCCAGGTTTGCTTTATACTCTCTGGTGTTACAGTAACGAATTTGTTTTTCCATTGCTCTGTGCATGCTCTCTTGTCTAAGAGTGACCTATTCACTTTTGAAGCAATCAGCTTTTTACAGCTTAGTCTATGCTATGTAAATAGAGAGCAAGCATTATGGCTGAGCCCCCGGTCATCAAATCATAGAATGGTTTCAGCTGGAAAGGACCTTAAAGACCACCTTGTTCCAACCTCCCTGAACAGGACCTTAGCCAGCTGTGGAGCCTGCTGCCTCCTTTTCCAGGTGTCAGCCCCGAGTGACTGAGCACTCCACAAGCCCAGCCTCAACGAAGACTTCCACGCTGTCCTTTGCTCAGTGGGATCATAGCTGTGTCTGCAGAAGGGCTTTAGTGGAAAGCCACTGTGCCCTCAGAACACCCAAGGATCCAGGTTGCCGCAAAGGGCAGGGGATTCAATGGCATTTACCCTGGTGTCACCACTGCTTCAAGCTGCAGCTCCTCTGCCAAGCCATAAACAAGAGTGACCAGTGACCTGCTCTCAACCAGCAACACTGGGGTGAGAGCATGAAGACACCCGTTCCCTCTGCCCGTCCTTTGCTGTGTGGCATGTGGAAGAAGCTGAGTCCCTCCTGGCACCAGCAATCCCAGCTGAAGGCAGGGCCTTCCTGCATGGCTGCATTTCACACCCTATATATAAAATACACAGCTCTACATTTATTCTAAAAAATTCTTTCAATGAATTGGTGTTACTGAGGGATATATATACTAACTCCATATATGTCAGAGTTAAGGAAGATTTGTCCAAGGAACTACTTCCAGAGGAAGTGCTGGGCAGCCACATTATTTGTTTTGTTTAAAATGATTACAGTCTCGATAATGTCCTTTTATCAAAACTACACATGTGCTGAGCATGCACAGTGCTGTGTGTTGTGAGGCATACAGGAAGGGGTAGATTTAATTTATTTCTTTATTATGAATCTCGTGGTGCTGTAAGGAGAATCCTGGCTGACAGCGCAAAATAAAGCTGAGCTTTCAGAAGATATTTTTGGGGGCTGAAGTTCCTGTACTGCCTTTTCAAATTCAGTCTTAAATTCTGTATTCCTAATCTTCTGTTCTGTCTGGACGATCTCATGAATGGACAAGTGTATTATTACAGAGCTGAGCAAGCACCTCGTAACGTTTGCCATTAATATTCATTTGAAAGAAAAATGGAGTTTAAGCTTCCTGATTTTCCTTTCCTTGAGTGAGGAAACTAGTGAGGGAGTTTATAAATTAACAGTTCTGGGCAGGCAAAAGGGACCAAGGCAATTGGGACACACCAAAAATAGTTCTCCATCAAAATGATAACGCTGCTTTATTTTGTGAACATAATTTGGGCTATAAGGTCTGTTTATGTTTATTCGGTATCAGACCCTCCATGGTGGATCAAAGCATTAACATTGCTGGAGAGACTCTGTACCCAGCTGCACAACGATGGCCACAAAGCAGAAATAGAGCCACCGTGAGCAACCAGCACAGACTGCCTCCCAACCTTCCGCCTAGAAATAAAAGGAATTCTTTCTTCTCCATATTAAAAGCTGGCTTGGAGGGAAGAAAGTGGGCTAAAAAGAAGGGATTTCAGTCTCTTTATAAAAAGGGCATTAGCCCACGCTGGCCATGCTCATCAGATGGAAGGCATGAAGAGCTGATGGGCATAGGGATAGTGACCCCATCTAAGACAGATGAGTTACAAGATCAAAACATGCAGTAAAGACTCGCAAGAATGCTATTTTTCAGCGATCTGTAGATACTGATTATTGTTTAAGAGTAAAGTTAAAAAAGCTAAGACACTCCCTGCCTAAGGACAAATAAAGGAATTCCTGTTACCAAAGAGTCAAAACTGAGACTAGGCTATGAAATTAAGAATGTCCTGAAAGGACTGCAGGATCTCACTGCCCCAAAGAGTGTCCTACAGGAGGTCTCTTTGTAGAAGTATCAATGTGAAACCTGTAAGCAGGATCAAGCGACTCAGATGAAAGGTACAAGCACACAGATTGACCGTCTGGATCCAAACACTCCCAACTGGTCTGCAGGCAGTGAAGAAGATGGGGCAAGACATGACAGTAATAGTCTACCGTGACTTGAGACCTCCTGCCCTAGTAACAATTATGTAATTGTTACAGTCTTTTAATACCCGAGTAAGAAACCTTTTTATTACATCAAGTTCTCGTGTCTAGACAGATACACATCGTGAATGAATCACTACCAACTAGCTTTGAAGACCCGAGCTGAAGAACACTCCATGGTGTAAGCCACTATCTGGACACATCAACACTTATGGAACAATTTTCTGGAGACAGTTCTTTTGGTACATTACCCAAGGGTATTTAGCTGTGAGAAACTCTTGGGTTCTCCAGTGGTATCCCTAAAGGACTACGAAAGAAAACAATGTAGGCTTAGCAAAGGAACTTCTGAATCATAGAGACCTAAGTCTTAAACAAAAACCCACCTCTCAAAAAAAGAGAAAAGAATAAGAAGTTAGGGAAAATACATAAGCAAGGAAAAATACATGGAAAAAAAACCAAACAGGCTTGAATTCACCTCTTGGCTTGATTATACCACTTCTAGCAGCAATGAGTCTGCCTCTGCTCTCTCTAGAAAGTTTTGCTTTTTTGTGAGAGAATGTCTCTTGTCTAAATATTTTGAACCCCTTTTCTGCCCCTCTGCTTTGGTTTCAAAGTTTCTTAGTTTTGTTTCCTTCTCGCGCTGCTAATCAGCTTCTCTGCAAAATGGTCTGATGAAATTCTGTTTGTCAGTTATTCCGAATGATTCCCAACTTTCTCATTTGTCCCCTTGGAGGTGCTCCTCTCCTTGGCAAGGACACAGGGCATCTCCAACATGGGCCTCTATTTCAATTCATCACAGACATTACAGCACAAGGTGAAGGATTTGGTGAAGGTTAAGGTGTTCTCAAAACCACAGTTTAACTCACATATGCCCCCAAACAATCATACATTAGCAATTATAATGATCTTTAATTAAAAAAAAAAAAAAGGTGCTGTTCTTACAGATAAGGATCTATAGAAATATTTGTATAGGTGCCATGAACGTCTGTTTTTCAAACTACATTTCAGTGAGGGAATATTTAACCACCTTACCTATGTTACTTGAATCCTACTCTAAAATGAACCTCTTTGAAGTTTTCTTATTAAAAAAGCTTTAAAAATTAAGCAGTTTGAATTATTCTTCTATGAACCATATAATCTTCTTAAGTAGTAAAAAGTTAACTTCAGCTCAAGTCGTTCCACTTGGAGAAAGGCAATGAAGAAAAGCCATAGATTCATGCATTTTGCCCTGTATTTTCCCTAAATGCAACATCTAACCCACGATTGTTATAATATTTAATGGTAAAGCTTTCTGAGTGTTTATAGCCAACAGATTTGGGCTTTTATACTGGTAAGTCTGTTATAAAAAATGTCACTCTCATTTATATCCTCAGTTATAGCAAAGTCATTAATGCAGCTGATAAGAAACCTTATGCTTTAGCAACTCGTCCTAGCTCTGGTACCGCGTAAGGTAAACTCGTCTAACACAGAACATAAGACAATTTTACATTGCAGATGCTGCATTTTTTAAACCAGTGGTAGAAGGTAAATTTACACACTATTCTTGATACGAACATCAGTTGTCAGTGTTAACATTTTATTTCCAGAGAGTCATGATCACCGAACTACAGTTTGTAGCTGCGCACAGATTATTTTGTAGAGAATGGTTATCAAATGTTTGGTACAGACAGACTGAAGAAATGATGCTGGGTTGTAGCTTGGATTCTAAAGCCCCACAAGATGAGAATTTTGGGTTTAAATGACACAGGACTGAATTTGTTCTTCAGAGATGCCATTGCTATCAAAATCAGAACCAAAAAAAACCTCCCCTCCTGGTTTTTAATCCTGCTCAAAACCAAATATTGGAAGCAGGTAAAGATGTATGAACTAACAGATCTGGCCTCTTGCCATGTGCTGTATTAAGATGCCATATTTAGCTCCTCATTCCCTAATACTCAGGCATTTAACCTGTTCCCTCAAGCCCTTTCATCCACTTCCAGCATACTACTAACCAGCCTGGCTTTTGCCCTTCTTTCTTCCATTTCTGTTAGATGTTTTACATACAATTAGTGCTGCTATCCTATGGCAATGGGAAAAGTGACTGTTAACTTGTGCTCCCTCTACTGTCTGATGGGCTTTGCAGCAATACAGCAGTATGTTGGCAGGAAACTGCAATTTCTTCTTGGCAGAAACGTCTACTACTTGCTATAATGTGAAAGGTACTCTTATGAAAATGCATCCTTGGAATATTCATGTCTTAAACATATAGCTTTTCAAATAGCTTATCACTTATACAGAACTTAATCAATTATGGACATTTTGTCTTGCTGTCCTGGGACTGCTCGGTGTGAAATGAGGAAGACTCATAAAGAAACTATGGCAGCTAGGGTAAATGAATAATGAAATTTCAGAATTCATAATAAAATACTCCTGAACAGACACAACTCCCATCAAAGTCAATGTAAGCCACAAATACTTAGGTTCCTCCTTCCCTTAAAAGGCCAGGCCCTTTCAGTGTTGATTATTAGACCAGACAAGTCCTCAGTAAGAGAACAGGAGGCTGAGTTCCAAGTTCTGACCCTGGGATTTGTGCTATGCTTAGTTAGACCCACAGCTTTTACTTGATATGGCCCCTCACTCCTTATTTGTCATGGAAAAAGGATCTTCTGTTTTACACTGGCAGTAAGCATCCATAAAGTGGGGAGAGGAGGCAGAACAGGAAAAGACCTGGTAACTCTTCTGTGATTCCTTCTCGCAAGACAGATAAAAGCAGTAAAGACATCTTTAAATCACAATTATAAGCTCCTATTGAGGACTGTTGTGGAACAGAGATTGAGCCTTGGAGTCAGCACTGTCTGCAGATCAAACAGTGAAGTGCCACAGCTACTTACTGCTGGGGAACTGTTTTGATGTGGCTCATACCGATAGAGACCAGCAAATAGCATCCTATCAGTACAGTGAGGAGCAACAAGTGAACAAACATCTGTGGGTTTTTTTTTCAGATATGATTTGACCAAAGGGCCACTGTGCATGTGCAGAAGAAACTATATGCACAAATACCATGGATCTGCCTGTTCAGCCTCCTGGATGACTCGATGATCTTAAAGGTCTTTTCCAACCATAACGATTCTATGATTCTATGAGAAGACTATCTATGCCAAAAAGGTGTATTACGTTAAACACATCTTCAGGGTATCTATTTGACCATGCGCATGCCTTCATATTTACATGTGATGCCATAACAAGGTAACAGCTGTGAAGAAAATGAAACAAAACCCAAAAGCACCAAGCAGTGAAACCTTTTCTCAATATTCTTGAAGGACCTCTTGTGTGGCAAGAGGCCACACAAGTAAAGAGGTAAGAGACTTGTAGCAGAGGCATAGGGAAGACCACCAGAACAAAGAATAAAGAACATAAATGGATGGGACAGCTGAAAACACTACCCAGCTTTGTTTTCTGGCCATTCCTCATTGGAAGTGGGCCAGCCAATTTCTAAAGAATAGTTGTAATTTGCCTGTTACATGGTCCTTGATGTTGCTACTGAACCTTCTATCTCTGGGAAGAAGCCTGTTGCAGAGCTCTTTTTGCAAGAAGGTTGGTTTCCAGGTGATGACAGAGCTTTAAGGATATGTCTCTTCACTTCTGTTAAGGAGGATATTTTCAGGGCTAAGAGTATGGAGAAGGGCTATAGACACACAATTAGCTAAATGATTCTCTTGAACCCTTAAGGGCATGAAGTACTTTGTGCCCTTTCTTGCTGGAGTGCCCAGTGCCCACAGTCTGGGTGCTGTATCTATCCTTGTCATGAGTGATTCAGCAGCAAAGAATATTTACTGTTATTTAGCAATGCAGTGGTCTACAGACTTCAGTTATGACTCAACAGAGAATATATGGGGTGCAGATCTTTTAAAGAAATGACCAAGAGATTATGCCTTGCCTTTTTTTTTTAAAAAAAAATAAGGATATTTCTTTTAACAGATGAGCATGTGAGAATAAAATGGATGAAGCGAAAGATACTTCCATTCTGCCTTTAGAAATGACATTTCTGGTTTATTACTTTCAGAAAAACTTAATTAATATTTAGGATATTATGGATTAAGTGAAAGGTTTACACTGGATTCTGTCTGAAATGTCTGAAAAATAAGCCTTTAAGTCTTTGTTTATGTTGGCAAGTAACCTGGCTGAGTATAAAAGCCAAAGGTATGATTGACTACCTCACATATTTTACAACTGTTACACTAAGTAGGTATTTCAGAATTTACATCCTTACAGAAGAATCTTTAAATAGACTTTCTTACAGGGCTTAAACCAAACATACTTTAGGACATATTTCCTGTTTTGTTACTGTATTTGGCTATACTTTAAGAATTAAATCTACTTTTCCTTAAATAAAGATCCAAAAATTTAACTTTAAGGGAACGGAGATCACATAAATCCATCTTGTTTATTTTAATGCACTGAAATTGTTTAGTGAATACCCACAAATCTTTATAAAAATCAAAGCAGTGAACACTTATTAGAATATTAGTATTATGAGTATATTTAGTCCTTCCACCCCAAAGAGATGTCTGCATATTGCACAAAATGGAAAACTTCTGCTAGTAAAATTTAATTAATAACTAAATCTTAGTACATTGATTAGTTGTGCTTTTTACTGTCTTCTGCCTGCTTTTAGATACTGAAAAAGATACAAACATTCATTTTCTTCTACCTCCTCTAGCATCACATGGGGCAAACTCACAGTGCAAATTCATGCAAACTGAGGGGTTTTTTTGGAGTATTTAATAATCATCATAAACTTTCAGTGTTGATCAGCAGCTTTGATTACACTACCTGTATTTAGAATTGTATATCAAACTTCAAGTCAAAACGAGGTAACTTTTAACTGTTATGGGTTATTGTACTCAGGTTTTCTGAGTTTCTAGGTAAGCAAACCAACTGTCCTGCCACCGCTCATGACACCCCTTTACTTCCAACGTCCTTGCCAAGTGACTGCACGCAGCAGTTACACACCTTCTTAATCCTTCACAGGGGCTTTGCAACAGCTTTGTAACTTACTGTTTTTTAGTAAGAGCGCTGATGCTGCTGCTCCTCCTCCTCCTCCTCCCTAACTGCTCAGCTGCACTTTTAATTTACAGATGGAAAATACAGCCTGTTTCTACAGTGAAGGAAAAAGAGAATACACAGTCTCATAAGCCCTTGGCAGCAAAAGGTATCTCCCCCAGCACTTATTTTAAGACACCAGGCTCTGATATTGCAAAACATTAGAGCTAGAGAAGAAGTCGGTGGCATCCTGCAGGAGCCCATTTCTGCAACAAACTGAAGAATCGTATCTTTATCAGCAGTCATTCACGGCTTTTACTTTAATTTGATACACTTGAAAGTACTTACAGTTCTGGGAACAAAACTCAGCTTGTTAAACTCTTTTTCTGCACGCTTTTTCTGTAACGTATGATATGATTTTTTTATATACAAATATTGGGAAGGAACCAGGTTAAGTTGATACTCAGGATGGCTGTGTTGATGAAATTCATTGGGGAATAGCTTTCGAAAGCAGCTGGAGACTAGATTTCAAAAGGTACCTTTGTAACTAAAGATGCAGGTACATCTTCAAAAGGGCTTCCAGCTGGATCTATTTGCCATACCTACCACAGTATTTGAAAAATAATCCTATTAGGAATTTTGGTGTATTTTCAGGCAAATAAATGTCTCTAAATACTCCACATTATATGATATAGAAACTATGTTTTATTTTTAAAAGATGGTGTAAGCAATTCAGAAACATAAGGCTATAATGGCACCGGCTGTTGTAGGAACAGGAGTTCCCACTCCCTGTGCTGCAGTGGCCACAACCTGAGTGAGGCTGCCGACGTCCCTGGTGTACTTCTTGGAGCTTTACTTCAGGCTTTCAAGCTCTTTTTGCCTGGATTCAAAGAGGGAAGGCTGAGAGTTTATGACTGCTCGGCTTTCTGTTAGTGCATTTCAAACAAGCACCCACGAACAAATACTTGGGAAGATATTTAATTGGGAAACTTACTTGCTACACGTGCATAATATTAGCACAACAAATGCTAATGCTGCATATTTAATATATCTAAACAGAAAAGCACCTGCCAGCAGGCACTGAACCCTCATCATTATTTCAAAGTAGTATTTCCAAACATCCACTGATTGCAGTTGGTATTCTGTGTTTATTCAGCTTTTTGCTTCCTTTTTTTTTTTTTTTTTGTACCTAGAACTAACATTTTAACTCAAATCCATCTGAGTAGTAAACTGTGCCTTCCTTTTCTCAAACAATCGCTACAAATTTCTAACTAATGTAGTGCAGAATGTATTTTGTGATGCATGGATATTTTCACATTTGTCACAGCATGGTTCTAGTAACAATTACATATATATATGTGTGTATATATATATATATCTATATATATATCTCTGAGTTTGAAAGAAAGATTTACCCACAACTGCAAGCACATCGAGTCCATCTGGAGGGGATTCGGTGTTTCCTCAACCATCCAGGGACTACGCACCAGCAGTCACACCCAGGCCAGGCGTGTGGATGTAACTACAGAAATCTGCTTTATTCACAAGTCTTTTTCTCTTGTAGTTATTATCTTATTTTAAAACATCCTTTCTGTGGCCCTCATCATTTTCAGAGTAAAGAATAAAAAATTAATCTCAAGACCTACGAGAATTCACTGTAAACCAACAGACTGTATGTATAAATTTAGCCTATATAGTATCCAGCCAAAATCCCACAAACTGCTCTGGACTCTTTTTTTTTCTTTCTTTCTTTTTGACAGCTATCTTTTGCAAAGCTGCCATCTTCTGCTTTCTTGCAAATTCATGGTTTTCAGGGGCTTGTTGTTTCTGCTGCCTTCTCAGATTACAATTTCTTTTGTGTTAATTAAGCTGAAAAATTGAAAGAATGTCGCTGACTCTACAAAGAACACAAAACAGGCTTGCTTGAAAAGCTAAAAATAGATTGTTCTGTTCGGAAGACAGACGACTCAGTCTTCAAACTATTTGCACAATGCGAATTAATTGCAGATGGCCAATTCATTTATTTAGACCTCTGTGACAGAAATGAAAGTGCTACTGCGACTGATTATGTGCATAAAGCTCCTTTCAGGTAGTTGGGTCTAGTCGGAAAAAAAAAAAATCCAAACAGATGGTAGCATATTGTTATTTTCTGGAAGTCAGTTTATCAAAAAGTTTTTTGATCTGATTCTCTCTCTCTCTCTCTCTCTCTCCAGTCTCCCAGTCTCTCTCCCAACAGCTTGGATTTAAGACGTGAGACTGATATGCACAAACTAAACATTACGATTGCCTGCTCACATTTACTTGTAGCCTTCTCAGTGTATGTTATAAATCAGTTACATTGCAGTGATTAAAATTACATTTTATAATGATGTAAATGTTAAGAGCGAAACCCACTCAGATTATTTAACTTCTTCAAAATTAATGCCATTTTTCTTTTTTATGCGCCTCAGTATTTGTTTTTAATAATATTTTAATTCTTCCTTTTTAGTCTTTCTCCGCAAAAGGAAAATAAAGTTTCAACTAAAAAAATAATGTTCTTGATTTAATGGGAGAGAATTCAGGAAAATCTAAATGGAAGCTGATACTCCATCCTGACTTTTATTGTTACATAAATGGGAGGTTTCCAAAAATACCAACTATTAGACTAGGGTCCATAAACTGTAGCTGTGAAATAAAAATATCATTGAACTTAGATAAATTGTTTGGGATACAGAATGATCTGTACTAGAACTTTACAGCAGATCCTGAACAGCATGAGGCCTCCTTTGTGCTAGAAAACTAGAAACATTGTCATTTGGGAATATAAATAATGCCAAGAAAAAGAAACTAAATATCAGAGTCCCCTTTCTCCAACTCCAGTGTCTCTCCATTGTAATTTCACTTTTTTTTTTTTTTACAGCCTCTAAATCCTTGTTTGCAGTCTTGCTGACTTGTAAAAATGCACAAAAGTTGACCCACACAGGGCTGGCACTGACAGGGCTGTAAGAAAACCTCCCAGGTAGTTTCAGGTGGTATGATATCTGGCAGACTGATAGTATCACAGATACTAGATTTTTCTGTTACTTTTTTTAAACAACATAATGTTGCTGTCTCCATTGCAAAAGTATTTCTATTACGTCTTAAAGCCCTTAAATCAAGACCGGTGTTTTTTAAAGGCATTAAGTCTTATAAGCCAAAAATACAGCTTGATGCAGAAACAAATTAAATTTTCTGCTTAGACAAATGATCATAATCTATTAAAATTAAAATACCAGTTCCCTCCACTGTTCAGGCTCCCTAGAAAATACTTCTTAAGAAGTTACTTAAACTCATGTGTTATCATAGATTTAAGAGGGGACAGACTTCATCTTCTACTCTATACTTTAAGCTATATTTCCTCATCCAAACTCCCACCAAGGTTAAGGAAAACAATTTGGTTTTAGGTAATACAAAACAAGCTATATACAGTTACGCTACACTAACTTCTTTCTGGTTTTATGGACTACAAAACAAACAAACAAAAGTTTAAGTAGAGTTAGAAGCTTCCTAACAGGAAACAAATCCTTTCTGAAGAAAAGAAATGTAGATGACCACTGTCCTGCATGCTTCAAAATGTTTTCATACCTTTCCTGGAAATACAGGTGATACCCAAGCTGGAATAGAAGATAGTGAAGCTGCTAAATAACAAAGGGCTGTTGTCTTCAACTACATCTATTAAAAAAAAAAGGCTGAGATATCCCATCAGGCTGAGGTGATGGGGGGGGTGGAGGGGTCACTCATAATGTCGCTACACACAACCTGCTCCTGTAATGAAGTTACACATGTCTCCACTTAATTTTGGTGGAAAACTGAAATTTTTTGGCCACACATGTATAGGAGGAATCTACCATTGTCCTTCAAGACAGGTAGTAAGGAAAATGCTACTGGGGAAACACCGTCAGGCAGCAGCCAACATACACCAGCCATGTCCTAATGATGAGATGCTTGAAAAGGAAGAGCAACAAAGCTTTCTTTTTTATTATTATTATTTTCCAATGTGGATTTTCTTTTTTTAATTTATACTCTGTGGTGGGGCAGACTCCACAGGGATCGTGTCCTTACACAGGCACATCTACCTCCTCTCAAAAGAGAAACAACTTTGTTTACTTAAGCTATTTTTGTTAGACCTAGTTTTTGCTGGTTCTGAAGAGTTTTGCCTTGCTTGTAAAGTAAACACCAACATCTTTGAAAGAAGCGCCAGCTTTGAGCACCCACAGAGTATCTTGGTAGACCTCGTAAAGGTGGCATATATATATATACACATACATATATATGTTCACTGCTTTCTGAGGTGAATCATGTCAGCCAAGACCTTTCTAATAAATAAAATGCTTCCAAAGCATTATCTATTAAAGCTAGAGGACAGCAGGAGTGGAAAATTTTTGTAGCAGAACCAGAGCAGGATCTGAGGCTGTGATATAAACCAGTACATGTATCAAACGTCAGGGCTGCAAGAGAAGAGGGTTGGACCCAAAACAGTGCAGTCAAGGGCTGGGTCTCCTCTCAGCGCTCTCTGGCCTGGTGGGATCTGCTACACCTCCAGTGTAAGTGATGCAGTAACCCATACAGAGCTGGAAGAGCATTTTTTACACACAGTGGTAGAGCCTGGCGTAACACAAGGACCAGGCTAAGAGGGCTGAAAGTTCAAAACAATGAACAAAATGTGGGAAAGCACATGTGGAATACCCACCACCTACACATAAACTGTCTGCCCTGCAGCCAAATACCCAAGAGATGAACAACCCTGTCCCTAGTGAGGTAAGATAAGAGCAGAAAAGTTGGAAATTCAGTGTCTGTGGTGTTACTCTGATGCTCCACGAGAGGTGGGGGAAAGAAGAGAGAGCCAGGTAGCAAGGCAGAGACTACTTAAATAGCGCTTTAGCTTTTTTCCCCCCCCATTTGTAAGACTTTGGGCTAATGGGAATTTTAGTACACCTTCTCTCTAGCACTTTGGCTATATATTCTTAAATAATTTTTAAACCTAGAGGAGTGCTAGAACTTAGCATCTGCCCAGCTGACAGCACAAATAGAAGTGTTAGGCCGGCACTCCTCCTCTGATCAAATTTATTCCTTCTCTAGTGCCCCGCATTGCCTTAATGAAGCATCTCTGCAACTCCTGAAGGAGAATAAAGACAAAGAGTTTACACTAGTTCTTGCACATCTACAGCCCCTGTCCCAGCACAGACATGTCTCCCTGAATGTAATTAGAGCTCAAGGAATAGCCTGTCTTTTAAACCAAGATGACAGAAATCAGATTGTGTATCTATTAAAAAAGAGAAGGAAAAAAAAAAAAGAGAGAAAGACCTTTGTACAGACTGCAAGATTTCCCAAGTATTGAAAATCAAGATATCCCACTGCTACTCAGGATGACTGAGGAGCTGCAGGATTAATGTTTTCAAAGGTTGCTCTCTTGTTTTTATTTCCCCATCAGGTTGCATGAAAGGAGCACTTTCATTTTGTTGAAAATCCAAACCATCAAATAAATATCAACATGGTTAAATTAAAATAAATCCATCATCCTGTAAATTTTTAAATAAATCAATGTACTGTTATGTTTTGCAATGGCATAAGCCAGATTTCTCCCCCTCTATAATTCAAAACCAGCCTTAACCAATTACTTCAAACTTTTCCCCAGACGAGACACATCTCCTTTGGCTCAACGTTTCACATGAGAATTTTCAAGCCAAAAAGTTTCTTCCACGGACAAAACTGGAAATGAGAGATTAAAATCACCCTAATGATAGGTACTGGGTTATACCTTTCAACTATGGATCCATGCCTGTATCTCTATAGTTGTGACAAATGTTTTTCCAAGCAAAGTATCACGTTCTGTGTAACACTGAAACTTCCTGGTCTCTACTCCTCTGCTGCATGGTTACCATCTTATTTTTATAAGCATTCCATTCTGGGGCTGGTCCTTCAGCTTTGGCAGAGCCAGGCAGCTTCTGCTTTAAAGCGGCTATTTTGCAACTAGCTGCTGCTTGCTGCATCTTTCTGTTCCAGCCAGCAAGTACCTGTAATGTTTTCCTCTCCAGCTACTGAGAAAAAGGCACATTCTCACAGGTGCTGCCCCTAAAACTGGGCATGTGCTGGGAACAAACAGCAGTGACCTGGACCACACAAGGAATTACCAGGGTAGGTTTAATTTCTGGTTTCTTTGTAGAAGAGCTGCAAAATGACTGGTTTTAAACAATAAAAAAAATAATTTCTATAATCACATACTGCTCATGCTGGGACTTCTGTTGCTGAACTAGTCAGGCTTGCATCAAAGGAAAGTTTTCATTACTGCCCCAAATCAATGGATAAACATCAGGGGAGCTATAAGCAGCAGCACCACCGGGCACTTCTGAACACTTGCTGGCTCAAAAATAGCGGTCAGCAGGGCAATGGCAGCAAACTTACCTTAAAATATTAAGCAAAGTAACTAATGAATGATTTCACTTTACTTGGGCTGTTCTGTAGTGAGACTCTAACCCTTTACAAATAATAATTAATGTTCTATTTTTTCCTTAAAACCAAACAAACAAAAACCTCAAATGAGTGGATTTAGAGCACCCAAAACTGCTAAGCAATGCCTGGAGGGGAATTCTGCCTGTCCCAGGCTGCAGGGGTGGGAGCCTTGTTCACACAACTATTTTCCCACAGGACAAAGCAGCTACCTTGTCCTAGAGGCACATGTGGTTGTTTCCTTCCCAGTTTCCTCAGCCTGTTAATTGCTGTAGTTAAGTCACATGGAAACAGAGGTGCCCAACACCACGACAGGAATTCAACCAGCCACAGTCATTCTGCCACAGTCCAGGAGGCACCTCAGCCTCCTGATACACTCAGGACGGAACTTTCAGGAGATTTTTGGCTGATCTTTACTGCAGATCAGGTATCTGCATCAAGGCAGTAAGTACATGGTGGATTTTTTTGCAGAAGACACTCACTGCTCTGGTAGGCAGTAATTAGATTATGAGAATTACCGAAACGACAGGCTTGTTGTCTACTCTACTGCTGTATGGGCAGCCTGCAACAGCTGGGAAAAAAAAGAGTAAAGCATTGAGATTAGTATAGGGATGAGCTCAGTGTAAATCCAAATAATACCAAAGTAATACGTATTAAGAAATAATGCCTCTGAACCAGTACGGTTACTGCTGCAGTGCTCATCCTTACTCTCTGATGGCTATCTTGCCAATCTAACAATGCAAAATATCCTTTGTATGAGCCCCTCTGGTCATTTGATTTTCCTGGAGTATCTTGGCATCATCCTTTCCCCTGTGCCATATCCTTAGTTCACATTTCTATTAGGAAATTCTAAATAGGTGGGAAAATGCTGGACACCTGCCTGCATAAGGGCTGCAGGCACACCTAGCAGTGGCGACCGCAACCACAGCGTTCCAGATACCTACAAGTGAACATAACAAGCACTCGGCTTTACTTATAAAGTTCCCATATCCAGCACTGCTACAACACATAGCTTTCAAAATTCGAGGAGAGTTTTCCCCATATATGGGAAAGCTGACCTGCTGCTGCTGTACCAGCGCCGGCCCGCTCCCTGGGCAGCGTGGCCAGCCTCACAAACCCAGCCTGTCACTTCAGCCAGGCTCAGTGGAAAGTAGGGGTGCTCCCTTCAGTGGTCTGGAGTGATGCTACTTTGCAAGGTAGCCCCGTTATTTCTGTACTAGGTTCACTTGCCAGCTGGACTGAACCCATAATAATAAATAAAGATGGTATGTTTTTACAATTCTTCTGTCTAAAGTTGCACTTGTACATCTGTTACTTCTGTGCCTAAAGCAGGGCTGACACTGATTGATGCCTAATCAACTGCATCCACTTCCAGGCTTGGGGTTTACTCCCTTCAGAGGGTTCTTGGGGCCCATCAACCTTGGAAGCTCTCCTCAATACCCCCTGCGTTGGGCTGAAGGACCCCATTGAGCCAAGTTTTAGTGCTTACACATGACACATGAAACCCTGAGAGGATGAGTGCTAACAGACGCTTCCCCCAGGCTGCATGGAAGCATTTGAGCAAGCACGTTGCTGCAGAGCCTAGGATAGAGGGCGAAGGACCATGCAGGGGCTCCCTCTGAACTGCTGGTGGCAGCTGTCTGGGCTTTTGGGGAATATTCCATTGTTTTGAATGTATAGAAAGCACAGAGCAACCGGTGCCAGCGACCGCGATGAGGAGCGGCCAGGGCCACTGCCAGCAGCTGGAAACTTCTCACTGGGAACAGTTTCTTCCGTGGGTTTGATAATGCATGTTGCATTTAGTCCTTTTGACTCCATCAGCCTATCTGCTCACAAAATTCTGACTCTGGGTAACTGTATGAGCAGCAGTGTGTATTTATAAACTCCTTACAAAAAAAGCAGGATGAGCAAGGCTGGGACTATCCAGCTGCAGCTCTGGTTATGCCAGACAGCTGCTCTGTCAAAACTGCTGGGAGAAACCTCATTTCTTTGCAGGGGATGCCCTTTGATACTCTGCAGGAGTCTGTTTTGGCAGCTATTTGCTGCTTAAGGGAGAGATCTTCAAGAAGTGATTTTTCAAGATATCAATGGTATGTGCTGGGTACCTGGCTATGTGCTTCTGACTATGAGGGATCTGGGGGGTGAGGGGTGGAATTCTGGATAAGCACTATTAATCACCGCATAATCATGACTACACTTCCCTCCTCCCCCAACATTTTTTAAAAAATCAAGAAAATCCATGACATGGGACTTTTGAGCTTCCTGACACACGTTTTATATTCTGCATATTTCAGACTTGCACCGAGGGAGCTGGGGCTGGGGGCTTCTGCCCCATGGGAAAGAGACTCACACACAGCTCTCCTACCAAACAGGCTGCGTGGCAGGGGTTAGAGCTGCACTGCACAGCTAGTGAGCAAGAGTAAAGACTTCAACAATTTAAATGAGTGTCTCAGTATAGTAACAGAACCAACAGAATCTGACAGAAGTTAGAACTGTAAGTTGCTAATCTCTCTCAGTTTTGTTATTAAAGCATAAACAAACTATTTAACTAACTCTTACATGTGAAAGCCTCGCATGACTTTAGGAAATGTTAATTACATCAGTGGTTTTACTATAATAAGTTTCTTTTTCCTTTCCAGTTTTCTAAAGCCTTAGGAATATTTCGAAGGGAATCTTCACCAAATATGCAAGCAGTAAGTCAATACTCTGAGTTTTTGTGCAAAGCTTCCTTTTCTCTATATCTCTCACTCATGAAAATTATTTTAGGTACATTCAGATAAATGCAAAGGGTCTTGAGGACTAGCTTAGCAGCTCCGTTATTGCCAAATAGTTGTAGATAATCAAAGTCATTGCTAAACTAGTCATACATTT
This sequence comes from Urocolius indicus, assembly GCA_013401255.1. Taxonomy (NCBI): domain Eukaryota; kingdom Metazoa; phylum Chordata; class Aves; order Coliiformes; family Coliidae; genus Urocolius; species Urocolius indicus. Next base: position 135,556 of record WBNH01000676.1, read on the forward strand.
CCTCATCCAGTGTGGCCTCCTGATGTTAATGTGCTCCCTTTTAATAAGTAATTTAAATGTCTGCTCCTGCTGTTGCACACAGGAAAGAAGTGCAGAAGTTGGGAAAGTGCAAGCAGATCTCTGGCGAGCTCTGGCAGAGGCCATTCCAGTGAGCTGCAAGTCTTCTGGTTTGAGACACTGTTAAGCAGGTTTTACTATTTGAATTGTGTCAAGAATAAGTTGGGTTCCTGTTCTCTCACCAAAGACCCTCAGCATTTTCCTTGTTTTAATTAACTAAGTTTCCCTGTGGAAAAAATGACTAAGGATCAATAACAAACATCATGATTAATATCTCTCTAATTGCATTCTTTCTTTTATTTAGAAATGCCACGCTGCAGCTTCTCAGAATATTAGTGTTACTTGTTCTTATTTTTTAGTATTCAGAAAAATGCTAAAACTACATTTTTACCGAGATTTAGGAATTTTAGAGTTAAAAATTATTCAGTATTACTTTCTCCCATCATTAAAAATTTCTGTATTTCTAATAATGGTGTCTCCTATTCAATTCCCTACTTTTCCTTTAAATACAGATGTTGCAATTGCATGTTTAATGCTATGGTTACAGTTTACATTCAGGACAAAGCTGATTCCTTAGCACTGAGCCAGTATAAATGTCCAGAGCAACATTCAAATACATGGAAGCAGTTTCATGCGTTTCCATGCCTTTTAGCACCAAGTTTGTAGTAACACTGATAAAATTAAGTTTATTCATCTGATAATCATGTGATACTGTTTACATGAAAACCTGGACCAACCCTAAATTAATTTAAAAGTCTACATCAAAATTATGAAAAGCATTAACTATATCCACCTTATTCATCTATGTCTAAATTTGGAACAATTTTAAGAAAAATAGTATCCAAAAATTTTAATTACCAAATTTTATTCAGCCACCTTGAACTCGATGCATTCAATGTAAGGGGAGGGGAAGGAGGTTTGGAAGAAAAAAAATCTATCACAGAAATTGATTCAACAACCCCCCCACCCCACCCCTTTACGTCTTTAGTGTGATAACATGCAATGGGAAAAGTCTGCCAGAAAAAAAACTAACTGTAGTTATCTTCTCAGATATTTTTGGCTTTTCTAAGGAAATGTATCTCTTCTGCTAAGTTTCTAGAGAACAGTACTGAATTCTCTACTATGAATCCAAAAAGTCTACCTCTGAAAAAAGAATTCTGAACAAACAAGGACTGCAAGAGCTCAGCTGTAACTTTCCAGATCCATTCTGTTCTTACATTGTAAAATAATTACTAAACTGTCTCCAACTAATATTTCACATAGATAATATATTAGAGTTTTGAGAATGTGTAAAACAAATACAATTTATCTGAAGTTTTAATAAGCTATGCTATCCCTTTCAAATAAAATGGGAAGTTATTAAAGCACTCTAGATTCTGATACTTAGCTATTTTTCATTATTTTAGAGGGTATTAAAAATACTCATGAGTGATGAAGTATTCACTGTGAATGTTTGCACTCTACAAAAAATATCCTCACCATCTTATCATTGCCAGGAGTGGGGTTAAATTTTATTACTTACAAGTAAGAACCACAGAAATGATTTCTTTAAGTCTCATGCAGATGAAAAAACACATTTGTGGAATTTTGTTATCTAAACCAACATAATCCTAGGAGTTAATCTTAACTAGCTGTTACCAATTACCAACGTGAAGAGACACGCCACCTGTGTTCTCAAAGGTGGGAAAACGTAACAAAATGTTAAAGCAGTTATGAACAGGAGCAATATAACCCAAAAGGTAGTGCTAACAGTTCTACGAGCAACAAGTTAGCAGAGCTAGATGTAGAAATACAGGAACGTCCTATGCTATAGATGGACATATTTACATTACAGAAATGAGATTCCCCCCCCCTTCTTTACTTTCACTCCTGTACCGTCAATGCAATTTGGAATTACATACATATAATTCAACAATCCATTCAAACAATCAAAACCAAGAAATGTTTCTGAGAATCAAAATCCTTTTTTCTTTATGCTACGCAGTAAAATAACACACTTTAAAAATAACTCTATCTTGCCTATACTCATCTTCAACTCCCTCACAAAATTCATCATCTAAGTTTAATTTATTTGCAGACTCCTAAGGGATTAATTTCAACTACATTTGAGATGTTTTTTCCTAGTTCTGACTTAATAAGTTATGGAGGGCAATAACTATGTAAAAAGGTAACAATTTTCAAATGACAGTTCCTGGAAAAAAAGCACTGTTTAAGTGTTAAATTCCCTAAAGAATAGAAGCGGGCAAGATGTATTTCAGACATCTGACTATTAGTCAACTATTGTTAAAGTGATCCAATTATTAAATAGTCAAGAATTATTTATTTTACTTATATAAACCATCCCTCTTTCCTGGGTCTGGAATAAATTAACACATCCACATGTTTCTTTGCTTACTATGCCAAGAAGAATGACTAATATTTTTCTATAATAATATTTTGATAAGAAAATGAATGTTCAGTTTAGATTCATAACAGGAGTTTCTGCATTGTTTTTATGTGCTGAATCAAATATGAAATGATCAAATTAGAAGGATCAGAACAACCTAATTTAAAAACAAAACAGCTTTGCTCAAATACAGAAAGTATTTTTTTTAGCTACTCTATCAAATGAAAGCATATTTTGGATTTCTCAAATATACTGGTTAAAGGATTTAGACAGGCTTCATATGAAATATATTTAAACATCAAAACTAATTAAAAATGATCTAGAGAAACAAGCTGTGGAATGTCCAATCCTTTAAAAAAAAAAAAAAGTAATTAAATGCTCAGGGCTTAGCTTGCTAAATACAATTAAGGACATTCATCTCCTTTTGCACTGCCAGATCAAATGCCCCCTCCTTCACCTCCCACCATGGCAGAAGCACTTGCAACCACCTTGGAAGCCAACACCAGACCTGAAGAAAGGGGAGACAGTAACCTGCATTTTAAACCCAATGATTGCCAGATGCATCAGTACTATATTGATACAGAAACTCACGTAATCTCAATTATCATGTTTGGTTTTCATGTTTATTAGCCAAGGAGCGTGCAAACAGCCGGGTACCATGGGCAGGGCAGGTTATTCTGCGCAGCTCTGCCCAGGGCACAGAGGAAGCTGGGCACAGTCCGCAGGGCTGTGCTGGGTCCAGCCTGCCCCCATCAAAACCAGTAACGAGAAGTAACCAGAGAGGATGCATTACAAAATGCCCCCCTGAAACACCCAGTGCCTTTAACCTGGGGCAATAAAGAGCCATGTAGAAAGTTTCAGCTACTTAGTTATAAAAAATAAAAACTACTCTGATTAAAAGTGCAATTGTCTTTAAAATACAGCACCTTCTGTTTGTCCCTCTCCTGTGGAGGGGCAGCTTCAGGAACCAGGTCTGCCTGTCTGTCACAATTGTTTCTGCCTCAGTTATCTAGTCCAGTCAAAACAAGACAAGTTCATAGCCAGAGCTGCAAAAAAAGATCTCTAAGGAGATTTCTGCAAGCTCTCCTAAGCATCTCCCCTGCACCCCTGACCACCCCAGCCCCATCAGCCTCTTCTCCTCCCTGACCCCTCCTGGCACCACCATCCCACCCTAAGCCCTCAACGTCTTCAGCCCCACTAAGAGAAGAGACAAGCCAACCCTTTGCTCCACAGAACAAGCTATTCAAGGTCTCTCCGTCTTTTCCTATCGCACAGTTATCTGCTCCCTCCCTCTGCCGTCCCATGGTCCCCTGGAGAACAGCCTGCACCTTCTCATCTGCAGGGAGCCCCCGGGGTCCTCGATGCCCCCGGGGTGGCCGTTGCCCCTCAGCCGCAGCTCTGCACAGCTGCGGGAGGTTTGTCATCCGTCTGCCTGGTGGGTTTGCTGCTGCCAGGGCTGAGGGGCCGGAGCAGGGTGACAAGATTGAAGTCTGCTCTCCTAAAAGCGACAAGAGGATCTTAAAAACCAAAGCAAGACCACCACCATCAAAAAAACAAACCAACCAACCAACAACAACAAAAAAGATAACACCCTCACCCTCCCTCCCCAACCCCACACCAAAAAGATGAAAAGGAAGGGGAAAAAAAAAAGTGAGAAAATCACAAGGACCTTCTAACTGGTCTGTCTCAGGACTGTGCAAGAGGCTCAGCAGAACTGGAATTTGTTCCCCCCTCTCTGGCATAAAGTTTCAGCAAACAAACAAACAAACAAATCCATAAAAAATGTCAAAAAGTAGCCAAAGCTCATCTTCTGCAGTGTGCAGGGTGCTGCTTTAATGTTTTCAATCTGCAGAGGGGTTTGCTTTGGGATTTCTAGCTGGAGAAGGAACAGGGCACAGGGCTGGAGCGGATCAGAAGGGAAAAGTTCCCCAGAGAGTTTCAGAAGTTACTGCACATTTATTTCACCAGATGCTATTTTTAACCCTGACGTTACTATTTTTATCCATGTCACTGTTTTCCATTTGCTGAACTCTGTCCCCATGCAGGCAGGGCTCCACTCCTCCCCACCACCCCCCCTTCTCTCCCCAGCCCACCCCTGTCCCATTCCCCCCAGCTGCCTCCTGGCCTCCCTGCACGCACAGCCCATTTGCTCTCCACCACTTCTCCCTCCAGCGCTTGCATTTCATTTCAGGCTACACTTTTGAATCTCTTTAAACAGCATCAGAAAAGCCCATACTCCCCTCCCTCCTGCCCCTCCTTTGTATGGAGATATACATATGTATATAGAGAGATATGTATAAAAGTTGCACGCAGTGCAAAGTCCAAAGGCGATCACCCAGCAAATCTCCTGCTTTAACTTCATTCCTCTCCAAACACATTCCTGCCAACAGGGAGGGGAGGGGAAAAAAAAAGAAAAAGAAAAAAGAAAAAGCAAACAAACGCCACTGTTGCTAAGTTTTGCACTTTATACCCTTTTATATTTACAATCCTCTCTTGGCTAAAAATAGCAACACATGATCCATTTATAACTGGCCGGACATGCCCCACAGCCGCTGGCGGGGCCCTGGCTGATGAAAGGAGCTCTTTGCGTTCCTTCTACCTGAGCTCATCTCCCGCTTAAAGGGCTCAGACAGCTCTGCTTCCACAAAGCACACATTGAAATGATTGTTGCTTCCAGGGGAGATCAGGATAACAGAAGAGGGGGGGGAAAAAAGCACCAGAAATAAAAGACCATAACCCATGCAAGGCTGCCCCATGCCCTTCTTGGCAGGCTTGAAAAACATACAATTAGAGAGGCAGCACAGAAAGCAGAGGTGGTCAGGGGCTGGCAGGCAGCCTCAGTGCAAGGCAGGGCCTCCCCTGGCATACATCAACAGAGGGGGGCTCCAGAGGCAGCTCCAGCTTGGCTCCATGTGTGACCACACCACGTGAATTCACTCCAAAGGAGTGGTGGGAGCAACTGCAGCCCCAGATCCAAGGGCAGGCTTGAACATTGTCCTGGAAATCAGAGTGAAACCAGTGCTGAAAAACAATCGAGACATGGCTTTAGAGGTGGCTGTAGAGATGATGCTGCCTAGCTTGACTCCAGACAACTTTAGACATGGCTCTTGGTTTTGGAGAAGGATTGGAGAAGGGTTAGAAGCTAGCTCATGGGTAATGCTTGAATCAGCTCGAAGGGTTTGTCTACAAGTGGCAAAGACGGGAATACACAGTGTTATCAGCAATATTTATCCACGCAGGAGATTTTAACACTGCGGGATTTATTAATTCACTGTTACTAATGCCTACTAAATCTGATGTTTAAAATTTCCATTACTGCCTGTACAGGACTCGCAAACTGCATGTGCAACAGAAAAGCTGCAGGACTAAAATGAAGTCCCAAGGGCAAGACGAAGCACCCGGTTCTGTGGAAGCCACACCTTCCTGCTTAGGGAAACCATGAGCCAACACTAATGCCACCTCCCATCTAATACTCACACGCTTCAGTGTCTTAAAATTTCCTCATTTCCTCTCTTTGAAGCACGTTTCCTTGCTTTACTCTCTTGTCAATGAAACAAAGAATCCCAGTTCAGAGGCAGGATGACACCTGATGCATCACTGAGCAGCAGCAACAAAAACCGTCAGCACCCGCAAACAATAGTATTTTAGTGCAAGTTATCACCAACGTGCAAATCTCAGCCACTTAAAAATAAGGGGTCAAACCCTCCCCAAAGTTATGAGACTTTAAAGGAAAATATACCTTCCAGTTATGAGTCTTTTGGGTACACTTGAAATGTTTCTCAGTACTCTTAAGAGCAAGAAAATGTGGTTTGTTTGGACTGACAGCAGAAGTTCAGTGCCAGTGCTCCACAGATGTAGCTGTGAAGAAAGAAGTAATAACCATGGTGGGACTCTGAGAAAAAAATTATTCTAACAGTTGGCAACATCATTACCTACATTTATTCCTTTTAATAGTCCTGTTTCAGTTGCCTTTCTGACATTATTCTTGATTTTGGCTTCTCAGTGGGAAATCACATCACTTTGTGTCTTGCCTGCATAAGAGTTTTTCAGGCTGTATTTTCCCTCCATAGCACTACCACGTATACACCCACATCACTTTGTTTATACAGGAACAAAAAGCATCTATGTGTACTGGTGCCTTTCCAAAATTTCACATATCACCAAAACAGACATGCAGCAAGCTGGTCAGATTTTTCTTAGCGTTGTGCTCATTGTATGCATTCTAAGTTTTTTATTGCAATATACATACCTCTACACATTTTCACTAGCTTTTAGATACCTGCTACAGGCACACTAACCACCTTCCATGAGCTGACATTAGCAATCAAGTGTCATTTTCAGGCTGTTTTCAGAACAGCTAGAAGCAAAAAAAAAAAAAAAAAAAAAAAAAAAAAATCACTGAAAGCCATGATCCTGAAAGTCATTAATAAGAGAATGCAGCAGTGGTTCTGCAGATGCCTTTCTGGGAGGAGATGCTTTAAGCAGGGAAATGGAAACTTCACTGCCACATTGCTATTGGTGTTGTAAGTGTCTTTATGTTTGCAAGAAACATCCTTTCTTTCAGTCTTCACTGAGTTGCTGCAGAATGAAGTGAAGCCCACATTCAGAAGACACAGAAAGAAGTAGGGACAAATCTGCCATGAGAAACCTGTCCTGGTGGGGTTGCTGTGCAAGATATTTTTCTGAGTGAGTGTTCTCAGGGCTGGGTGCACTTTCTAAACAGGCAGGGTGGAAATCTCTGCAAAAGGCTTGATTTTGCCATGGAAGCACAATGCCAATATTATTACTAATGAGGAGCTTCTTTTTCCTCCTTCCAGAGCTGCAAATAATAACATATTGCATATGTAAAAACTGTAGCCAGAGGACAGTGGCAGCCATCCCCCAGAGCTGGGCAGGCACAGCCCCATTGTCCTGGGCAGGCTGACTGGGCCCCTGTCTCCCACACCAAATGCTGCTTGGGAGAGCCTCGTTCTGTGCACTCACAGTCACAGGTTTTTAGCCAAAAGGACACAGTCGGGTTGGGCAGCTACAAAATGCAACAAGCTTTTCCAATATTGACATCTTTCTTCTGAATGTGTCTCTATAAGGTTATGTTGCTGAGGAGCACCCTGAGCCAGTAGGTCCTTATCCCTGCTGGTGTGGGCTCCTGGATCACAGTCTCCCTGGTACTCCTGCCCTATGCACTCGGCCAAACCAGTGCCTGCCTCGTCCTCTCCAGTGAGGAGTTCCTTTCCCTCCCAGCCCACTCCTTGGGCTGAGCCCCAAGTCTCCATTTTCAACTGCTTCCAGTCACACAAACCTGCAAACCCTCTCAGTAATTTTCTCTGCTCCTTCCCTGCATTCTTCCCATTTCCACACTCTTCCGTTCTTAGTCTGAAACCCACCCTCAGTCCTTGCAGCTTTGGCCCCCTCTTCTGTTAGCAAAAAACCAAACTCCCTGGTCTTGTTCCCCTTGGGAGGTTTGACAAGTATTTATCAAGTGGAAATTTACTTTCTTCTCCAGCCCCCTCCACCTTCTGTGGGTTGGGAGGTTTTTTGTGTTCTTTTTCTTCCTTCCTTTTTGGAGGGTGATGGTAGAGCAGATGCAAATAGAACAAAGAAGCAATCAAGTTGTCCCTGCAATACTGTAACAGTGTGTGATGTTTGTTGTCCTTTGCAGCAGAGCTGCATGGCCTCCAACACTGGTCTCATGGCCATTTCTGGCCTGGATTGGGGTTGGCTCTATTAAAGATCTGCGTTGTACAGATCTCATCACTCAATGTCTTGCAAACGTTCAACTCCAGCCTAGCAGAAGCAAAGAGAAGAAGAAAGGGGAACACGTGTATCTTGTGAAGATACACTCCAGTTCTTAATAATACGCATCCATCCTGGAAGATGTTCTTGGAAATGGTTTCTTCCCTGAGTAATTTCCACATCTCTGCTGAAGCTCCAGACCAGGGAGTGCACCTTTAGATTTGCTCTTGGTGTGTCAGGATGTCACAGTCCAGCATTCCTTGCTGAGATGCCACCAGGCATTTTGCCTTCAGAGAAAAGACCATAAATCTATCATCTCTATCTGTAGTCATGTAGCATTACAAGGCAGGATTAGAGATTCAAGGTATATTCAAGGTATACAAACTCATCATCATTTAACTGCATGCCAGAATAATTCAAGTGGCGGGGGGCACCCAGGGAGAACAATCCCAGAGACAAATAGGCAGGCCAGTCCCCAGGAACCAAACTGGGTGTGAAAACAGCAAAAAAAAACAACTTTATATGAGGACATATTTATTCTGGGATAATCCCTTCTGGAAGGGAGAAATCTTGCTCCTTAAATGGATTAGAATGTAATAAAACAGAAACAAAATTGTATATGTAGCTAAGTCCTCTACACTGAAAAAATAAATTATGCTGGTGAAGAAGAGACAATTAAGAGACAACAGCTTTCCCATGAATCCAAAGCTCCCCACCATCTCTTATGCCTGCCAACAGACATGTCACATGTAGTACACTGTTCTTGTACTTTGGTCTAAAATTCCTAAGGAGTCTGGTGGGTGTCTCACCTGGAGAGGGATGCATCTTCTTCTGGCCTGTACCAGGGAGCATCAATGCAGATGTAATAGGGAGCGAACCATGTAACCAATATTTGTGCAAACCAAAACCAGCCCAAAGTCACCTAATGAATGACTTGTGTGAAACTCTGTGTGTGTGTAACAAAGAGCATGACTTGGGCCAAAGGCTTTAAAACTTGCTTGCATAAGTAGCCAAAAAAAGCCCAAGTGATCCTGGGCTACTGGATCTCCAGATGGCCATTGACCTTGGTATTTTTTTATTTTAAAGATATGTCACTATTTTAATTTTTCACATAATTCAAACCATTGAAAGGTTTTTAATTTTTCTTTTCTCTAACCTCCTAGAAATACTCATTCAAGACTGAAATATTGAGTGACTATGACCCAAACATTACAATTCTTCATTCCACAGATTGCTATCAGTATTGTAATTGCCGTTTCCTCTGTATCTGGAGAAACTCACACAAAAAGGACACTATAAAATACACATTTGAATAGTATATGCAAGGAATAGAAAATAGAGAGTATAAGCATCTTTACAAAAATACTTGAGAATTAGAAAGAAAAGCCTTTTTTTGTTTTACATAGGGAGTGTTGTAAGTGGTGTCTTTGCTCTCAGCAATGCCTCAAATGTTCATTTTGGGGATACAGGTACTTACTAGGTGCTATGATTTTATTACTCCCACGGAATCATTCTCTTGGGCTAAATTCGCATCTCCAGACACACCAGTATCACTTAGAAATTCTGCTTTTGAACGAAGATGACTTGACCTGCTTTGATCATACATGCTAACAGACTAGAAATGGAGAGCTTAACAGAAGGGAATTCTCGAGAATGGAGAAAATCACAGAGCCAGCTTTGTCAGACAGCTAAAATAGATGCTGCAATTTTGGAAGCGACTGTGGCTTTATTGCTGAGAAGCCGAAGTGCAGGCTTGCAACAAGGGCTCCCTCCAGCAGCTGCCTCAAGGAGAGATGGAATTCTGCTGGCAAAATCACAGTCTACCAAGTCCAGGGGCTACAGGCTCCTTGCACAACCATACTGATGACAGTATGTTTAGGATGATGTAACACTTCTAGCAGACCACAGTTACTTTATATTACTAAAAATATGCCCATAGAGTTTATATTTGTATGAATAGTGTACTGGTCCACAGCCTGCAAGATGTGGCTATCCCCCTACCAAATGAATGCCACGTCTAAATCCAGAAAATTTATTCATTAAGGCAAGGAGGCACACCACAGAAGAATCTGCTCCATTACCTCTACAGCCTGGACTAAGAAAGGGCCATGGGAGCTGAAGCACAGTTTATAAAGCTATGCACTATTGGCATTATTATTTTATTATTAGAGTCTATTGGCATTGACATCCCAAATTACAAACTGCCAACATGCAGAACCTGGGCCATTACTAACCTAAAACCTCCTCTACCTAGGACTCCTTCTAGCATCACTTCCAACAGTCTTGACATTACCTTCCTTCCCACAGACCAATTAAATAATAACTCCAAAACCAGCACACTCCCCTTCATGCCATGATTAAATACCCTCTCAAACCTGTGTGAGCACTCAAAATAACACCAGAATAATTCATATGCTCTTACTGGGCTGAACATGGTAACGAATCAAGCTCCAGCCAAAAAAAGCCAAACCCCATTGTGCTGTGGGAGAGACACCATCAGACCTTTAAAGTGTCATAGCACTTGAGGGCGCTGCTGCAATAAATTTAACTCACCCTGAACACCTCTACTTAGTTTTATTATGAATTAAAATCTCCTGTTAAAGTATCAGTGACCCGTGTTGACAACATACTTATACTACTGCTGTTACACAGTGGCCCTACTAGTTTGGTAAACAAGGTGTAGAAGTTGGGACTAACATTTAACACTCAAGGTTAGCACCCTGCTATCCTTCCAAATATTTGCACAAAATGATAAAGTGGGAGGACAAGAAAAGTTTAATTCGGAAATATTTTGTTTTCAGTAAAAAATTATTTGCTCTGAGTGAATTGAGAATGTGTGAGAAATCAGATCTATTCCCCCAAATAAAAGATTGAGAGTGAACATGAAATATCACATTCTTTTAAAGGAGAGATACATGAGTTGCTGTAGTTCTATAGGGCAGGTTGATGACACTGTTTTGCTCTGTATTCCCTGGTATATACCAGTATCCTTCCTGCAAGGGCTTCTTGACTCTCACAATAATCCCACACTCTTGCTGCACCTTCCAACTGCTGCATCCTCCACTGCATCCTTCCCACCTTCCTTTTTGCAGGAGCCAGGTCCTGCAGGATGCTGATGTACAGCTTGGGATTGTCAGTTCCAGATCCAAGACTCACTCCTATCAGTGATTGTTTTCTTCAGATAGTACTCCAAGTGCACATCTACTTCAGTGTTGGGTCACGGACATCTACATTCTCTGTGAGTTATGATGATGTTTCAGCTCTTTCTGAGTTAGTATAACGAGTCCCCTATTTTTTTTTTCCTGCTGTGATGTGAAACAGGCATGAAGTTAAAACTTTTCACTGAAATTAAAGCTTGGCAGCCTAAGAATGCTTTCTGTTCAGAAGTTCGGTCCAAGTAATGCTTCATTGGAAAACACCCTTTTTTTCAATCACAGAACTTCTACATTTTGTTCTCTGTCAGTTTTGAGCAGTATGCTCAACATTTTGCATTACAGTAGTTTATTAATTACATAGCTGTCTCAAAAAAAAGAATATCCTGAGGGGAGAAGACTGACAGTTCTACATTTGAACTTTGGATTAATACTGACTGCTTAAAACAGAAAGAGCAGAGGGAAACAGTGAATACTGAAAAGAACTTTCACAACTTTTTGTCTTAATATTCCTGCAGCACTGTTTTTCGCCATCATCTTATTCAATGTTTATCTGTGTCCTTAAGATTTTTCTATTTAAAAAATATTTGTCGGTGTTTCAGAAAATACCTGACCTTGATTTTGAGAAAGTATAGAAATATCATGAAGCAGGTGTGCTCAACAACACATCCTACAGCATACAGACCCTGTTGCTAAAGGTTAGAGAAAACTACAGCATCTGTCCCATAAAAATACACTAATGTAAGGACTACTGCTTATATGTCAAAAACCATCTGCGAGTGTTAAAAGACAGGGACAAAGTTAAGAAACGAAAAGCAATCAAGTGCCTTAAAATCCACATTTGTCAAGAAAAGATAAGAAAACAAAGAACAGAGCAAAGTAACTCAGTACTTTATCTGCAAATGCATGAATCTTCTCATAATAGCATTATGTGATTAGTTAAGAGGAAGAGCTAAATAAGCAATAACAAATGGTGCATGTCCAATTTAACAGTTCTAGTTGTGATGTGCTACTGATCTCTGTGTTTATAGCTGGAACGCAGAGCGGCACATTCTACCCTTGAGTTTTGGTTTGCTAAAGCTCTCAAGAAGGCTCTACATGACTTGAGACAGTGGGTAGACTGACAGCCAAGCTGTTCCCCGGGATCAGTTACCTACCAAGAGACCTCTCTTTGGCAGGGTTGGGAATCTTTCAATCTCGTATCTTTTCCTGCCGAACCAGCATAGCTGGAATCTTCTGTTAACAGCCAGCATAGTAATTTGCTGAGCTCCAGAGTTAGCATCTTAGCAAGACATATGAAAACCTCATACATCTGCTAAGTTTAAATCTTCTAGGAACAAATCCAATAAGATGCTTCATGTTTCCTGCTCCATGTAAAAAAAAAAAAAACCAAAACACACCAACTCAAACTCATCTATAATTGACCTTGACAGATATTGAGAACATTTGGCACCTATAAAAACCCCTTTAAGATGAGACCTTCTGAGCTATAAAAAGAAAACGTAAATGTGAACTTTATACCACATTTAGTTCACTGGAAACACTATCACGGTAGGTTCAGTCAGGTTTTTTCCATTGAAAAGTTATCTTAAAATATGCCCAAAACTAACTTTTAAAACGTTTATTGAGCAACTAGAAGCCTTCTGTTTCATCCTATGCATCTGCTTTTTGCAGGCAAACTATTAAAAGTTTAACAAAGAAATCTGAGTGGCTTTGTTGGTCATCTGTCTGGTCCACAGATATGCACGGGGGACAGCTGGAGAAATACAAAAACCCACTTAATTAACTTTTGTACTGAGAATTACTACTTGTAACTTAAAAGATCATTAGAAGCACTATCAGACTACATCTAGGAAGCAGTGACAAAGCCAGGAACTATCAACAGTGAGAAGGTCTGTCTTAGTTGCCACATGGGCCGCTGTCATTAGAAACACAACCCACTTAAGTGTCAACAAACAGATACTTAATCAAAGGACAGGAGGAGAAAATACACTGGAGGTTTTAGAGGTGCAGGAACACTATTCCCACTTAAGAAATGGAAAGGTTCAGCTTGAAAATAGGGTGATCCAACATCTGGTTCTGCGTTACTAATTAAAACCTACATGCTTGGCTGTTACTTGAGTTGGGCAAAGAGGGCTTGGGGCTCTTCCTTGGCTCAACACTACCCTTGCTGCTGTGATCAGCTCCTGTGTTTGAGGGTCTCTCCTAGCACTCACTGTTTCCTATGAGCATCTGGATCACATGTGACAGTCACTTTCTAGAGACAATTTTGGGAAATGCTGGAAATTTGATGCATCTCAAGTGACAGAAGCAGGATTTTCTTTATACACAGGTGCAAGTGGGAGATAAAGCTAAACAGTAAATAGAAATCTTATCTAATCATGCAAGATGGACAAATTCCTAATGACCAAGACACTCTTCTTGCATGTGACACCCTCACAGGAAAGCTCAACTGAACCAAATTGCCCCCCACCAGACGTAATGAATTCATGCACTCCCAGCTCTGTTCCCATGGGGAGCTGGCAGGGATCTCTCCCACCCCACAGGCACAGCTTTGGCACTTCAGCTACACAAAAATTCCACTTTCTCTCCTGAAACACAATAGCTCCAACAGCAACTCACAGGCCTCCAGGGTGAAAAGATGAGCCATTTCTCTACTCCAACACAAAACGTGCTCAACTCCAAGTACACAAACACAAAGAGCTATTCTTGCTCACAGTCAGGTCTCACCCAGCGCCTTTTGCTGTCATCACTCTTGAGCTGGAGCATGCTACTCTGTACCAGGCTTTTCACCAGAACACAGGGTATGAATCACGAACTGGGCAACAGCCACTCATCCTCAAAAGCACAGCCACTGCAATGCTGTGGGACAAGGCTTGAAGTTGGTTCAGGGCCTTTCACTTGATAAAACTGTAAAACACTGGAACAACCTTTCTGGTTTTGGCATTAAGAAGTCCTGTCTGGCAGACAGAATGCCCAAGTGTACTGACAGCTCAGGACAGATACAGAGCTACAAGAAGAGTATGGGACTGAACTGCAAACTCTATATCTCAAAAGCAGCTGACAGATCCTACAATTTCAAAAGACTTAAAGCAAGTTTAATAATTAGCTATTGACCATGGCAATGACATTAGGTATATAATCATTCAAAAATCTTAGAATTTCTCTGGAATAAATTAAATCCAACTATTTAGAAACTAACATTCTGAAAATGAAGAGCTTTCAGCAGTCAAAATAAAGTTTCACCATCATGTGGATTAACCAACAGCAATTCCATAGAACAAAAATCACTCATTCGTATAAAAGGGTTGTAAGTAATAAAGCTTATTTATTATTATTAATAAGATTATTTGAAGTCTGGGGATTAAAACCCCCAAACAAACCACAAAGTAGCTGCCCTCTAGGCACTGTACTGACTACCAGTGGCACAAGACCAATTCTCACTTTTCTTGCCATGAACAATATTCATGTTTTTTCAGTGTACCAGTCTGATACTATTATTCTTGCCACTTGCTTAGGAAAAACCATCTGTACTGAGAACTGTATCCTTATCCTATGCAGAGTGTTCTCATAACCTCAAGGTTCTTTAAGGGGCAGATTTCCTTGGTGTTCAAAACAAAAGAAAATTAAATCCCAGGCCATATCCCTGCCAGGTTGCTGAATGCTTTCCATTCTGAACAAACTTTGATGGGTTGCATGGATAAACTCCCAGTTCATCAGTGAAAGACAATTGCCAAGCTAGATGTGTTGCAAGTGTTAAGAAAAATAGGATGATATGGAACTACACAACTTGTCTTTGTTGTAAGTGTATAGGTGTGAGGTTTGGTTTGGTTTTGTTTTTAAATCCAACAGTTTTTATTCTTCTCTGCTTTTCCATGTCTCTGATATTTCATCAAACAGCTTCTATGCTATTGCAGGGGGTTAAAGTCCAAGTCCGTTGATCACTTCCCAAGCCATTCTCTGAAATGCTAAGTTTTTGAGGCTTCTTGAGTTATTTTTTATCCATAGAGCTTTAAATTTTAAAAAGTTGCCTGGGATTCTAAGGCTTGTAGTCTATCCTGGTGGATTTTTCATGATTTACTGCATTTTCCATGTTTATCTACTCCTTAGAGTCCACTCACATCTTGGCAAAGCAGCCACCACAAAGGAGTTTGCTTGCTAGGCCACAGTATGGCTGGTCTGTGTAAAAGAGTCTTCTGCACCCTCCAAGGAAGTTTCATTATTCTGTTGGATTCAGAAGCAAGTTGTCCAAATTGAAACTGTATTCTCAAATGATAATTTTTAAATGACAGAAAATTAACCAGTCTGAGGTGATGCCTTAGAAGTGTCGCATCTCCAGTGGCAGGAAACTGGGCTTTCCACTCTCCTTACAAAGAAATATTCCAGTTGTTCCAAGACACATTTGCCATAGTTTTACCCTTACATTCATATATCTATCTGCATGAAAATTCTGTTCTGTAACAAAAATATGCCAGAGCAATTTCCAATTTTTTATCTGATTCTAAAGATCCAGTTTCCAAATGTAAACACAGTACACTAGCGAACTTTTTCTGCAAGTCTAGTAGAAGTTGGGTTTGAAATCTCTCACTAGAATTACATTTCAGGCAACACCACATAGTTTGGGAGCCACAGAAAATATCTAAGACAGTTGATAATTTCGAGAAAAAAAAAAACCTACCCCATCTGGAAGAGTATCTGCAGTGCTGTTCATTGCTACACAAATATTATTATATTGCAGTGTGTGAAGTGTTGTAACAAAGATGATGCCAGGTCAAAAGAATCTAACTTACACAGAAAGGCTGAGGTTAAGGTCTTGCTTTTACTGTAAAAGTTATTGTCCAAAAGGAAGTCTAACATGAAGGAAGTGGTGGAAAACGATGAACTGAACTAACAGCTGACAAACTTTTTTCCCCTGTGAACAATAAAGGCTTCCCACTCCAGGAGGGGGTCTTCCAATAATGCTAACTGAGGTAAGAAACCTTAGGAAACATTATTTAGAGTAGTAATTGATATTTATATAATTTATATTTATATTTAAATAAATTCTATTTTGAATATAAAGGAATACAAGCATAGAGCATTATCAGAGCAGATTGCTTAAGGCTTAAGTAAATTCAGAGACCCCAAAGAGAACCTAGGTGGAAAGAGAACCTACATCCTCGAGCTTGAAACCTCAGTGCCTTAAACAACGGAGACTATGAGTCAAGTATACCAGCTTAAAGTCAGGGTGAGTAGGGCATACCAAAAACACCTAATGGGAAATACCTAACAAAGCAGAGTCTGCATTAGGCATTTGCTTGTACTGCAGTGTTGAGTCTTGGTCAGCCCTAGGGATGTGTGTCAGAAGACATAGTTCCCAATAAAACTTCATGGAAACTAGAGACGTACCAATGAATTTGGCAATCTCCACGATTATGGAACAGCTGAGTGAAATGCGAAGGACTTGTAGTTTCAGGCATCAGAAAGGCAATTAGTCACCTAACCCCTTTAGCTGAATTAATTGTGCAGTAAGACAACAACAGAAAGAACAACAGAAAACCCAAAGGTGACAAGGAGTCCACTAGGTGCCAGTTTTGAACTGGTGACAGCAGGAGAGAAAGGGGAAAGGTCTGAACAAAGCAGCTATAAAATGAACTGAGAGCTCCAAGACAAGCAGATGTAGAAAAAGAGGTTCTGAGAGGGCATATATTGAAGTAGAAGTGAGATGAGTTTTTAGAAAGCATCTCACCAGTGCTAAGTGTTCAGAAGTGCTGGCGTATTTTTCTGAACAGAGATCTGACATAATGCAGCTGTGGAAAGCATGCTAGGGAACTGAGCAGCAGGCAAACCAACAAGATGGAGCAGGCAGAGTCCAACTAATCACAGACAACACCCATCAAGATCAGCAGTACTTCAGGGGAGATCACCCTTCTTGCAGGAATACAAACAGTAGACCACAGATAACTTAAGCCCCATATTTCTAATGGCCTGCAGAGTGCACATGGAGGATCGAGCCAGTGACCATCCCAGCTCATTCCTCCAGAGAAGAGAACCAAGGGGAAGCAGGAGCTGTTGGGGTGGTGAGAGCAGACATAGCATTTTTTCACTCTTCTCCAGTACTACAATACTCTGCTCAGCTCATTCATCCAGCCTGTAAACTGGGAATGAGGACATGGGGTTCAGCACATGGGGCTTATGGGTGGGTGCTGAATGATGCTTAAATGTTTTAATAAGGATCAACTAAATAGCCTTTAACAAAGGCTTGGTAAAAAATTACAGGAACTCTTCCTGATGGAATGGTGTTGAATTTTCTAACACTGCACACAAAAATCGCAACTACAGTTTGATATTAGAGGAGGCAGATAAACTACTTAATTCCTGTATAGCTTGCTCAAATCTCCTCCATTCCTCAAAGCAACATGTGGCAATATGCTGTCACATATGCACATGTATCAGCCAGGCATCAGCTAAAACAAACATGCATCACTAATGATACCCTTCTGCCTCCAAGAGCCATGCCATTCACACCTAAACCCATGAGCAAATTCCTCCTCAGTTGCAGCACTGTTAGCCATAGAAATCTGTCCATAAGTCCTACTCTACAGAAACTACAGATGAATGCTGCCCATCCTCCAGCAACGGTGGCAGGGTCATAGCGTGGTGCAATGGAGACATATTGGGTTGTCTGAAGAGATGACTACAGGTCCCCATGCTGTTCTCTGGCTCTTGGTTAATGCTGTCTGCTGTCAGCACATTGATGGTGATTTCCGGAATTCTTAATTCCAATTTCACAGAAAATTACTCCTGCAGTATTCCTTTGAAAGGGGGAATCTGTACTGGGTGAGATCAGTGGGAAGTGAAGATTCTAAGCATTCAAATGCCATGACAAGCCTGTTGTTGAGTAATCCAGATTTCAGCCAAATTAAACAGCACACAGTTAACCAGGAATACAAACATCTGTTTTCAAGAGGTATCCAGATCATTAGAAGCTAATCCTACATCTCCATTACATTCCCTGCCATATGCTGGGGTATAATCTCAACAAGCGATAGGGATTTTCATCTCAAATCCTAACAAATCTGCTCTGTAGGGCTTCATGGATTTTCTTATATCACTTATCGGATAATACCTCTCAGTTGCTCCTCTCTGCTCTTTCTATGCCTTGGGTCTACTCTTTCACAGCATCCATAGGCTCCTCCAGCCTGCTTAGTAACAACGGACTTCTTCGTGTCATCCCAAAAACAATTCCCTCCCTTGTCGAGGGTAAAAGCAAAATCTGCTTCCTGGAGAAACTCACATTCAGGCTGGAGTTTTTCTAAGAAACTTCATTAACTGAAAGTCAGACTTCTTTGCAGCTTTCCCTGGCAAAATCAAGGTGCCCACCAAAAGTGATGGCACTTCTGTGGTTACAGCAAATGTGTATATAGAGAACCAGAATTTGATCCTTGGCATTAAGCAACAGTAATAACACAACTAGAGGTGACTGCAGTACTGACCAAAGACAAGAGACAGGCTGCTTAGGAGCCTGGACTGACTCTCTTCTCCAGGGCACAAGCAGAGGCATCATGAATCTGTCACACTGCCCAACCTGGTAGCACCCCTTCTCTGAACAAAGGGATACCAAATTCTCATTCAAGCTTTTGGCTCTTTGCTCCCTCACAAAGCGTGATCACTGCTGGGTTTCCTGACTGATCTACCAGTTGCTTCAGCCTCGGGGACATCTGAATGGCATCTGGGAAGAAGAGCAGCTGCCAGCAAGAGCTGCTGGTGTTTCCATCCCGCACATCCCATCCTCCCATTGAACAACGGCACTGGATTTGAAACTATCTTGAATGAACCATGGCAGACCAACCTCAGGGTGGGGAGAGCAGCAAGGGTTTAGCAGTCTTGTCTCCTGCCAGCCCTCAAAAATAACAACCAGCAAGAAACAATCCCATAGCTTCCACTGAAGCTATGAATGGTGCTGCTGGCAAGGAGGGACGTGCGGACGGGATATTTTTATCTCCTCTTCGTTCCCATCTCAGTCAATCCAAAACAAACTTCAACTAGTTAGAGGTGGGAAAGATGGTTCATGATGAGAAAAGGATTCCCTGGCTTGGTCTGCGTGTCGCCGCTGGATATGGGGATACGTGCCACTGCGGTGGCACAGCTGCATCAGCCCTGGCTTCTCAGCTTCCAGTAACCTTCCCAGACTAAAATAGCAGACCTACTGCTTGATTTTTAGCCGCTGAAAAGCAGCAGTAAACCACATAAGTATTATGTAAAATGATCTTTTTCTAAGTATATGTTTATTGTGCACAGAAGAAGTGGATTTAATTACAAACAACTGGAAGTTTTTAACAGTCTGGATTGCCCCCTACTCCCTTTCTAAAAACTAAGGTTTGGCAGCAGCTTTTGGGCTTCATTGCAAGTCTTCTAAGTATTTCCTTGGAAAGACTTTACACTTGGTCCCAGGCAAGAAGTCAAAATCAACATTTAAAAAGCATGCCCTGCATAATTTCCAGGATTCAGCAGCATTAAGGTATACTTATGGAGGCCAGGAGGAGAACTGCTTTTCAACTTCATGCATAAAGCTGGTCTTCAGACAAGGAAGTTTATATTCCAAATAATATTTTTAACTACATGCGGTCAAGTACCTAACTTATCAGGCCTTTCCTCATCCCCCTCCCAAAATAAGCCTGAATGGTAAATATCTTTGCTTTATTCAGTTTTTGCATAGACCTCCAAGTGCAAAAGTTTCTCAAATCTAATAAACAGAATTATTCAACGGCAGAAAAAGTTTCACGTAACATTTTCTTGAACTCTTTTACATAGTAAAACTCCAGTTTGGGCCAGAGTGTGATACTCGGGCTGGTTCTAAAGTGGATGACACATGATTTCTTAGTGTGTCACCATTACAGTGTCAGGGGATGGAGTGCTGTCTGTCCCATTGCTGACAGGACGGGGTACACAGGTGACTCACTGTTCCCACTGGCTTGGGGATCTCACTCCTGTGAATAATCCCATTGAAATCACCAGAACTGCTCGAGAGTTTGCAAAACTGAAATTTCTGGTTTCATCCAAAGGCCAAGAACGAAATTTCACCCATTTAATCTCTTTGCAAATCAAACAGGCCTTTGCAGATTGCTTCTGACCTTGCAATGGCTGCATGCATGGCACTTCTACATGTTTAAGGACTATCCACTCAAATTTCATCTCAATTTCGATTTGAGGGAAAAAGAGGCAAGGAGAAGTACTTTCACATGAATCTTTTTTAAAACAAATACATATTCTTCTGAAACATCTGCAAATCAAGTCCTGCATCAGTCACCACCTAAAACCACAAAATGCTACAGACAAGAGATTAAACGTCACAGAAGCTGAGAGAAATGAAAGTATGACCAGTGTTAAGGAACTAGGCTTAGAGAAGAAAGTATCTTTCAGGTTTTACAGTCTAAAAAGGTATTCGTTATATATTTTTAATCAACAGAAATCAGAGAAAAATCAGATCTATCAAAGTGTGAATTTCCTGTGTGGAGATAAGTCGGGGAAAGCATCAAGAGTGTTTTATGCAGTACACTTCTTTCAAGCAGACAATTTTCACTCACGTTTATAAAAAAACAAAGTCTGAATGCAGATTTTCAGCTCACAATGCCATGCCTTTCACCTCAGCATCCCTGTTTCCTCCCCTTGTAAAGTCCCAGCCTCAAAAATCCCCCAGCGTGCCACAAAACCTCCCAGCTAACCAGCAATCTGGAGATTTCGCCATTAAAAACAACCAGGAAAAATGCAAACCCAACAAATAAAACCCACAAACTACAAATTTTGTTCAGTAGGGGGTGGGGAAGGGAAGAGGAAGAGGTTGTGGTGTAACACATGATGAGGGTGTCACTGACAAGGAGAAGGACAAACCCTATAAAGTTCCTCATCTTCACAGCAGCATCTCCTGCTGATGAGATGCAGGCTGAGCTGTGCACCCTGAGGGACTGGAGCCACTCTCCAGGCACCACCACTTCTCTCTGACACTGCAAGGCAGTATGAGAAGCTCAAAGTAACAGTGAGTGTGATGAAAAGCTTTACAACTTTCTTACAAACAGCAGAGCTGGAGCCCAGAGAATCCCTTCCACCAGCCTTTGGTTCCCACACGTGCTGGCACACCAGACACGTTCACCAGTAGCAAGACCGTGATCTGAATTGTTTTAGTATATCAGTGAAATCTAAAATCTCTGCAGTACGACAGGAACAATTTACAGTTCAGGCTTATGGGGTAGTTGAGGCTGCCAGAAACATAACCTGTGCTGAGTGGTACAAGGGAGCAACACACACCTCACGAGCTCCTCTGCAAGGCAAGCTGCTTTTTGTCAGCCAGGCAATAACAGCACTCTGTGGAGGCACCACTGAATTTCAGAATAAAATGAACACTCCCAAAAGGCAAACATTAGATTTTAAAATCAGCTTGTTTTGGGTTAGTGTTCCTTTAAGTTAATTGAGAGGAAGCCTGGGGTAGATGCAGATGTGAGAGCTGCTAGGGATGTAGGGGTGGGATCACAGCCCTGCACAGTGCAGCCCAGAGCAGGAGGATCCAGTAAGAGCTCAGAAGTTGCCATCTCTGAAATTGTGCTTTAAAATGAAAGCCTCTTCCATGATAATCCACATAAAACCACTTCTGCAGTCATGCTGGCAGAAGTCCACCTTCCACATAAATCACCTCAGTACACAGGGGAAGCTGCAGAGAACATTTTCACAAGCAACTCCCTCAGCTTTTTCCGACTGGCACTGTGATAAATGCCATCTCCACACAGGGCACACGTAGGGTGGGCAAGACGTAGGGCCCTCCTTTAATTTGTTTTTCCACTGAACCTTATTTACTTCCTTGAGGTC
This sequence comes from Urocolius indicus, assembly GCA_013401255.1. Taxonomy (NCBI): domain Eukaryota; kingdom Metazoa; phylum Chordata; class Aves; order Coliiformes; family Coliidae; genus Urocolius; species Urocolius indicus. Next base: position 157,723 of record WBNH01000676.1, read on the forward strand.
AAAGTCATGAAGTGCAGCAGCATTGCTATGAACAAACTTGCGTGAAGCTGAACTGAGGCAGAAACATGTGGATCTGGTTTTTGAAAGTAGTGCTTAATGCATTGACAGCCATTGCCAAGCTGAGACTTACAGGACAGACACAAGGGGATGCAAAGCACCAGGCTGGTTTGGCTGCTGCGTTGTCTATGATTTATTTCTGTATGTAAAATCCCTCCTTGCAAGATTTAATTGTGCTTAAGATCGAAGAGTGGAGAAGGAATACTCTTCCAGTGAAAGGAAGCTTCCAACCCCCCCAAACTCTTCCTCCAATGTGGAATCAGAATTTAACCAGGTTTTCCCAGGAGTTTCAGCATTCCCCTCCCCTTCCTTCCAACACACTGCAGCAGAGACAGGAGAAGTGGTTAAACAGAGCAAGACCATACATTGCAAAACTTCATCTTATTCCATGTTAGGAACCAGCCCACCCTCCTCAGCATTCACTTCCTTCATTTGGCAAAATAAATAGCAGCTTTCTGACATCTGTTTAACACTCTCTGCCTCCCCATGTTCCTCAATGCAGAGAGCATTCATCACTTTCTTTTCCTTTTAGTGACATACAGATCTTATAAAACGCTGCTCAGACACAGATATTGTGGATTTTCTTTGCAGAGGGAACACGTTAGAGGAAGTAAAGAAAACTTCAGCTGAGCTATTTATAAAGCATACATGGCTTGTTTCTCAAATGCTTCATTGACCAGGGGAACAATGAGAATAAGTCACAGAGTTCAACTACTCTTCTTGAGACACATGCTTCAGGTCTGAATATCTAAACCAACATGGATTTATATGCCTGGGAACTAGGCTTTCTTATGACAAGTACATGGTATGCCCTCACTTCAGGGATTTGCCAAGCTTTTTTTCTTGCCATTTTAAAATTATAGCAATTAGAAGGAAATTCAGTGAAATCCTGCATATTTGTCTAAGAAGTACACTCCCAAATTTGAGAGCAGTAGGAAAGAACTGCATGTAATCAGAACTAATTGCACTCTTCAAAGCCTTGCCTCAATGAACAGTGAGCACACGTTTTGGAGACGTGTGTATTGTGGCACAAAAAAGGGTCATAAGAAGCTGTCCACATTTCTATTGGGATTACCATAGATTCCTTTTTTTCTGAAGCCATAGGTGGTGATCAAGCTACGATTGCTGGCTAACACACTTTTCAGCATCTTGCTAGATGTGTCAGCACAGGCTCCAGAAGCCAAGGTACTGTCTGAATGAGGTTGTTCAAGGGCTGACAGAACTGGAAAGGCACCAAAATTTTGTGCAAAGATGGACCATATTTCCATGGAAGAAGCTCACCAAGGCATACAGCAGCAGGGATTAAGTCATACAAATTACCATGAAGCCCACCCTTTAGGTTGAAATGCTGCAGCCAGGATGGATGTGCCAGGATCTTTATCCTAAGGTCCAACCCTGCTGAACAGTATGTTGTAGAAGTGATTAGTTATTTATTACAAACTCTCAATGTCCTAAGCCCTTCCCCTGCACAGGGAAAAAATATTCAGTGACTTCTGTAACAACTTCTTGAGGTCACAGGAGATACCAAAGAAGGTGAAGAAACCAGCAGGTAGTAACAACTGTTTTCAGCAATAACACTCGAAAGTGCTAAAAATTAAAATACCAGTCACATCGTTTCAGCAGTGTAACTGGCAGACTGACAGGCTAACATGCACACTAGTCTTGCATGGAAATTTTTGCAGGAATAATGATAAGCTTGACATATACACATGGTGCTGCGTATATCTGGAGCCAAAGTGGGATGGCATCCTACAAACTCTAGGGAACAAGGGCCAAAAAGGAATGATTAGATTCTTTTAACAGAAAAAGAACAAGTAGACATCAGGTCTGAAAACCAGAGTCATAGCTGGAGGCTGTTTCCCTAACTGCAGAGGTGGCACTCAATCTCAGGGAAGAAAATGAAATTCTACCTTTAAGCACTTCCCAGTCCTGCCTAAGCTGCCCCAGATACCTCTTTAAGGCAGCATACGATAGCCCTAACACAGCTTCAACATGCACGATGGAGATAGATGCTGAGAAACTGGAAAGGCTTTGAGCCACATTGTTTTAGGCAGTTCCAAAAACTTCACAAGTGCTTCATGAGTCAGACAGAAAGGAGTTTGCTTGTACTTTATTGCAGCAGTAAAATTTGAACTATAAATAACATTAAGGTACTTGGGGTTCCTCTCTCCTTTTCTTGTTCTTTTATTTTCTTTTATTTATTCCCAAAGCATTTGTAATTTTAAGCAGCACCAGGTTGGGTTCCTCCTCCTCTCTCTCATTTCTTTGCTGCTGGTCCTTTCCATCAGCTATTCCCAACCCAAGTCTAGAGAAACCGTTACGTGGTCGACAGTTCAATTTATAATGTCTCAGTGCAGAAAGGAGCCATGAGTTGCACAGAAGCAATCAAGATATTTTGTCTGCTCTGGTAACAGATGGTGCTGAGTAAGTAACAGGATGACAAGTTTTTGCCAGCTCTGTTGCACCTGAATCAGTAGCAGTTTGAGCCTATCATGCCAGCCACTACTTAAAAATGTAACAGCATAGGTGAGCCCTACACACCATTTAATTGATACCATGCTCACCAGGTAACTGCCTTGTAACTACAAACAGAGATTTTCACAAGTTTGCAATTCCCTTTAAAGTCAGGCCACCCATTTAACACCTGAACATCCTCTTCCCTGACCTCTTCCCATTCCCAAAGGAAAACTTCATAGGGCTCAGCTGCCCTGATAAACTCCAGTCAACTTTTGTGCTAGGTTTCTTTCAGGCAAGAAACATGGTGGTTTCACTCACTACTTGAGATGCCAGTAGATACCACAGCCATCCTTTCTACTAGTGGAGAGGAAAAGCTTCATCCTTCCTTCAGAATAACATGGATGGAACAAACAGCTAAAGAGCAATAAAAATACAACACTGCTAGGGTGGAGTTTTAGCTTTAAAAAAAAAGTATCTGATAACTCTGAAATTAAGCCCATGTCTACACATGAATATGGCCTCTCAAGTGTGATGGATGATTAACTTTATTTCTTAATTATTTAATTACTTTCTTAATTACTTTGCAGTTTGGATGTCTACACAGAGAACATCATCCTAGCATCAATACAGTACACCATCCACTAACAGCCCTTCATCATAACACTTTTATAGTAGTGCTGCTCTATAATGTTTCCTGACATCTTCCTTGTTTGAAGGAGCTCAAACTTTGCCAGACTTCAAATATGTGGGCTGAAGCTATCCGTGCCCCCCATGTGCCTGCCTCAGGCTAATGATTTTTTTTTTTGTTTTGTTTATGAGGGAGTTTTACAAAGAAAAAACAAAAGTCAGAAGCTCTCAAATTAAAAAACAAAACAAAGAAAAAAGTAGGGAATGATAAGCAGCTTGCCTGTCTCCTTTCTATGAAATTTTAAAGCAAGTGTAGGAGAGAAACTACCTTACTAAAGCACAGAAGTGCCAGTGCTGAAGACACTGCATCATTCTGAGGTTCAGCAAATGTTCACTAAATCACATCACAGGTCCTGGAACCAGTATTGCCTGCATACTGAGTGAAGACTTGCTATAATTTACACAGCTTTCCAGGTATTTTTGTTCTGGGCAAATATTCTCCAGACCAAGAAGATCTCTGTTTACCAACTGAACAGGCAGCGCTCTATGCCATAGAGCACATTTTGTATACAGCAGTGGGAAGCGAGTAGGACTCATCTTGCAGAAGCTCTTCATCATAAAGGAAGGCCCATAATTAGCACACCACCTCAGGGTGTCCACAGCAGGATAATCCTGCCAGCCCTAGAAAGTACTGAGCAGATTGAAACCACAGAGATTCCCACGTCCAAGTGTTCTTGTAGTATCTAGTAATTACTGGGATCCTATTGGAAAATATTGTAATTCCTTCACCACTAATGACAGTTCATTTGGAGAAAACCATGTGCTGCTGCCCTGAGAGCTGCTACCACAGTGTGCAGGGAGCAGGTCATTCAGAACAGCCCCTTAAAAGATACTCACATTGCAAGCATCCCCTAGGATTGAATCCAGGCTGCTCTGGGGTTCCTATTTCTGCTTCTCTTCAAGGGGAAATGAAATACCAACTTGGTATAAAAATGTTTGGTGTTAAAAATCTTGTACTCGAGAATTAGGAAGCACCAGGATAAAGGTCCATTCTACTTTTTTTAGTCTATTATGTTCTGTATGTATTTTACACCATCTTCTAAGTGTGTGCCCCTTCTTCTAGCTCACAATACACACAGCACTGGAAACAAATTGGTTGTAAGTGAATGAAACTAATGACAACTGGGACAAGCTCCTTTGAGATGGAAATTCATCAAGTGCTCGCACACATGCCTATCTTTCTCTCCCCACCCACCTGATCCCTCAAAGAAGCAGTGCCAGGATAACCACCTCACTGTATGCAAGCCAAGATAGGGAATCACAACATCAGAAAGGGTATCTTGTGGGATTTGCCATTAAATGCTGCTCTGGAGAACCAGACCAGCTTCATTCTGCTGCAGCACACAGCCTCTGTAGCACACATCCATCTGTGCTTCTCACTCCCTGGGCATCTAGAGCTCACATTGCAAAAGTGCTGAGTATGAACAATGATGAGGTCCATGCTCTGAACACATGAAGTGATATTAAAAGAAAAAAAAAAAAACAGTTGAGTACTACAGAGGAAAAAAAAAAGTGTTAGGCAAAGACTGTGCTTTGAAAGTGAGCGGTAGATTCAGACAATTTTAGCTTTAGTCTTCGGTGGCATTTCCCTCTCTGGCACCCAGGAAAGAAGGGGAATGATACCACCTTATTTCACAGCAGTGCTGTGCACTGCCATTTAGGAAGCATTCAGTCCCTGCAGTGATCAGTGCCACAGAAAAGCTCACAAGGAGTTCAACAGTTCCTTATTCAGTACAGGGTATGGATGGTGTGTCGTAAATAGGGCACAGGGTAACACATTGTATGAGGAGGATAAGAATATTGAATAGCTGCTCATTCACTGCACAACATCCATCTTGTGCCCTGAATGAAGTACCAGCCCTGTGGAAAAAAAATACAATGTAAACCATACAAGACAGTCTTTAATTATATGGTATGGAGGGGCTTACACACAGAGAGGGTGACTGTGGTTAGTCTTCATGCTGATATTTCCTAGCTTTTTAAAGTATGTTTTTCTTCCTGTATAATATATTCCCCCTATAAAAACTTCAAATTTACATGCCCTATATTCATATTTGTACCAATATAAATATTTCTCTTAGAAGCATTTTTACTTAAGCACTGATGTAGGTAAGATTCAGAATGGTCATTACTTGTAGTTTATTGTAGTTTAATATAAATATCTAAGATGACAAGTGCATGTATCTACATTGGTATATTGATACCCACATTTCCTTTTCAATATGGGAATAAGCTATAAGTACTTTTTACATGGACAAGAGTTCAGCCTGAGAGACTGAAAAAAAACTAAGTACCCAAAGAATGGCAAAATAGAGAGAGAAGATCAACCCAAGTTCACTCTCCTACAGCAAACCAGAATACAGAAAATGATGAAGTCCCTGGTAACACATAAGAAGAGATGAATTATGATTTCAGACAGAATGGGCTTGTGTTGGAAAATGCTAACGATCAAAAGCATTAAAACCCCTCAGAGAGGACTACAATTCTTTGTTATTATATAACATCAGTTGAAAGATAAAAACAAAACTTAAATTGAGTTGTATTATAAAATATTTTTAAAAATATAAAGATCCACATTACTGCCACCAATGAGGAAGCACACACAGAATGGAACTGTTTTACAGCAAAGTTTAAAATCCTTTCCTCCATATAAGCACACTTTTGATTTTAGAGCCAGGATCATTTTCAACCAAAAAACAAGCCCCATGCACTGAAAAATCATCCTCCAACACCCAGTAGTAGCCTTGAACTACTACTACATTGATAAAATAACACTGATTGTAATCTGTATGGTACACCAAACAAAATCCAAAGAGGCTACACCTGATTGTGCATTTTCCTTTCACAAAAACAAAGCAGAAAAGCTACTTTCCTGCAAGTAAATCTGACTCTGTAGTCAGATTATTGCTTCAAAAATAGAGCAAGAGCAGATGTCTTTGCTTTACTGACATTGACACATTTCGGGAATCATGAATTTACCTACACATCTGTGGTGGTGAAAAAGGTCTGAACAAATGATGAAAAAGACCTAGAGTCAAGTAACAGGACATTCAAATATCAACTGAGTGACTACAGCCATGCACTGCGCATCCCTGAGCACTACCAGAAAGGATTTTTTCTTTCCAGAAAAGAAACAGCAAACAATGTGCTCAATTCCACTAGTCTGAGTAACATTCTCAGTAACAGACTAGAGCCTACAGCTGTAAGCTGTTACATGCACACTACACCACCAAAAGATAAACATGTGACTTTGTGCACTCCCTGTATCCTGCACAGCTGAGCACACGAAAGGAAAAAACACTAGATCTGTGGCACAACCTTTCAGCCCTTGAAAATATATGGGCTAAGGCAACCACATGTTAAAAATAATTGATCTTGAGGACCAACCAGACCTGAAGCAGTGAGAACATGCAGCCACCTGAGCTGTCCTTTGCTCTCACGTCAGTGACACGCTCCTTCAGAAGAGCATCCTCCTAAAAAGTTGAGAGCACGAAAAACAAACCATGAGTACCTAGCGCAGCTTTCACCTCTGAGCCTTCAACCCCAAGCAAGGGCATATCCCTGGCTCTGCACTTCTTCAGTCTTATTTTCCCTCACCTTAACTCCATTCCTTGGAAGAAGCCTCTGTTGCAGCTTTAAATCCCAGCTAGATGCTCATGCCCTCCTCCTTCAGTACCACTGTCCTGTACTACTTGTGTGTGCAACCCATAAGCATCTAGGCTAAGTCTCAGCACAGAGACACTGAGCTGTGGCAGCAATACCTGCAGACGTACAGAAAGTATAACCAAGTATACCCCAAACTTCTTATTCCCATTTAGAAACTGAAAATTCACAAAGCAACAGTGAGAGTGGGATGCAGGGGAGAAGCAACACGGGAAGGAAGCTAACTGGAAGACTGACAGTCCCTGTGCAAGGAGCAGGGAAATGGGTCTCCTAGGCATCTCAAGATTTACAAGAGGGCCAAAAAGCGACTTCCTGCTATTCAAGTCCAGGCTGAAATATAATAAACTACTGGCAGCATAACACTGACTCATATCCATCAGATTTATAAATCAGTACTTTGACAAAGAACGCTCTCTCTGTTGGCTTCGCCATAGATAATTTTAAACTGCTAAGATATGTTGCTTAACCCACTCAGTGTTTAATGTCATTTTTGCAAAAAGCAGTTCTGTGGCACAACATATTAGAGACAATATTAAAAAACAGGCAACTGAAATACTGCCTATTGCAAACATAGAAGCCTGTCAGATAGTCTTTACAATTTAAAGGCTTGCAAATTAACATCAAAATAGCCATGGGTTTGGGTTGGTTTTTTTTTCCCCCCAATGATTTAATCTACAAGAAAACCCAATTCTCACAGCTCCTTCTTCAAGCCCTTATTCACTACAGACCAAATTTGATTTTTTTTTAAAAAAACGCCAGCATCCAAACCATAAAATACCTACAGCAGAGCCTGTCCTTGAAAGGTGATCCATGCTGGTTACAGGCATGATTCCTTACTAACACAGTCACAACACAAAAGCTTTAGTCTTTATACAAGTGTTGCTCAACCTCCTTCTCATAAGAACACACATCTTTATGAACAGACTTACATCAGTATAGCAACAACCACGTCAAAGAAGCTGCATTTCTGAAATAAAAACTTTTACGACTAAGACTTATACAGATACGTCCAATATTGTTTTCTAAAGCTCCTCAAAGCTCATCTCTTCTACCACAGGCTACAAACACAAAAGAACAGGGCCAAATCTTGACGTTTATCACAGGCGGTACCACACACACACACACCTCAGGGGGCAGGAGGCTCTTAAGTTATTTGCAGACATTTGAAAACATTCTCTATTATTCCAAGGTGTTCCAAGTTTAGCAATCCAGTTGTGCAGGATAATCTGTGCTCTATCTGCAGTGTGCTGGCAGAAAGGGGGAGCAGAAACATTTCCAAACCACTTTAACTTACCTTAAAGGCAATACATGACTTCTTACGACCAGTTGTGTTGGGGTCACATACAATACAAGCTCTGACATCACACAAGTGATTCAAGTACCTTTCCATAGGGCCTCCCTCAGGAGCTGTCACAGTGCTGGAGCATCTCCCGCCTGCAGCCCCGCTGCCATGCAGCAAGCAGGTGCAAGTGCATGGGAGGGCAAGGCAGACACGGATTAAGCCTCAGCCTTAGAGGCTGAAACATTCCCAGTGAGTATTTTAGGAGGTGGAGGACGCAACAGCAAAAAAAAAAAAAAAAATAAAATGAACGCATACAGAGAAACTTTCTCCTTCCAAACCGCACCGGCTCAACAAACTCCCCTTTTCTCAGCCAGCGGCTCCGTGTCAACAGCGAGGCTGCAGGGGCGGCGCGGGCGGCTGCGGGCACGGCACCTTGCTGGGGACCGAGGGCGCACCTTCCGCGGAGCGACGAGAGCTGCGGCTTCCCGCGGGCCGCCTACAAGCTCCCACCACAGCGACAGCCGCGCTGGCAGCCGGCACGAAACCCCCCACCCCGCCTCGCCGAGCCCCGCGGCTTCAGGGGTCCCGCCGGCCGCCCACGTGAGCGCGGCGCCCCAGCCNCCATCGCTCACCCAGCAGCAGCAGCCGGTGCGTCTGCTTGTACTCCCGCTTCTCCGCCTTCAACGTCTTGTCGATGCTCTTGCTCCGCTTCTTGTCCGCCCGCTCCTTGGCCACCAGGTCCTGCCGCAGCCGGTGCCGCACCTGCGGGTCTCCGTGCTCCCCCGCCAACGCCGCCGCCGAGGGCGCGATGTCCGCCTCTCCGCCGCGGCCGCCGTAGGGCACGGAGGGGTGCGCGGCGGCCAGGCGGGAGCGCAGGCTGTAGCACAGCCCCATGGTGCCGGAGCCGCCCGCCCTACCGCGCCGCGGGCATGCTCTCCGCCGGGCAGGGCCGGGCCGAGCCGGGCTGGGCTGGGCTGGGCAGGGCGAGGCGGCGGCGCCCGGCGGCCTCTTAAAGTGCCCCCGCTCGTGCGGGGCTGCGGAGCGCGGTGTGCCGTCCCGCCCCTCCCCTCGGCCGGTCCCCCCGCGCCGCGGCCGGCGGGAGGCGGCCACACGTGATGCGGACATGTTTACCGTATTCTCTGGAAAGCGGCCCCCGACGCGGACACACGGATGGCGGCCGCGCCCCCCCCCCCCTCCCGCGGGGTGAAGGTGTCGGCATCCCGCAGTGCCCCGGGCCGACTGCGGCTCCGCGGGCTCCCCTCCTTGCTCCTGCCTGCGGGGAAGCCACCGGCCAGCCCATCCCCGCGGACACGGAGTTACCGACCGTCCCTTCTCATTGCCAACACCCTCAACGACCGCTGGTTTGATCTTTCCCTCCTGGCTCGGTGAGGCTGTTGCCCCATCTGTGAGTCTAGCTCAGGAGTTGAGGCCTCTGGGATGCCATGGGATGCTGAGGCAGGCGGGAAGAGCGCTGGTCCACGGGATAACTCATGTCCAGCTGAACACTGTGGCTAAGCTGCTCCACCACAACATCTCAGCCCACTGGAAATAAGGACAGGAGAAGATCCATGTACCGTTTCCATGTCCCAGTTTTTCTTCACTTCTTGTCACACAGACTTGGATTTGTCAGTGGCTTCTTGTATTTTTTACCAACATCATCATCCAGCAGAAAAGTTAACGATGGAGCTTACTGTCTTGCTCTCGCCCTGTCCTCTGGTGGCACCACATCTGCCATCTTACAACAAACTTCAAATCCACCTCTCTAGTTGTTGCCAACGTACCTGGCTCGGGGTGATGGTGCCGATGTGGTAACATCCCCCTCTCTGGCAGCACGCTCCAGGCACAGTACTGCCAACTTTGCCATACTGTATTTTACACTCATCTCCGGCCAGCTCTGAACATTCACTTGTAATATGACTAATAGTCTCTGGGGCCTGGCCACATATCCTGCACTCCCGAGTTAGAGCTTTTCAACCAGCTATCAGTGCTGTAGCCCATCTTCTGCAAATAGCCTGTCTGCTTCTCACCCAAGGTCTCGGACATTCCTTTCAGTGCTTTCTCACACTTTAGATGTCTTCTTGATACAAATTTCTCTTTCAAGATCTTCCAGGAGCCTGTGTCAGCAGGAGGTTAGATTTCCTAAGAGGGTCGCAGTGACCCTCTCTTCCTTCTTTATTAATGCCACCCAAAAGCTGAGCAGGTCATATCCAATATCAAACCTTCAAGTGCCTCTGCTGCTGACTCAGCAGGACAGCTTTGGCAGGGTAGGAGGTGCCCTGCAGGAATGACAGATCTGCCTGCTGAGGGAAATGTTAACTAGGTGAGCTAACCAGCTCTCTTTTTTCATAGCTCCTGGTCTTGGGACCTGGGCTGAAATCAACCCATTTGTGCTGAAGCAGAGTGGGAGCAGAGTGCCCCAGGTCTGGCGGGAAGGCAGCAACAAAGACCATGGTTGTGGCAGGCGGCAGCAGCATTTCAGTGAGGCTCAGCCCAAGCCCTGTCCTGCAGGAGGGAGCTTGGGCTTCGCTGCAGAGTGGCTCCCTGTCATCCTGTTCCTTGAGTGGTTCCAGGAACAATCAGCACCGGCAAGTGGGGAACAAAGTTCAGGAAACGCGTTTAAATGGTCTGTGAGTTTGGGCTCAGGCAGAGACATGAGCAAATGCTTCACAGTGGGAACATGCCCAGACAGACTTGCATCTAAACTGTGGTGAGACACCGTGTGTGTGTCCCTTGTAGGGAGAATGTTAGTTATTTCAACAAGTTTATTGCTATTTGACTCAGTTTCAGTCAGATCTGATAACTGATGGCCCGGTTCTTACCTCTTCACTCCTGCAAATTACCCTGTGGAAAGTCAGCAAGTCTCTTCCTGGAGAAAGACAACACCTGAGCAAAGGCAGAAAACATCTCCTTCTTCCCATTTATCTCATTGCCTATATACTACTCAAGGCACTTAATCAATACCCTGCTGCCTGGCTGTTATAGCAATTAGTAAGTGTACAAATTAAATCACTACACAGCAGACAAGTTCACTTTACACATCACTGTGAGCCCAAGCTTCAAGCAGCAGTTGCTGCCTGTTGCAGGAATTAATCCATCTCACATCAGACTCGAGATGCCCATATGACTCACTCTGTCTCCACTGCTGTAATGCCTTTTCCTCTGGGACTGAGAGCTTGTTCTTCTGATGAACACGCCCCTGAGAATGTAATATACCAAGAAAATGTAAAGGTCAGTCCAAGAGGATTATTAATAGAGGTTTTCTTCCTCTGCTTTTTGGAGAAGCACTGAAACAAGAGGAAGCTTATACTTAGAGCCAGGACAGTTCTCTGAAGCATGTTAGGTTGTGGGGATCTGTCGACGTGCCACCTGCAGAAAGAAAGGGAACACTGGAGGGCTGTGAGGAAAACAAATCCAAACAAGCACAAAAGGTAAAATGAGAAACTGGAAAGCAGCATTCAACCTAAGAATTTGTTTCTCTGTCTCTGCAGGTAGACAAGCAGAGTTTTCCCGCTGGTGCAGTTCCCAGCAAGGGAAGTTTTATTACCTTGAAACCCTTTCCACTGCAAGTGACTGGTTCTGCAAAGCACACCAAGCCTGTGACTACACTTTTGCTGTAACTGCCATCTTCTCCCAGATGTGATGTGAAGCAGAAATCTGAAAACAAAGTGGGATTTCAAAGTGGAAGACAGGCTTTCCCTCATCCTATTATTCTAAACTCCCAGAATAACTCATAAAACTTATAAGTTACTTGTTTTGGGTATAATCCTGACTATGGCCCTGCTTGTGATTACAGTACAGATGTAGTAACTTCAATTCCAACTGTTAACAATGTCAAAGACATGTCCATCAGCTTCTCACCTTATACCAGTTTTAGTTGGTGGCAAAAAGCAACAGCAAGAATAAGGTCATGTATTTCACCTGAATAAAGAGTGCATGATACAATTTGACAGAGCTTTGAAATCACATGCCACTTCAAGGTCAAACCTTCTTCTGCCATATCTGCATTGAAGCATTTCTGCTGTGACAGATTCAGGCTTAAAAAACACTGATTAAAAGAGTTTCACAGAATGCAGTTAGTGTGTTTGTAAGGGGCACTGGTCAGGCTCACAAACACAGGCTGTGTACCTACATAGCTCTGCTTGTGCACAACAGACGGCACAGCTCATGGCAACATGTTCAGCTCCATTCAAACTCCTTAAGCAACAAACATCACAAGAAGCAAATAAATGGCCATGCCTGTTGAAACTGAGAGCTGCCCAGTGGGGCAAGGCCTGGCTGTACCAGCCCAGGAGGAGTTCTTCACATCAAGGATATGAGAAGGCTCTCGAAGGTGCTGAGCCTGCAGCAGTGTCATAGAATAATAGAATGGTAGGGGTTGGAAGGGAGATCATCTAGAGATCATCTAGTCCAACCCCCTTAAGTTGGCTCTTAAGTGTTGTGGCTGTACAGTTGGCTACTCCTCCTCTGTACATCTCCTCTACCACTCCCGCCCCTCTGGCAGCCAAGCAAGGGCGGATGACTTAAGACCCTGCCTTTTCCTGACTCCCAGCAGGGAGGGAATACAGACTTGTCCTTCCCTGAGCACTCAGCACCAGATTTCTCTGTATTTTTATTCTGTTGTTTCTACCATCTGCAACAGGGAGAAAAGAAGTGGAGAGGTTAAAAAGCAGAGTGAGCCATCTGGGAGTGCAGAAAATATCGAGGAAGAGAGGCAATAACTGTGAGCCTGCAGCGTTAAAAGAAGAGACGTGGACACACAAGCAAAAAGAGCTTGGACCAACACCAGGAAATATGTCAGCAAGAGAAATGTAAATTAGTAAAATTTGCATTTATTTGTATCTTGGGAAGGGAAATAATTGATTGACCTCAAACTCCCACTCCTATTACTGTAAGTGATCTATACATGCAATGCTCACTTCTTGTTGCAAAACACCAATGTGTCAGAGCAGCTCATGAGCTTCTGGCCCTGCCCTCCCACAGACAGTCCTCTCTCCAGTGCACTGCTTCACACTCAACTTTTCCAATGTAGGTGGTTGTAGCCTGGCACCTCCATTAAAGGCAATTTAAGTAAGGGAGTTAGCTTTTCAGACAGGCCCGGTGATTGCTGTTCCACAGCACAACTGGAGTAACAAAGGGTGCTGAGCACCCCCAAAAAATACATCATATCCTCCAGATGCAAAACAAGGCTTTCACGGCGTAAGGAGAGCAATTTGTGGGCTTTGCTCAGTGTCTATCTGATTGAATAACCACTACACACTGCAAGTGTTTTCCATTCCTTTTACCTGAAGCAGGCTCTAGCTGGTCTCTGCTTTTGGTCCTGCGCTTCAGGTCAATACCTGTTTTGCTGTCATTCCTCTCTTTCCAACATTGAAGTCGATTTAAAAGGGTGACTAAGTGCCTAATTCAGTTTTGAGTTCCTAAATCCTTACCTATCAATCTAAACCGTTAAACTTTTTGTGTCTTTTTTTCAGAAAGTGTGAAAGCTGAAAGGTCCTATAACCACAAAGCCACCATCAGTGGCCTTGTCACATCTCTTAACTGAAAAGCCAGTTCATCTGTAAAACAAACATCATGATACACAGATAAGGCACAATGGGTAGAATTAGCTACATTCGAATTGTATTTCAAGTGTAAAATGGCAAAAGGTATTTGGTCATGGGAAAGTGTTCTGAAGACATGATCAACAAATGCAGTATCACTGTTACTGCACAGCAGGCTTTCTGCTTCCCAGCCTGGGCTCAGGAAGGATGTAGGCTGAGCAAATCCACCTTCATCCAGGAGGATATTCAAGTCCATTCCATGTATAAAGAGGGCAAAGTCTTTATGCGGGGAGATCAGAGTGTATAGATATGGCTATGAGAGGGAATGACGTCCCAGTCTAAACACCAGTTCTGACGGATACCCTTCCAGTCCATCTTTGGTTTCCATAAGCCACAGGATCCTGGACTCCAGAAGCAAAGCTGTGCAGTTCACTGTGTGTAGTCAAATAGACAAGCATTCAGCTTACTAATATCCTGGTTAGTTTTATGCAGATGTTAGTAATCCCAAAGCAATTCCCATGAGATCTTTCATCATCTTGTCCAGCATTTGTCTTCTCTTTGATCCTCACAACACAGAGAGGGATAAAAGACTGGCTGTGGCCAGAAGGGCATTCAGAGATGGCAGTGGGATTTGGATAGCTCTATCTGAGAGTACTGCATTATGGGTTCAAACTGACATTGTGGTTATAAATTAAAGTGTGACTATTTTCTCCTAGGTCCATTCCTCCTGCCAAACTTGTGCAGACACCTTCTCATGTTGCTATCTTTTAGTAGTAATGATAGCCTGTGCTCTGGAAGACCAACTGCTCCCTGGCAGGTAGGCTTCACTGGGCACAGAACCAGCCAGTGTCACCATCCAAACTCCAAAGTACAAACTTTTCACTCTGTCAGATACAATAAACCTTGCTACCTTTCCCCTTGACAATCTTGGTTTTCAGCATCATGTGCGAGTTTTCTTTCAGGGATATAAAAATAATTCCCCTTCTCTTTTTTTTTGTACCCACCCAAGACCATGTGTGAGGTTCCCTACAGCAGCATTTTGCATCCTGAGAAAATATTTGTGGCTTCAGGTGGAAAAAGTAGAAAGCACATTGTCAAATTCCTTCCATTCAGAAATCACTTAACCAGATAACCTACCCAATTCCCCTGATTTTACTGGGCTTTGTACACATATCTAGCATTAACCTGACATGTAAGGGGTGCCTCCAGTTGGTCTAGAAAGCCACTGGGACTGCACCTGTGAAAACAACAAAGCAGTATATTGATAAAGCAGCTTATTTCCATTTCTTAACTGCTTTTCCAGCAGCATGCAGGTACTTCCTGCTTCCCCTACATCCCTCTCCAGCAGATAAAGTGACACGTTTGTTGTTGAGATCATTGTGGCACCTTTAGCAAGCTGGGGTTGTCATGGGACTCCCTGCATAAACAGAGCAGGTTTTCAAGGATAATACACAGCATAAATGAGCAGTCTTGTTCTGTCAACAAAAGTCTGTGTGTTTATAAGGACCCTTGAATGTGTTTTTAAAAATACTTGGGTGGGTATTTTTAGCTATGAGAGTCTCTCCAGCCTCCCCTAACACACTGATACTGTTCTCGGCACCATTCTCCCCCTCTCCCATGCACGCTGCAGTCGTCTGGTGGTGAAACTCCCACCCAGGGATGTTTCTGCAGACGCGGAGCCCTGAGCAGCAGCGCTGCCTCTTGTTATTCAGGCTGCACTGACATCTGTTGGCTCTCACCAACCGAGGTAGGGAAAAATAAACCCGCCGGTTTCATACGCCGAGTTAGCGCCTGTGTGCAGAGACAAATAACCGGGAGAGCAATCCTGCAATCACACTGGGCTTGCAGCCAGGAGTGATAAGTAACTCACAGACTGTACTGTTCAGTGGGCAGGGTTTAGTAAATGTAAAAGCTCAGGGCCTCCTCTGCAGTTAGCAATGCACCCCATTCCCTATAAACATGCAGATCCAGCCATCATCCTTCCAATTCTATGGCTCACCTTATCCTGCAACAGCATGAGCTGCCTTTCTGAAGGAAAAGGCTCAAGCCAGCTTGAATCACAGAATCGTTTTGGTTGGAAAAGACCTTTAAGATCATCAAGCCAACTACTTACCTCACACTACCAAGCCCATCACTAAACNGTAGCTCATCATAAGACTTGTTCTCCAGACCCTTTACCACTTTATTGCCCGTCTCTGGACATGCTCCAGCATCTCAATGTCTTTCTTGTAGTGATGGGCCCAAAACTTTGGCCCAAATTGAAGTAGAATGGCCCAAAATGAGCAAGCTATGTGTTTCACTGAAGCATATTGTTGAGTCCACGTGACTAATTAAGCCACTAGGACATGAACATTCATTTCTGAATCAGTGTCTGAAAAGATCAAATAACCTTTTGGAAAAAACAAGTAAGAACTGAGCAAAGTGTTTCACTTGAACTACCAAAGTCTTACTCAGATGTGTTCAGTGTAATAAGCAAAGAACAACTGGGTGTCCTGGAGTTTAGACAGCATCCTGCTTTGGTTAAAACCTCTATCCTGCAGATACTGTAATGGTATGTTGGTGCTCCTGTTCACAGAATTAACACAAGACTCAACTGAGGTGGATAACAGTGCTACCCACTTCTCTGTCAGGCTTAGTGATGAAGCAGTTACAAGCCTCTTGGTTTTTTTCAATGACTAAAGCCCAAAGTGTGGCAAGTACCAAGTCTAATTCTGCAGCCCAAGGTGTTTTCTGAGAAGCACTCTGCAAACGTGGTACCCAACCAGTTTGGGCACTGATGTGACAACAGCGCTTTGTGAGTGAGAGAAAGAGCAAACAAATAGCACAAAGGTATTGTGAGCATGGGAGGAAGTTACACAGAGGAGGACTTTTAGGACAGTAGGGACTGGAGGGGCAAGACTTGAGAGAGATGGAGATTACCATCAATTTCCTTTTAAGCGGAAACAGTTCTGGGAATCTTTCCCCTTGCTGTTCCTTACATGTATTTGTTAAAAGCTTGGGTCAACACCATTTAATTTTGGCCTTTCAAAGGATAATCTAATTTTTTAAAAGTCAGACCTGCCCTTTGATTTTAAAGACAGATTGTGCTGTTCGGGTTTAGGAATAATTTGAAACAGAATTAGCTTATTTTACAGCTTTATAAGTCTCTCCTGGTTGGCTCCAGTGTAAGTAGGCTGTTAAATTCTACCAGTAAAGATTTCATCTTTCCTCTGAGCACTGCATTTTAGTATTTCCCATGGAAGCACCAGGCTAGGCTGACTGCCTGCTAGACTTCATTGCTCTCATGTGTCTTTAAAGGAGAAAATGGCAGGGAAACAAGGAATCGGCATTCTTGGTAAAAAAACAGCACTGAACATGAAAGCATTGCTGGCTGTGGAGGACAGGGAAGAAGGCTGGTATCTCCACCACCAGAAAGCCCCAGAGCACCCTGGCAGTTCTGTCACTGAACAACTGTGCCAAGACACTCAAGAGCCAAGGAAAAGAGCTGGAGCTGCCAGGACTGAGGAGGCTGAGAAAGCCCAGGGCTCCCAGGTGCTGCAGTGACATACCTCAAAGAAATGGGAAGCAGCAGCCCTGCAGAGAAGTTTAAGCTCCCACTTATATCTTCTTTTGATACGCTCATGCCACCCAAACACCTGCCTTTTGTCTCTCATTGGAACTGCAGAAATCAGAGGCATCATTTCACTGTAGCATCAGTTATAGCCATAATTGTGATTACTTGTGCACTGCTTCCAGGGCAAGACACTGTCGGTGACTGAGAGTGGAACAGTGGAAACACTCCTGAGGTCACAGCAGCTGCTGCTGCTTCACATCACACACTTGACCTCGGCTCCAGGAACAGCATCAGAGCGTTTCCCCAGACATGGGCTTCTGCTCAGTCTCTCACCCAACAGTGAGGAACACCTCACCTGCAGTAGTACAGTTTGCACTGTTAGTTAATGAAATCTGAGAGTACAGTGAGGGCTGTGGAATGAGGAAAGCACAGGGGCACTTACACGTGCATGCAGCATGTTTTTTAATGCTTTCCTCTTTTATCAGAGGAAATTTGTTTGCTGGCAGCAGAGAGTGGCTCAGGGGTGGAAAGCCCATCCTTGCAGCAATGTGGAGCTGCAGCCAAGGCAGAGAGCTGGATGCCTCTAGATGTCACCACCGTGACAGACTGCAGGTGCCTGGTCCTGCAGTAGCATCCCTGAGAGTGTCCAAGAGCAAAAGCAGTTACAGCCTTTGAGCTTTAGAGCTGTTTTTAAGTTGCTAATGAGGTCCCAGTGTATTAACACCAGCCTCATTAAAAGTTACAAAGAAGAACAAAACCATTTCATTTCTTTTTCACCGTTTTGGCTGATACTTCACTACTTGCTTTCTCACATCTGGTGTCTAATCAGCTGTCAGCATGTTCTCCAATCCTAGCTGATGCTGTGGCGCTTGGGTTGCAGGCACAAAGGGGAGTGATTAGTAATTTACAATCCTTCCTCTTCTGGTGCAACAACAACAACACAACCTAGAAAAATATAATATTTCTGCTCATCCTCACAGAATGTACTTTGCTGTTATTTCACTGTCTGCTATATTTTTCAACTTTCCCATGGTTTCCGTAGAGTAAGAATTGGTAACTCTGCCTGCACAGAGCTGAAGCACATCTGGTTGGAACATCTGAGCAGAAGACTTGTGTTTATTGGGGCACACAACTACCCTTCACTCAGGAGAGTTGCTCTCTGCGGAGCTGAAGACCTTCAGTATCCACTGAACCGAATGGAAATGCCTCAAGAGAAAGAGATAACAATAGTGTGAAGGAAAAAAAAACTTCAAGCCTTACATTTACAGTGCCTTCTTTGGAAGCACAAAGCAGTGATGATTCCCTTTGCTGTTATTCCTACTGAAAAAAAAATGCAAGAGAATGGACAGAATGATGAAGACAACAAAGTCTTTTCATGTTAAGAAACTGTTTCACCTGGCAGAAAAGATACACTATCAACAATGCATACAGGGGCCACAAGAGAAAAAAGACAAAAATCTGTCATTTTCTGGATGTGAAAGCAAGTACTGCCAAAGGATTCTTGCTTTTAGAGCCACAAGCCAGAGTTATAGCATTCTACACCAAGGAGGTTTTCTTGCCAAACCTATATCTGTGTTATGAATTCAGCCCTCTTGTGCACAGCTAGTTAGAAAACATGAAAAATAATATTTTAAAGCCATTTTATTTTCTCCAGAGTTAGTCTTTTCCAGGAAAAAAATAAATCCCAAGTAGTTATTTTCTTAAGAAGGTTGTTCCAAATTTTGCAGCCACATCTCAGTGATGCTTGAACATACCACAAACTTCCTTTGAACAGACTGTGTAATTAAGGCACAGTCCCTGAACTAATTCCTGTTCCAGTGTGGGAGCAGCACACAGCTGCCCAGGGCTGGAGGAAGCCCTGGGAATCGATGTGACTCGGTACAGTCCAGCCACCTGCATTATTTCAAATGAACATATGTCTCCATTTGCTGACTAGCACAAACATATTACAGTATGCTGGCTAGTCTCTGGGATAGGAGCTCTGGTTCACCCTATGATTAATTTCCTTTAAAGCTAACAGTAATGTAAAAAGAGACTTCACACAAGTACCAGCCTCAAAACAGCTTGTAATTGCTTTTTTGGCAAACCATTGTAAAGAGCTCTGTGTGTTCAGAGCTGCAAAGTTCATTCACAGATAAATTTGGCAACCAAACTCACACACCCATCTCTGCTGGATTATCAACTACAAAATCATTAGCCAAAGATTAAAGGGGAAATTCACAGATCTACTTCAGCTTTCACAGTTTAAGTAGTAAATGGTGTCAGTAAATAATTAATATGACAAAGAGGATTTGCTGAGTGAGGCAACAGTACCAGTGTTACTACATCAACTTAATTGTATCCTGCCTTGCTTATTAATCCTGCCCTGAGTATTACTAAGGACACAAACTCAGGCGAAGTACCGTGCAGATGTACCCCTCTGTTCTTCCCAGTCCCCAAGGTAATTTGCTCAGACTTCATGCAGCACTGGTCAGTGGGAGCTCAGAGTTCACACTTGGACCTACAGCCCATATAGTTGGCTGCTGCTCTGCTGAAGGGGACGCAGCAACATGGCACAAATGTGTAACAATCTGGAACTTTTGATACTGTAGCTATTCATCAAAAGCATTTCAGTTAATTTTAGGATATAATCATGTCCGTAGACAGCTGCTTTCTGTTTCAATCCAAACACTTGTGCCCACACATCAGTGCCTTTCTTTGGAATAAACTTTCTGGTGGATAATTCAGACAGCTGTACGTGGCCTCTGTGATGCTTGGGTTCACAGAATCACAGCATCTTAAGGGTTGGAAGGGACCTCAAAAAATCATCTAGTCCAACTCCCCTGCCAAAGCAGGCCACCTAGAATAGGTTGCTGCTTAGAATTTTCTTTAAAGTCTCTTCACTTGGCCTATTAAATATTTAAGGATGTGTTGTATATAGACTGCCTGCATTTACCTGAAACTCAAGGACTGGGCTTGTGAACATTAATGGGGGAAAAAAAAAAAATTCATAATACCTTTTTCTTTTCCAAATTTGAAGAATTTGTTCTGTTCTGACTCATTATTTGCATCTGGAAAGAAACCAAGTAAGAAACTCTAATTTAGAAAGAACGATCCAAGAGCCACATTTCAGAATACTTGTTCAGCAATAAAGACACTGGATTAAAGTGAAACATAAGGGATCAATAGTTCCCATTTCAGAGAAAATGAGAATTATTGGACAGAAAACAAATCCCAGCATTTAGTTTGATGGTTAGAAATGTGTACATTAAAAGTACCTGCAAAGCAAGCAATGAACATAGTTTATGCTTTCTGTTTGAGAGAACTTGGAAGAGAACAGAAACGGCTCTCTAACGTTGAAACCCCCTTTTTTAAGCAATGTAAACAATTGCTGTCAGCCCACATTTTGTGGAAGCCTTATAGTTTGCTACACCAGCCACAGAAGTGATGTGATAATCATGGAGAATAATCTGGCTTTTGGTTTAATTTTTCATAATAGTTTTGCTGTTTGTCCTGAGAACAAGTAAAACAATTTATTCATGGCTAGAACAGTGCTCCAAGACGATGGGAAGAGAGGGCAAAACTTATTCCTAAATGAATCAAAGTTTGATGAAGGTGAAACAGGATTGAAACGGAACCATGTTACTAGAGATGGGAAGAAAAACAATGGAATTTACAAATATTTTTAGGAGCTGTCTTCATTTTAGAAAAACCCCATCAGTGTTGCAGTGTGTGGAAAGGCAAGTCTTGGTTTGGACAAAAGATCTGAGCAGATCTGGAAGGAAAACATTGCAGGGCAGCCTCAGAAACTCTCCAGTGCTCTCTGACACATTTATTTGTCAGAACCTTGAAAGACATTCTTTTTTCAGAAGAAAGTTTTTGTAGGTAACAACTTCAGAGAAAAAGAGAGAGAGGGAGGGAGGGAGAGAACCATGATGCTTGGAAAGGAAGAGTTGCTATAAAAATGTCATGCTGTTGGCACAGGGACACTAGTTGCACCTCACCATCAGCAGCAGCTGGATTTCTTTTTTCTCAGAAAGGATTTCTTCTCCTTAAAAAAGCCTTGCTCATAAAATGCACATGGTTAAGATTTTAGTATATCATATATAACTTCATTTATCCTGCTGAAGCTTTAGCATTCATACAGTTTCTGTACTTGAGGGCAACTTAGCATGGAAAGCTCTCCTGGAAAAGAAGGAAAGCTTTTTCAGTTGTTCTGTTACAATAAGTTTCACAAACATGCTTTAAATTCTAATAGCTTAGTTTTAATTATCTGACATGAACTTGCTTTCCTGTACTTATTATTTTTGGAAATTTCTTTTGAAGACTAGGCTGTTCAATATGCCCTTGGTTATTCTTTATACTTAAAGAAAATACTAGCCTAGTAAACTTTTCAAATAATAGTATAACATTGTACATAAAACAGTTGGACAATATGAATATATGACTATGAGTGTTGCCTTTTTTTTTGGCACAACATGATGACCATTGAAAGTAACATCTCGTAACTGTATTGGCTTGGCATTACCTACCACACTGAAGAGGTGTCTGAAATATGTGCTTCTCTGTTTCATGAAGGATCCAAACTCTTTACAGACTCTTGAAAGAAAAGTTAGCAATGCAAATTTGTTGCATTATAAAATGGGCCAATTCTTGATTCGTTGTAAACTGGCATTTTGCCAGTTTTGTATCTGAAGAAATGAAATTAATATTTCAGGGTTCTTCGTGTGCTATTGATTCATTTAAAATACAGGTTTTGTTCATTAAAAGTTATTAGCTCAATTCTACTTGCAGTGGTTAGGCAAGAATCACTGTGATTTACATAAAAGATGTTTTACATTTAGAGTAGAAGAAAAATGAGGAAAAATTGGTCCTCTCTACTTTAAAAACCAAACTAAACCAAACCCTCTCTTGTTATCTTAAAGTCAAAGTTTAGCCAAAGCTTCTTGTTAATAGAACTGTAACAAAAAAACTCCAAGTTGTTTGCATTCATGTTAGCCTCTTGCTACCTCCAAACCTTTAGCCCCATCTTATCTGAGCATCTCCTCTTCAAAACTCACCAGCAGTCCACATTTCCAGTTTGAATGTGATGCAAAGGTCAGGCAGTATCATAAGATACATTTCAAAAACTAAGTAGTAGAGAAGTCAAGCTCATGTTCAAGGTTGTCTCCCAAAGGCATGGAATGACTTAGGGAAAGATGGAGAGGAGAGATGGCTTAGAAATAGAATACTTAATTCCCAATACCATCACTATTGATGATTAGATGTAGGATTTCTTTTAATTCCATCATCCTTCTCAAAGTCACATCTTAGTTCAGAGCTATATCACTCTATACAATGGACTTCATTGCCTATCCCATCTTCCTGCTGACTTCCCCATGGTTTCCAAGACCTACAGCTGATACAGCCAAGGGAGAAGACATCTGTCAAAATCCTGATGAACAATATTGCATAATTACACATTTCAGAATCACAGAATGGTAGGGGTTGGAAAGGACCTCTAAAGATCATCTAATCCAACCCTCCTCTTAAAGCAGGTCCACCTAAATCAGGTCACACAGGAATACATCCAGGCAGGTGCTGAAAACCTACAGAGAAGGAGCCTCCACACCCTCTTTGGGCAGCCTGTGCCAGGGCTCCCTCACTCTACAATAAAGAACTTTTTCCTTAACTGGAACTTTTTGTGTTCCAGTAAGCATTGCTCACTAGACCTGTGCAAATATATTATCTCCTGTGTTCTTATAGACCTGGATATGGTGTC
Source organism: Urocolius indicus (assembly GCA_013401255.1). NCBI lineage: Eukaryota > Metazoa > Chordata > Aves > Coliiformes > Coliidae > Urocolius > Urocolius indicus. The sequence goes on from WBNH01000676.1 coordinate 180,702, forward strand.
CAAGGAGCCCAGCTCTGTCTGTGTCATCATTATTTCATTAGCTTGTCCATTTTTTTCACCCACTGCCTCTGCAGTGCTGACAAACAGCAGTTTTCTCTCCACTAGTTACACCAGCATCTTTTGGTATGGTTTTATCTGAACAACATGCTCATGGTTGCCCTGGGGTAGTGTATCTAGGTGATGTAGCCTGTTAAATCCTCAGACTGAGGTTCTTGCTTTGTTGTGTGTTTTACTTTATATAATACACGTTTTTCTATTGGCACAACAAAACCAGTATCTGTTGTTTCAGGAAGCGCTCACACCTTACTCAGACCAATCAGTTTCAGCAGTTTCCTTATGATCCAAGTAGTGTTTCAGATTGCTCATCACTGCCTGCTGCCCAACAGTGAAAGCATTTTTCAGAGCAGCTGGTTACTTGATAATAAAAGCTTCAGGAACTCATTTACTGGAGCAAAGTGCCGTCACTGATGGCCTTTCTCCAACCACCCTCAAGTTAGAGGACTTTGCATACTGATCTCTCTTCATCTAATGGCATATTTACCTGGACAGGGTCCAGATGTCACAATTCAGTGACATCACTAATCACTACTGGAGCTGTTTCTGTAATCATTTGATCCATGAGGCATTTAAATATAGACTGCAGTTACACTGAGATCCCAGAACTGCCAGTAGAGACACGAATGCATCATTCTGACTGCAGATAACATCAGTGTGTTCTTTAAGAAGCTTCTTGAAACTCTTTGAACCAAAATCAGATTCTATTTCTGTCATTGTCTTTTTATGGTAAGGTAAAAGGACCCATACGCTGTCCTGACCAAAGCCAACAGCAAATTAATTGGGGTGTAGTAACGCAGGATATATCATAATTCAGGCTCCCTTTACAAAAATACGAAGACAGAACTGGGAAACATAACTCCATGCTAGGCATGTGTTTGGGGATTTGAAAATATTATATTTTATGAATATCAGTTCATTTAAAAATCTTTTTGTTCTTATCTACCAGACTGCAGTTGGGAAAATTGTTTTTGTGAGGTTGGAATTGTACGGTGGGATCCCAAAGCACAGCTCTACTACTGAAACGTGGTACAAAGAAGTGGTGTATTAAATACATCAAAACATATTCAGTGTTGGCTGTGAAAAAAAATATCAAACAAGCAAACAAGTTGTTCAATTGCACTGTCTATTAGGTTATCTGATCTTTTCTCTCTGAAAGAATTATGATAATCCTTCAGAAAGGACCAAGTGAATCTGTTCTCGGAAGTGAGAATAAATGTTTTACTGGGGCAACTTTATTGCACATTTGATTATTGTGATGAAAATTGCTTTGTTTTAAAGCACACCAGTGTTCTCTTCTGTATTACTGCAGTTACATTTCTGGGTGCTAGAAGTAAGAGAAATTTCAACTTAATTATTGAAAAGATGACATGGAAAATAGTGAAGCTGTACATTTTTAAGCAGTTCTTTCTGCTAAGCAGGCTCAGTGGACTTGATGCTTTTGCCTACTGATTCCTGATTTTGGAATGTTTTTTAGCAGCATCACAGTTACAAGAATTCGCCAAAAAAAAAAAAGTCTAACAAAGCCCTAAGTTTCCAAGTACCCTCTCATGCTGAAGACCAGGAGCAAGAGGAGAGCAATGGAGAGTTATACCTAGTATTCCACTATCTGAATTAAAACTTCAACACAGCAAAAAGACAGTTGGGATGAAGTTTCTTTGAAGCATATATAGAAGCTAAAGCAACAATTTTAAAGAAAAGCTTTGCTCTGTCTAGTTTATCATGCAGCCTAAGTGATCTCACAGAAGAGGATCTCCCATATCAGTTGTGAAGGCTCAACACAGCATCTAGAGACTTGGACGTACCTTGACCTTTCTGGAGGCTTGTGTACTGTTGTGCATGCCATCACATCTGGATTAGATCTCATGGAATCTCATTTGTTCTAATGAGAAAGTATATCAAAGCCATTTTGAGCCTTGTTTAGCAATAGCATGGTTTTCATGTTACTCCTCATGTGGATATTTGTGTCCTGCTTTTTATGTGTCTGCTAATGGAAAAGATTTTTAGTGGTGTTGGTGAAACTGCACTGCTCAGCTAGTAACTTTGGTACTGGATGGTGTGTAGCTGTGCTACAGGAACATGATATCCTGGTGTGATATGTAATTCAAGAGTGCAAGCAAGAAGTTCTAATGGGATGAGCTGAGATCAGAGGTCTGGAGTAGGATAACGTGCTACGGCTGACCAAGAATGAAGAGAATAAGGTGTACTGTGTTATCTCTTATCAACATATATGTGTTCAGAGAAACTGAGAGTTATTGTTTTTCTTTTCCCACTTTTTTCTCTCCACCAATTTGAGATTCTTAGTAAACAAATCCCATAGTCAGAAAACTAACACCTTGATGGCCATGCCAACACGGAGGTACAGCAAGTCATTAGAAAGCAGTTATAGCTTCCTGTACCAGTGCACTAGAAACCTCTGTGGGAAGAGGAGGTTGCATCTACAATATTCTTGTGTTTCACTTTTAGGCAGCTTGTTTTGCAAGTGGAAGCTGGCAGGATGCTCCCTTTTTACCGTGTGTACACAGCATTTCCTGCACAGCTCCTGCCAGCACCAGCTAAGTACACAGCCCTTCTTTATCAGGTACAGTGCTCTAAGAGTGATAATTACATGAGTAAGAGTGACACAGACCAAAACACAGTTGCCACTTAATCCCATCTTAAAAACTGAGGTGGTTGTACTGTAAATCCACAGCCTTGGGGAACACAGAATCATGAAGGCAGCTTGCCTGCAATTCATGCATCGGTGCTGGTCAGCCATGTATGTGATATAAGAGGGAATTACTTCCCTTAGTATTACCAACACAAGCAAACATAAATGATTCTTTCTTAAGGTTAGTTTTTTTAGTGGAGGGGAAAGGAGGCCAAGCGGGAAGGAGAACACAACTACTTTCATGGTGTCCATTAACTTTTTAACTCTCACTAGGCAGTTTATGATTGACAGAGGAAGTTCAAGTGTCAGTTGAGCACTAAAAATAAAACATGCTGCTGATGAAGAGCACACAAATAAAACATGTTTAGCATCTGGCTGGTTAAGCCCATCAAACCTGACTTTGCAACATGCTAACTTGGTATAATCTGTCTAATGTTTGCAGGTAATATTAATGTACCTTCCAGTGTCACACCTGCTTCCTACAGAAGTGAGACAATATTGGCATTTGAATCAGAAAATGAAAGTCATAGGGACTGTGAACACAAACTACAGACCATGAGCAGAAGGGCCAAGAAAGGTGCTTGAAAGGGCACTGGCCCCCGGTTCCCTGAAGAGCTGCTTGTCCTATCTCATTCCTTACAAGTACACTAAATCAAGCTTTTGGATGCCCACTGGTTTGGTGCAGACACACAATGTTTTTATGTTGTTGCTGATTAATCCTTGATGTTGATTTATGCAAGAGAATTAAAAGTGATAACATAATGCATTGTGTTTTTGACATATTGAATTTTGAGGCAGCATTTCTTCCTTTGTGTGTTTCTGTTGCCTGTGCAAGTTTGCAGCATTGCGCATTACAGCTGTTTGACTTTTGTTCTGCTGATTTGGTCCTGCATCATTGGGATGGCTCGTGACCAGAGGCATAATGCCTTGCGTAGTTCCCCATTCCTTCCTGCTTATGGGAACATCCTGCTTGTCCTAATTTTCTTCACAGAGCTAAATATCTCCCCAGAGGAATTCTTCCCTACAATCCCACAATCAGTTCTCATCAGCTTTGGCTTAAAACCACACTGACTGCCAAGCATGCCTCTTGGCATGAAGGTAGGAGTTCCATATTTTCTCATTCCCTGGTTAGGTGAGCCAGAGTTTGAGAGAAAAATAACACTGTATTTTGATTGTTGTGCTGCACTATGCTGTCCTCTCAACCTGCAACACCCAGTGCCACACTAGGAATGATACAAGAGACAAACCAACAGTACTTGACAAAGGCACTCATTAAATACACACACAGTTCGGTGTGTGTGTTTTCAGCCTCTGAAAGCAGGCCACATGCAAAGTCTGATTCTTGTTGTTAAAGCCTGGGAGTGTGTTCCAGGCTTACCAGTTGATTGTAGCACAGGAATTTGGCTTTGTAAGAGAGCCTGGAGTGGCGAATGGCCAGCCTTGGGGTCTGCATGGGAGAACGCTGTGGTGTTGGAAACATTTGGCATTTGATTTGTCGAAGACACTTCAGTGTGGCATGTGGAGTTCAGCTGGGATCATGCTCTACAGCCAAGTTAAACTTTCTTCTTCCTATGCTAACTTAATTAACTGTCAGGGAACACAGTCATTTGATGTTACTGAAGAACACCAATTAGACTTCACCCCCCATTTTTCTGATAATGCTCAGACCTCAAAATGTTTTATGCAATACCAACATAAAGCAACTCCTGCCTCCAAAGTCCTTGCAATCTGAACTCCCTAATTTACACATACATAAGATAGAGCCACTGGGACAGACATCCCATCTAAAGCATGCTACTTTTAAAACTTGTTTATGTAGGTGGTAAGGATCTAGATTTCTAACCATTTCCAAACAGGGAAAGGTGTTGCTTGCATATCTCTAGGAGTTCTGTAGAAAAGTAAGGTGCAAATGTGGTTTAATTGTAGATCCTCCATGCAGTTACAGTCTGGCTGTTGCTAAGGCAACGTGCAATTGAGACATATGAAAGATAAATACGAATCTTCCAAGAAGAGATATTGAACAAGAATGGTAAAGAAATGACAGAGGTTCATCCTAGCGTGGTTCTCTGACCTCTTTAGCAATGCAGTCAAGTATTTAGTCTTGCTAAACAAAGCTGGAACCTGTTGCCAAAATACCCAGTTTTATTCAATATCAGTTGTACAAACATGAGCACTTGATTTGTGTAGACAGCTACCTGGCTTGTCTGTGAAGTTGCACATGTGCTTTTGCAAACAGCTCTGCTGTGCTTTTGCCTCAGCGTTGTAATGAGAAGAGACTTCTTGGACATCACAAGCTTCCCAACGACATACAGGACAGAGGTAGGTGATGAGTTCATGCCCACAGGAGGGATATTCCAGCCATTCTGGGATCAACACAAAATATTGTAAGGACCATACATACAGCCTGAAGGAACTGCTGCACAAACCTGCACTGTCCTATGCTCCTATTGATCAGTAGACTGGGGAGGAGGGCTCTGTGGGGGGGGGGGGGGGCGGTGACTTTTGCCCTCAAGGTAGGAGCCTTATTTTAATAACTGCATTGCTGGAACAATTTCATAGGAGGTCCAACATCTTACCATGATCTGGAAGACATGCTTTTCCTCTCTATTCCACTCCAAACATCCTTCCCCCACTCTCATTCTCCACTGCGTCCTAAGCCTCCGTGTCTAAAGAGGGGTTAATTCCTTGTCATAGAAAATCACCATCCAAATCAAAAGTTTTTGAAGCCAACATATGAGATGCTTGGCTGAGGCTCACGTTCCAAAATGAATCAACAACACAATGTTATGCTCCTGACAACTTTATGTCCACAGTTGAAAAGTCTCTTAGCACACCACATTCTGCCAATGACACACGGTGCATTTTGGGAACCTGTAACCCAAGTGTGTACAGTAACAATCATTGTCACAAACCATTCTCCCATCTGTAGCCTTTTATGTCTCTCTGCAAAGCAAAATGGAAAGAGCAGGACTGAGTTCCTCTCCCTGCCTGCAAGCAATCCAGATGCCAGTCTTCACCCACCATTCTGTAGGGCCCAAAGTCTGGCAGAAGGTGGCAGACAATGCAATGAAATATTTAAAACAGGGAAGAATAAAGGGGGAAGGGATGTCCTAGAGCTTAGTTAGCAATTGGCAGAGTTCAGGTAATGCCAGCTAATAACAAGAAGAGACTAGAAAGCATCTTGGAATAGACTCTGATGAGCTGCTTCTATTATATCCCCAAATCACCAGTTGGTGAGCACTGAACTGCACATGGAGTGTGCAGCTGTAAACATATATCTTCCATTACGAAGGCTCCTGTTGACTTTTCCCAGGGCTGAAGTCAACTCACATAGCATCTCACATCACTTACTCCCAAGATTAGAGCACTGTGAAGGTAATGCATGATGGTGGACAGCCAGACTAGCTTTGCACATCTCACCAGACACAGATCTTTCCTTTAGAGAAATGTCTGTGTTCCTACATCACAAGTACAGAAACTGCCTTGAGGCATTGTATGTGATGGGTATAACCTCTCATGCTAACTGCTTGCCAATGAAGGGCCTCTCACCAGCTCATCCATTCCAACCTGTCTGAATGGCTTTACCTGCCTGATTTTGCAGACGTCTGAAGCTGTCTCGTGCTATCCTACAGCTGAAGCTAAACTGCAGAATAATTTTCTGTCTCTTCTGTCGTTCCAGATGACTTTCAACTTCTGCTTTCTGCCTCCCTCCAGTGGCAAGTACTTGAGGATGAGATTAAAGCTTGCGTGAGAACATGGGCAGGAGGACACATGGGGATCAGTCATGATTTAGAGCTCAGCCACTACAGTCCCACACCAAATGAGGTGAACTGCGGGTGAGAGTCTGGAAACTGCTACAGGTGGAAAGGAAAAACCTTTTGATGTTGATTGAGGAGATTACAGAAGAGAAAGGCAAATGCTACCAGCTCTGCCACAGCTAACTCAGAGACTGCTGTTCTGCAGAGCAGATGCTGTCACTCACTCCCTTCCATTACTCTCTTGTAACATATTTTTAAGCTAATTTTACATATGTTTTGTGGTTCATGTGGGTTTTTTCCCAATTTATCCTGGGTACCCCACCACATCATTTTCTAAAGGCAACAAGAGCTGATGGCAATTTTCTTGACTAAGTTGTATCTTCAACGTACAGTCTTAGTCTGAAGAAATCAGGAGACACTCCCATTTCTCCCGTCAGTTTGCTCTCTTTCAAAAATAAAATGACCCAATATTGTCAAGCCTTGGCACTGTGATGATGTGTTCTGTAGATATAGCAGTGTGGACGCCTTGCAGACACAGGACCACAGAATGCTAGGGGTTGGAAGGGACCTCTAGAGATCATCCAGCCCAACCTGCTGCTAAAGCAGGTTCCCCTCAATCAGGGGGCACAGGACATGTCCAGGCATGTTTGGAAACCTCCAGAGCAGGAGCCTCCACAACTGCCAGGGGTCACTCATGGTACCAGAGACTGTGTGTGGGCTTTTTTTGTGTTGGAATAATGAGGCACATTTTGGCTTTACAGCCAGGGCCAAGGGAAGCATTCTCAATGCCCTTCTAGGTGCACAGAGATTGATCAAACATTTTGTGTTATCTGTGGCAGAATCTCACAGATGTTTCCTTGAAGAAACCTTAAGCAGAATACCAAACGTTTCAACATCACATACAAAGCTGGTCCAGAGCCAAACCTTTATGATGTTGTTTTGTGTTTGCCTATAGTATTGCATGTGCCTGTCAAATCCGCTTCCTGTTTTGGATATTAGATCTTGGGATGGAGAGCTTCCAAATCATAGCCAGGTCCAAAATACGCTGTGCTCCGCAAAAATAAGAACAATATCAAACAAGTACAAATACTCAGATGAATAATTGTCTCTTTATTATTTCCTGGCTTGCAGGCTTAAATGTGTTCATAGGAGGGGGGCAATTTGAAAAGACATATGCTAAATTCCTGCCAGCCCAAGATGTGAAAGTTTCTGTTACTCTCAGTGCCTTTACATCTTACATGTCAAAATGACAACAAAATACACACTTAAGACCCATCCCTTTTGATATTCATACAAGGGGCTGTGGATTAGGTTTGTGAGCTTGCCCACTGTTAAGTCTGCTGAAGACAAGGGGAATGCTATTTTGCAATCACTGGCAGTAGTTCAGACAGATATGGAGAGTGGCTAAGCACCATGAAATCGCTTGGGATGTACAATTCAGAAAGCAACACCTTGGCAGGACACACAGTTGTATGAGAAAGAGTGTGACAGTCAGACGGGGAAGAAATTCACATATGTGAATGCCCATAACAAACAGCCAGCATTTGAAACACCAGACCCACAGCCAGTGTCTCCTTGGCTTTTGTCTTAACCTTACAACTCTGGGAAAAATATTTCCAGCTTTGCACTGTTTAGGGCTTTCATTTATCAGCAAATAAAAAATGTTGTAAAACAACAACAGAAGAAAAATGTTAGACTAGTTGGAAAAAAGAGACTAAAAAAAGAAACATTTTCCATTTCTAAAGTAATCTCTAAATCAAATCTGAGCTTTCTGGTTGTTTCTGTAACGGTGACTGAAGATGCAGACTCTATACTGGAGCGTTGGTAGAAGGATAGTGTTTGTAAGACATCGAATTCAGATGAATAGCACACCTAACTCAAAGCAGTTATTGCCTTAAGTTTGTTTTCAGGAACTGGTAGGATGAAACTAATCAAAAGAAGATATAGTTTTAAGCAAACTGCTAGCCCTGAGATGCCACCAGAGGAAATGCAGCATCTCCAAGATGCAGGTTAAAACAGCAGCATCGTGTTGTGTCTCTGGCCTTTTTCTCTCCTTGGGTTCTGCAGAAAAATGGTGGCAAAAAAAAACCCCCATGGTGGTAACCTTGGCTGAACCACACCTCGTGGAAGTTAAAAGCCAACAAGCCATCACTAGTTGGAAAGATGATGTGTAGAAATGGAAACAACACACCCTGATGGAGACGTGTCTCTGTACACAGCCACAGCCTGCAGAAGTGAAATCCTGCAGCTCTCCAAGAGCTGCACTGAGAGCTGCCCTCATGGAGAGGGAGTGTGTGTATTTTAGCAAGATGTGTACAATTTTCCACTCCGTCCCTCCTAAACACTACAGTTGCCCAACATACTTCAGTGTAAATTGAAAAGTATTTTCTTCTCAGATGTTCCTATTTAGAGCTCCCCAACTGCCTTAAACTGTATTAAAATGACATGAAAAGTACCAATAAAGAGAATACAAACATTAACTGTGTGTTCCATTATGCCATAGTTCAGTTGTGCTAAAAAGTTAAATATACACACTAAGGTGTCCAACAGCACACATATGATTTATGGGACAGCTCCTTTGGATTTTGAAGAGCATTGTCCTTCTAAATCGTCATCACAACTCTGAATTGCGCTGTTTTGTAGATTGCTTTAGTAATATGAACTGGGGGTTGCCATCTCTTAGAGGCCGAGTGTGAAGAGGACGACGAGCCGGGGTACACAGTAAAGCACAGGTGGGACATCTGCCCCTCAGCAAGAGCCTTCTGTCATCTCTCAAATGATCCTCTCCTATTAATTGGCTTTTTCCTGATAGGTTGGGTGAGCCACGATGCTGAAGAAGTGAGTGGAGATGAAGCAGCATAAAAGTTGGAAGCTGAAGATGACATAAAGGCAAGATGCCAGAAATGAATCCTCCACCTGATTCCTCTGCTCAGTTTCCCTGCACAGCCTGTTCCCTGCACAGAACTGTTCCTTAGCTGCAGCTGATCACAGCCCTTTCTCACCAATTCAGAGGGGCAGAGAAGCAGGCAGGCCATTAAACAAAGCTCCTGTTATGATCCCTGTGAGCAATGGTGAGCTGTTGCTGAACAGACAAGAAGAACCTAAAAGCAAACCCATCTGTTACAATACATGCGATCAGTGCAAAAAACCTCGGGGTGGGGGGGAAAAAAACCCACACTTAATAGTTTCCAGGTTTTTAACATGCTCTGAGAAGGATTTGACTCATACATGGACTAAACAGATGGTGTAAATCAGTTGTCCTACAGTGGCATTACCGCAGGGACAGAGTGCTGGTGCCAGTTGTGAGCGTGTGTGTGCCTCGTGGGGTGCAGCCTCTGCCAGGCAGTGCCAGCACAGCAAACGCTGCTGGTTTTCACACTGAACATCATCTCCGTGGCCTTTTAAAGACAATTCAACTTTTGACAAAGTAATCTGGCAACTGCTCGGTGCCCTGTTCGAAGTGTAGGTGTAAGCACACCTGGTAATTCAAGGGGGTTACGGAGCAGGTGCAATTTAGATGATTTAGCTCATACCCTTTTAGTGCCTATAAATCAGCCCTCGGATCCCAGGCTGTGATTATCAGTGACTGAGTCAGCAAAAGCTTTTATGAAAGAGTTGGTTAACATGCTGTTACCACCTCACACCTGCAGTTCTTAAGAGGTTCCATTATGCCATCCTCTGGTTTGATTTATTTAATCATCTGGGTTAAAAATGCTCTTTAGCCATCTTGCACCCTTTTTCCTAGAGAATAAAAATGATTCATTTGAACTCTTTTTTTCCTCTTTCCTTGCTCTTCAGGGTTCAGGATATTTCACAGAAATGAACTGGAGGAGTCAGAGCAGTTTATCAGTCCACCTTGTGCTTTAAAGCTGGACTTTGATTTGTACAGTGCTGCAGTGTCAAAGCCAGAAAGACTTTTCTGTTTCCTGATCATCCTAAATCACAGGATTTCTGCTTCAATTCTCACCATGGTTCTGCCCAGTTCTGTCTTTTTTTTTTTTTCTTTTCTCCTAAGTCCTTTTATCTGTTCCAAGGCCAACAAAACCCTTCCGAATGACAGCTCTTATTTATGTAGAGGTACACTTTTCTTACTGCTGCTAAAGTTTTTCTTAGAACTGAAGTGAGTAACTTTGCAAGCAAGACAGTTTTAAAGTACAATGACCAATGCTAGAGTGGATTAGCAAGCATATAAGGCTTAAAATACTTTATTTCATGAAATGTAGACAATTTATTGACTTGAAAATGAGAACTAAATTGAGCAAAAAGAGAAAATGTTTATCCACCCTAGAGTTTCTCTGGTTTTCAGAGCAAGACTCGTTCCCAGAGTTTCAAACCATTAAGAACGTCTATTGGAGTCATCCAATACTTAATAGGAACCACCTACACTTAAAAGATCTGCAGATTCCTCTGACAATAACTATAGTCCAGAACTCCACCTAATTTGGTTCCTCCCCCTCCTCCCAGACAACAGCAGTTGTCAAATATCTTCACAGTTTGGATTAAATTGTATTGTGCCACCAATGCAGAAGAACCCTTCCTTCTGCCAAGCATCACTGTGGCTGAGGTGGCTGGCACTTTGCACTTTGATCTCCTCCAGCTGCTGTGTTATTTCACAGCTCAGACCTGAAGGTAAATTTTCATACATATGGAGAGGAAATATTTTGTATTCCTAACTCTGATGCATGTTTGCAGTTGAGTGCTGCTGAACATACTTAGTCTTTATTTTTGTTATAAACCCAAATATGACTTTGTTGCTTTAGCAAATATGGCCTCAGTATCCAAACTTTGACTCAAAGGTGTCTCTCAGCTTTGTAAAAGGCCAAATCACACACCTAAGAACCATTGTCCCTGCTTCTCATGCTACATCATGCAGAGATCTGAATGCACTTTATTCCCTTTTTTCCCCTCCAGCTGACAGCTTTGCTCTAGTACTAGGGACATGATGGGAATTTCCTCTGATCTAAAGCCACTCCTTTTTGCTGGCTTGCTTTTTGATTAATCCTTAACAGAGAGCAAATCTGGTCCTTTTAAGTGATCACATTTCTATTTGTTAAAGTGAAGTTCTTTCAAATACTCCAGCAAATCCCATGCCTTGCACATTTCCAGGAGGTTTAACAGAAACCACATAGCTCAGCTTCAGTATTTGGTCAAATGCATCTATTTTGGTTTGTCAGACTACCAGACCAAGCACAACTGTAGCCCAATGTGGTCCTGGGCAACATTCTGATGGAAACACAATCATATTGACTCTTATTTCAGGGCTAAGCACAGCAGTGACATTCAGCTTTTACAATAGAGTACGAGAACTGCAAGCCCAGTCCCACCTACCAAGGAGCCCGTGGTACACTCCTGCTGTGGTTTAGCCCAGGACACTTGCAATTTATGGAAAATACACCAGAAATTCTTTGCAGACAACAAACCCAACATCTGAATGTTCTTGTATGACCCCTATGTACCAACCACATTTCTTACTGCCATGGTAAGCCTTCCTCCTTCCTTCATGGAGGGCTGGTCCAATTCTAAATGCTCCCTCCGTGAGTATTTCAGACACACGGTCTCATTTCTGGCAACTTCCCCTATGCTAAATTCTCTCTGGTGCCTGGAACAGCTGCTGATTCCTCCAGTTTGGGCCTTTGAGATGTAAATAGTGTAAATCCAACTTCAAGAGGCAAGGAAATATTAGCAGAATTTAATGTAAATATTGTATAAATCATCCCAAAATAGCAGGGCCACGGGATGAGCCAAAGACACTAACTGAAAGTTAAACAGACTAAGTAAATACAGACTAAATATATTCCCCTCCTGGAATTGCCACTGGAATGGATCCAGACAGGAAATAGGTTAAAATGCAGTCTTGTGGCAGCAATATTAAAGAGCAGTTGGCCCGTTTGGTGACATTTATAATGAATTTTATGTACTCCATACATTTTTAATACATGCTGAGTTAAATATTATCAAATCTATAAAAAGATTGTGGAAAAAAATGTCTGATTTCATATGGGTGGATGCTGCCTGGAACTCTCTCTGTGGGTTTTGTGTAAGAGAAAGTGTTTGGAAGAAAACATGAAAGGGAAAAATATAAAATCCCCACATTGCAGGTTTTGAAAATTATCACTTGCCCATCCAGAGCCTACAAGTCATCACACACCAAGGCAACAGAATTCCCAGGACACAAACTGCATTGGGGACCAAAGAATGAGATGTGCTGATTCCATCCCTTGCACATGCAAGTGGGGAAAAATCAATTTGATTGACTACAGTGACTTTGTGCAGCCTGTGATTCAGTGTTGTGTGACTATAAAAGGACCCTTTCCTTGCATGGATGCTTTCTGGGCAGGTCCCTAGCCCTATTGTAGTAAACATCACCTAATAGCTTTGTGTAGGTCCTAGAAGAGAAAAAAGGATGCCCTGACTCACCTAGAACAGTCTTGAAACACAGCCTCTTGTTTTGATGTCCCAAAGCTTATTTTTTAAAGAACTGCTTTGTCCAAATTACAGCCAGGATGGAATTTCTGTGCCCTCCACTCACACTGTACCCAAGGAAAGCAATAGGTGCCTATGATCACTCTGCCCTGAGCCACTGAGCAGAATTCAAACCAGAAGCTACAGGTCAAGTCCAATGCAACCAAAGGGAACCAAAATGTGTCTGGAGTAACAGCTTCTCTAGCTGGATCTAAGTTTATATGATTTATTTGCTAACATTTTCATTCTGACAGGCTGGAGAGAGTCTGAGACGGTGAACAACTCCTGCTGCACAATCCCTCTGCACAAAAACTTCTGTGGGAACAGCTGTAGCAAATTAAGTACAATTGTCTTTGCTGGAACATCCTCAACTTACAGGGCAGGAGAGATGATTGTGAAATGCAGAATGTGCGCTCGTACTGATCTGTGCCATGTGGCCTCCTTTGCTCCTTAAGCCACTTCATCATCCTGTGGCAGGAGTGACCACTCAGCCCCTGGACACCTCTGGACTCTCCACAAGGAGTGGTTACGAGGTTAAGAGGTTCTTCTGACCAAAGCATGCCATGCCTCTACAAAACTCAACAGCTAGGAAACTCATAACATATCACCTTAATGGTAATTGAAGGCTGCTCAGTGCCACATACAAAGCAGTGGGGAGGAAAATGAGAGAAGAAAGATAAGGGAGAACGAAACATGGATGCAGTGGACTCCCACTTCAGTTTCTTTCTGCCTTCCAGCATCACAGGTTTTGCTGGCTTTAGTAAATGCTGTCACACATGCAGGAGGAGGTATTTGTAACCACCCACCAACCCAGGCTCCCTCTAGTCAGTGGGAAACAGTTTGCACTCATGGGCAGTCAGACCACAGTATCCTCCAGAGTAGCTTTTATATATATATATGTCTGGTAAGTGACCAGGCTAATCCACCTACTCATCCTACACATAGCCCTGGTGCTATAAAGGCTGTACTCCGAGCACCTTATGAGGCTCTTCTTCGTGTCATCACTCACCCAAAGTTCTCTACAGAGGACTCTGATTCCTTTTACTCAAGCAGCACACAACAACGTGACAGATAGGACTGAGTCCTTGATAAACTCTAGTGATGCATCTGTCACCAGTCCTCAGTTCAGTCAGCATTTGGCAGTGCCAAAATGGGGTAAAATATACCCTTGGCCTAATTTGCTCCAGGCAAAATGTAGCAAAGTCAGAAAAGGCCTTTTCTACAGTAAAGTTTACAAGTTGAAAACATCACACAGGTTTTTGCTGAATGAGCACATTGGGCAATCCATGAAACATCAACTTACCTTCACTTTAACAAGTAAACCAGCAGCTCACTCCTCTCCTCCCCTCCTAAGCCTGCCATGCAGCTCATAACAAATAACTGCCCAGTGGCTGCTGTCACCCAGATAAAAGCACTGGTCTGCTGTGGACCATCAGCCCTTAGAGCCAGAAAGCCATGGTGGAGGAGTGTGCCAACTTCCCTCCTGTCTATTTCAACTTCCACTAAACCTTCCTCAGGTAACAGCAGCACAGGTCCAAGGAGGAAACAAGAATAAGCTTGTGCTTGTCAACCTCCTCTTAAAAGTGTTGGCTTCGTAAGTGTAGTGATTTAAACTAACTCCTACAAAACAACCTAGAGTGGCCCCTCCCTGCTGTTATGCTGCTTCTGGAGTCTGGTCTCATTGCTTCTGTGACCCTGCTCCACCTCCTGTGGTTCCTCAGAAGGCAGCTGAGGAGGCCATCTGGGAACCCAGAGCTTGGGAGCCCCCCAAGTCTGAGTTCTCTGCTTAGGTAGTGAAGTAGTCTTCAGCACCTCACTGAGCCCTGTACCCCCTCATTATTGTTGAAGGGTGGATGTAGGGTACCTGCAGCATGGAGGCTTCAGGACACAGAGTTTTATGAAGTCTGCAGGCACAGACTGCCCAGCATAGGAGTGTTTCCAGTGAATGTTGCTTCAGTCATGCCAGAATATACCTCAGCTGTAATCACCTAAATTCCCTGAGGTCAGCCTCCGGTGTCTGGAACAGTTTCCAGTGAATAACTCTTGCTCTGTCACACAGAAGAGACGGTAAATCTAAAAGTGATAATAATTGTGGAGCCCTTGGTCAGGATGGCCACAGAAAGAACACCATAGCTTCTGCAATCACCTCACTTCAGGCCACTCAGCAGCAGCAGGTGACATCTGCTTTGCTGCTCAACACAGGCTGATCTCTTTTCAGTAATTATCCCACGTATTAATTTCTGCCACTTGAGTATCTGCTGCTTCTAAGGCAATTTCAGGATCTCCCTTTCTGTAGACTGCCTCCAGGTCTCATACCAAGATACTTCAGGGCAAATGCTGCAGAAGAGAAATAAGGTTGCACATTGCCTAGCAGCAGGTAAGTAAATCCAGGTGGTGGAAGCAGGTCTTGAATGAGCCAAAATTCTACTCATTAGGGGGCTAAGAAACGCTGCAAGCTTAACACTGCTAATCCCAGCACAAGCTCTGTGAAAGTAATTTATTTGGGAAGCAGAGCTCACCCATCACTGCCCTGTGGAGGTCCCTAAGCTGCTGCTCTAGAAGACAGACTTCTTATTTAAACAGAAGGAAATAATAATGAGCATCATGACTAGCAAGAGATTATGGAATTTAAAAAAGGCTTGATTTTTAGTTTCTGTCTCTGAAACAGAGGAAGCATCAGACCTAGGAGGTGTTGGACTGATCTATTTGACTCTGCTTAAGCAAACTTAAGCCAGTTGTCAGGTTTTTATTTCCTAAATATTTACCCCCTTTGCTTTTCAGGCATTTCATATGTGATTTCTTTAACATTAGATATTGCATTTTAAAGGTGGCTGGTGCCATGTGCCTTCCAGATGAAATCCAGCAGAATTATACAGACAGCAAAACTGAGGCACACGATAATCTATCACCAAAGCTTTCGCCTTCATTTGGGCTTGCTGAATTCAGGAAGTCACAGGAGAATTCAGCCTCATGCCACACACACCTGCAGGCTACCTTTTATGTAAAAATCTGTCTCATTTTGGCAAAACACTGAATTTCAAAATATGGACTAATCTGAAGAGTGTTTCTACATGATGGAGGCTGCGCAGTTGATTTCAGAGCCCTGAAATGGGAACATTTTGCCATTAGCTGCAGCAGTCAGACTGAGTCAGTAGTGAAAATAACTCTTCAGAAACCCATTTCCCACAAGAGTTTTTGGTACCAGACAGGGCTCTGGCCTGAGTGTCTTGAATGACCAAAGGCAGAACTCATTGATAACACAGATCTCAAAACTCTGATCAAGTGGACCAGGGAATCAGAACAATAAATGGAGAAAGTAATTTAGGTTTTTTTCCCCCTAAAGAAAACTTACATTCTGCCCAAGAATCAAATGTAGCCACAAAAACAGGATGAAAAATGTTTCTTCTCCCTCTGCGTTAAGCTTTCCATGAAGTCTTTAATCAGAAAGACTCATGTCTAAACCAGATGTGTACCTCATTGTTGGAACTCCATCTAAATCCTAACACCAGTTCTCCCCAGAGATCACCTCCGACACAGAGAAAGGTGCAATTCATCACAACTCAGCTGGACTTTATCTGCAAAGCAGCCAAAAGCGTGTGCCGGGTGGGATTTTTCATCATCAACACTGCTTGAGCCAAGAAATGTTTCCAATGGCCGATGCTTGAACCACGGGGCAGGGACCAGCACCGAGTAAAACTTGGTCACTCTGTTCCCAACTCCAACGATGACACTACATAAATTTGGGCAAGCCCTTTCCCATGGGTGTCCAAGCCGAACTTTCACTTCTAAGCCCCTTGTAAACTCCTGGCTTACACAGAAACTGATACTCTGCAGCCTGGGTTGTTGCTGAACCAAATGAAGTGGATCAGTGCAAGATCTGAAGAACCGCCCCAAACCATTTGGTGTGAGCTGTTAAGTCTGTGTTCAGATATGTGAGTGCTGGGAAAATGAACAGAGTAATGATGTCACACACAAGCTTTTGGAACACTCAAGTGTTCTCAGCAAGGTAAATAACACCATGAAACACCACATGGGATCCATAAGCTGCTTTAATAATAACAAATTGATCAGGTGGCAAGAAGCCACTCTGCTTTGTAAACCCATTTCACTCCAATCACAGTCCCTCTGTTGTTTTGTTTTTTACTCATTGAACATGAATACATTCTGTCATTTGTATGTGAAAGATTTAAGCAGAGATATGCTCTGGACAACTCTTGCTCATTTTACTGGTCAGAAAAACATTACACATGCGGAAACAGCACCTTATTAAAACTATGGGCCTCTTCTCATGACATCTCCTGTGCTGCTAAGCTAAATTATCACCGAAGAAGCAAAGTCTACAGAGGCTTTTCTTCCTTGTCCTGTGTTCTGGGATGTAGTGGGGCCCACAGAAGTGTCTGATAAAACCTCACATGTAATTAATTCAAGAGGCTTTGTAAGCAATAGCTGCAGTTGCTTCTTCAGACTAGGGAGAGCTTCTCATGCATTAATGCACTTAGTTAGGTTTTCTGAGGAGCTCAGAGGAGGATGTGCCCTCTCCCTGATAACAGTTAGTTGAGCCTGGACTCTGCAGCACTGATATTGTTCAGCAATTGTGTGCACCAATAATTTAAAACCAAAATAAACAGAAACAAAAACCCCCAAGAAACCAGGATGTTTTTATCAGAAACAAGTAATAAATCTCATCACGATCGTAAAAACAAATGGCAATTTCTGATGTGAGACATGTTCATTGCTTGAGAATGAATCAGTGCAAAGTGAGGTAACCCACGCACCCCGTCACTCCGGGCCAGGGGCACATCAAACCAGGCGGCGCCTTTTGGAATCCCTCTCCATATCTTCAGTGGGAGAGTCTCCATTGCACCCAAGAGGGGACACCATGTTTAGCAAAGGGTCTTCAGATGCCCCTCCAAACAGGGACAGCAGCAAAGCTACACCATAGCCAGTAGCTCGTTCACCCTAGGGAACAAACAAACAAACAAACCCACACACAAGCCACACGTCAGACTGTGTCATTTGAATTTACTTCCTCACTCAACCAGAGCAGTGATGGTGCATGGAACAGCCAGTGCTGGGGTCTTTGGTGGGCCTGCTCAGCTTGTGCTTGTTTGCTACTAGAATCTGCTGCAGTTACACTAAACCAACACATTGGCTGATTCGCATGAGAGCAGAACTCACACTGAGCCCGGGTGGATCTATGTTAGCCTTGTTCAGGGCAAGGAATGTTCCTTCCAGCATGAGCAGGGATCTGGAGTGTGAGCTGAGCAAGTTGGGTTAAAAAAAAGACAAATGAGGCAGGGGTGGGGGTAACTGGCTTGGTTTTTAGGGAAAAAAAAAAAGAATATACATGAGTTCCATCAAAGGGAGAAGGGGATTGCCCCCAAAAGGAAACAAATTCTCTGCTGCAGGGCAGCAGGCAGGATGATCAATTCTGCTCAGTCATCTTAAAACAATATAGGTGAAAATTCTTGCCATGAACAGAAGACAGGCAAGCTGTCAAAGCTGACAGAAGTTCATAAAGGTGTTGCTGATAAAAGTGACTGTTAGAATGTTTTAAAGCCAAAAGAAAAACATGAACTGAAGAAGCTACTGAAAGGGAAAAAAATTCCAGTACAGATGAAGAGTCAATGCTCTTCAAACCAACTCTTCTCCACCTCACTCTCTCATGTTGAATCTGATGGCACAGAATTCAGAGTATATGCAGACACAAACAATTTTCTTTGTCCAAAGTGGTATGATCATACTCACTGCATGAACAGGTGCAGCAATGTCTATATGGACCCAGACTCCAGGCCAGTCGAAGCCAATGTGAGAAGCAATGAAGAGCCCAGCACAGGAGCTTGGAGTATTGTCTCGGTCCTGTAGGAATCATAGAAATACTTGTGTCTTGCACAAAAATAAGATGTCAGTGTTTAATTCCTGCCTGCAGAAAAGACAGTTGTCTAAATCTAGTTCAAAGCTTAATGAACAGTGGCCCTAAAACACAGTCTTACAAACCAGCTATACTGTAAATCCCTGGTAGTAGTCTGGCCCAGCTCAACTCCTCTTCTGTCTAAGCTCCTTGTTGCACTGTTTCTGGAACTTACCTGCACACTGTATCTCTCAAACACAACAGAAGCAGCTGCAGCAATTCCTGAGGCCTCTGACCAAAATGGACTAGATGATTTTTCAAGGTCCTTTCCAACCCTTCAGATTCTGTGATTCTGCATTCCCAGTTACTGCCTCTGCTCATTACATATGATCCAAGGAATATCTGTCTACTTCTTAAAACACTCTCCACCCAGGAATTCAGCACTCAGGGCTATGCTTAAAAGGCAAGCAGCTCAAAGATACCTTTGCAGCAGGTAAAGTTTTAAAGCTGACACTAAATATCAGTGTAGTGACACAGAGCTTGCAAAATCTTCTGGTAAAAGACTCTGAAGATCATAATCATATGGTCCATTTCTAAAAGATTACAGCCCACTTGAAGAGCTGTCAGACAGCTATCAACAACCCAGCCCATTATATAGAAAACAAACATTTTTATGCAAGAAGTGAAATTTAAAAGAAAAAAGAAATCTTACTGCCACAGAGTTCTTCATGTCAGCTACAGCAGAGGTAAATTCACTAAAGTGGAGCTCAGGGCAATACACAAGAGGATGGACCAAGTCTCCACAGTTCCTGCCAGCTTTAACACAAGCCTTTTCCCACTCTTCGTTATTGGTAAGGACAGCAGCGTGGTATTTTCCTGTAGCAATCCCCTAAGGAGATACAAGACAAAATCAGGAAGGATTCACCTTGACTGTGCTGAGCAGGACAATTCTGTACTGCTCCCTTCTCACCATTAGCAGCTGCTTTCCATCTAACAAAAGTACAAAGAAAAAAATGTCTCCAAGCTACTCCACCAGAACTATGAGAAATGTAACCAAAGGCACTGGAGCTGCTGCTGAATGCTTTGGCATTTCTGAAAATCCATTCAAAGCCTTTTCAAACCACTGTCCCACAAAACCAGGTCTTTATTAGTTACTGAGCAAGCAAACTGTATCACTTTGCTTATCCTTAAAAATTAAATCTCAACAATTCATACATAAAACTAATTAGAAATAAATCTACCCCATGTAGAGGACACCCCATCAACACACAAGATACTTTATGATCATCATCATCAAATCAGTCCTGCTAATTAAAAAGCTACTGGACTGCAAAAATTGAGTGTGATTTAATTTTAAACATGCAAAAGCAAAAAAAAAGTGGAAGAAAGAACAAAAAGAATCTGCTTGAGCAACACAATTATAGATGTGACATGTTGGTAGCACGTGCATTGTGCACAGAGGGCTGCAGCTCACTGGGGCTGCTGTTGGCAATTTTATTTTGCAGAAGCTGAGTAAGTCACCAACAAGCACAACAGTTCACAACATCTACTTTCCCCGAAAGAGGCAGAGTGTATAGTGCACAGCGTGTTATACATGTCAGCAGCTCTGTAGCAGTACCTGAGCTCCAGTAAGAGTAGCCATATCGAGAATGATATCAGCTCCAAGATCTTTGCAGGCATAAGCAACTCCATCAGCCAGTATCAGTCTGCCTTCTGCATCAGTGTTATTGATTTCCACAGTCCTAGGAAGAAGAGAGGGCATTTAAAACAACACTGCCTCGGGCTGGAAGTTGAGGCTCATCTGTCTGGACCAGAATGCTGGATGAGGAAGCAGATTCAAACCTAATATACTCTCTTACTTGACTCTATGGGTCTGTACAACTGCTTACTTCCCAGCTGCAAGCAACCAGGCAGAGCACACATGGAAATGGTTAACACAGCACTGTCCTTGTGGCTGGGTCTCCTTGCTGGGCCTGTATAATGCCTGGCACATGGAGCTGGGATTTTACAAACTCCTGCCATACAAAGAGGTATCACACTGCTTAAAACAAGAGATTCTTATACACCGGTAGCCTGTCTCCATGACTGAGACAACAGAGACTACAGGTGGACACAGAAAAGTGGCTGTACTGGAAAAAAACAAACACCTAAACTTGAGTGTTTTAAGGAAACTTCAGCTCATGATAGATGACAAGTATTTTGATGTGTATTTACATACCAAACAGGAAACTCTAAGCGCACTTAAAACTCACTACTAAGGCTGTCAGAAATACCACGATCAACATTTAGGGAAGCTGATGAGGGACAGGTTCACAATCTTCACAGTACTTGGATAAACAGAACCAAAGATAATGCTTCCTCTCAATGTTTCTGTGAAAAGGATAGATGCAATCTTACTTTCCAGAGTAAAGGACATGAATGTCATCAGGTCTTGTTGCATGTGGTCCTACTGCATTCTCGGCCAAACAAAAAACAGCATGAAGATTGTCTTTAAAGCCCTGTAACAACAATAGGAGAGAAATGGCTTTTGATTCATGTCAAGTTAATGTGGTCAGATACACCCTACCAGTGTCTGTCCTCTCTCTTTCCATGTAAAACAAACATACCCATGGCTAAGATAAATTTGGGTTGGATTGGGCTTCTTTTCTTACTTATAGAATAGCTGTGGAGGGATCTTAGGAACAGAAAAGAGAGAGAGCAGCATTTAACATACGAAATTCTTCCTTAACTGGGATGGTTAGCCCTAAATCCATCAAATTCCTAGGGAAAACAAGAGCAATTTTACTGTTAGTCTCTTGATAAAAGTCTGTAGCTGAAGAGATCTGGACTTGCTGAATCAGCTCATGTTCTGAAGTCTAAAGGGCAAATGTCAAGTCAAAACGTTTCAAAATGACAGGCATCCAGAAGCCAGAAAGTCAGTTTCTAGTGCAGGCAGTAGGCAACAGCACTGTTGATGAGATAACCTTCCATGTATGACCCTTTGCTCTTCCAAAATGATCTGTGCAGCAAAAAAACCTCACTCTGTTCACAACCTCTCACTAGCCTAGACCAAATACTCCTCCAAGTGCCAGATGTGTTTTCACTTTTTGACAGTGGATTCACCACACTTCCAGTAGCAGCTGCCTTTTCCTCAATCTCATTCTGTCTGTAGCTCTTCAAAACCAGGATGTTAATGTCCAGGATCAAGAAGGACTTCAAAAGTTTAAGTGAATGTTTTTCTCTTCTCCCTTGTCTCAGAAAGCTCAAAATGGATAAAATGCATCTACCCAGGAAAAATCATCTGCTCAATTTTGCTTTCCAAAGCCTTTTAGAATCACGTTGTAAAGCTGCAGAACAGCATGTATGCAGATATTTTCTGAAGATGGGTAATAACCTCTGCCCCCTCTTCCCACAGAGCTTTCTATCCAACACACATTTCCAATGTCAGTCTCTGTGACAAAGCAAAGCTAATTTAAACCTCTTCCAGCTTTATAGTCTTCTGAAAGAGCATTTTAAAAAGTCTTCAAACAGTTAACAATGACAAATTCTTTCCACTGCCTATCTGAATACATTCTCTGCAGGGATTTCATTAACAGGTCTTATATGAGGTTGTACAATTAAGCAGTGAGATCATTCTTTTGTTTTTACATATAAAGGCACAGATTTCTTGTGAGGTATGACAACTTATTCAAACTCAGTTTGTCCAAACTTATTACTGCCAGTTTATTCCTTGTTACAATACCCTCATGTGAAATGACAGATCATTTACATTCACACCTACTGTGACTGTGAGTGCAACTTCTCTCCATGCAGGTAATTACACACAAAACTCTGGAAATATGGACTGAATCACCAAAAGGGCAACCACATCTGTGGCTTTCCCAGTCTCTCCCAAAGCACCAAGTTCTAGCTCTTGTTCCTTGCAAACATGTGATCTGACTTTCTGAAGGACCCTGCTATGGAAAGCAGCCATTTTGCCTAAGATGCAGCCCACAAATCTGTTTTCAGTTTTAAGTCTCTGCAGATAACAAGCTTATAATCTTTCCACATCAAACACGCTGCTAGAGCCAAGGCACAGAGATAAACCGTTGAGAAATGAGAATTTGGCATCGATCATGCCCTGGCCAAAGCCTCCATCAGAGCTATGCATTCATCTGCAGCAGTAAACGTTCTTTGAACTTTGGATACTCCTTGGAGGCAACAGCTGCTCTGTCAGCAAGACTCAGCCACTGGATGTGTGGAGAGGGCAGAGTTTTACTGGCAGCAGCTATTTCTTTTCCCCACTCCACATTGTTTAAGTGCAATAAGCATTTTTTTTAATTCTTCATGTTTCAATACCTGGCTGCTTCTCAGCTCCCCCACTATTTTCTGACCACAGGAGCAAACCAACAGGCAGCTCTTGATGTAGGTTAATATTAGAACTGGCATAGGATTTGCAATATGGACATACTTTTTATCTCAGAGTCACTCATCCCTTTGCCAAGCAGATGACAGCTGCCCTATATCCCAGAGCTTAAACAACATCAGCACCAGGTTACTCAGATATAAATCTGATTCAAGGAACCAGAAACCACTCAGTCCACAGAAAAACCCTGAAATTCAAGAAAGACTCTGGAAAAAAAAAAAAAAAAAGCAAAGCACTCCAAGAATTTCTCACAATTCTCAAGATCCCAGTAAAGATTTGAAATATCTTCCTGAAATAGCAGAGTGGCTCAAGATCACTAATAGGCAGAACTTCAGGATTAGACTGGCCTCTGTATCTGGGAATATATCCAAAAGCCAGACTGCTCCTTGGCCATGCTGGGATACATGATATCAATTAACACGTTTTACTTACTTGCTTTACAGTGGCTTTGAAGGCACCCAAAATAGCAGCTGCTCCACCACAGTCTCGTTTCATTCCAGGCATAGTAGTCTGTTTAAACAGAACCATGGAGATTTTAAGTTTAGAAGAGAATTTCATGTAATGCCAGCTAAAACTAGTATTTCTGGTGCTTCTGTAACTTTAGTCTTGACAGGGCTCAGCCGTCACAGAAACACAGAAACACGTGTATCTGCTTATTGGTGGCTCTTGCCTTAGAAATGGAAAATACTAAACCTCTCCTGCTAAACAACATTTGCACTGAAGCCAACTCAAATGGGGGTTTGGCCATACCTCCAAAATCAGAAATTAAACAGTTTTGTTTCGTGCTTTCTCTCAGCAGTGGGCAATACTTAAAGGGCAAAACATCCGGTAGCTATTTAACTGCTCTGTGAAATGTTCCTTCAATCCTGTTTGGTCTTCTGCCCTAGTAGTTTGTGTCCATATGGATAATAGCACATCAGTTGTGTTTTCTCAAAAAAATACACTTTGGTTTCCTACAGCTGTGAACTGAGTTATTGTCATTGGAAAACAACACTGGAAGCAAAAGCATCAGCAGAAAAAACAGTTATGTACCTTTCCCTTAATGCTGAGTCCTCCAGTGTCATACACAATACCTTTGCCCACCCATGCAATGGTCTGTGTAGCACCATCAGGAGTGTGACTGAGAACTGCTAGGGCTGGAGGATGCAGAGCTGCCTTGCCAACGCCATAGATACCTGGAAAAGAGAGAATTAAACCACTTGTGGTGAAGAAAGCCTGTGGGGAGCTACAAAACAATCTGGAACACTGTGGGCAATAAAACTGCTTGAAAAATGTGCAAACACTACAATGGAGATGACAAGACATTCCAATTAGCTTTCAACAATATATACCTCCAAAGCCTCTCTCTTTCAGCTCCTCATCTCGAATAATGGTAGGAGTAATCCCAAGATCCTTGCCAACTTTTTTGATTTCCTTAATCATTAAAAGAAAAAGGACACTGTCAGTCAGTCATCAGAAGGACACGTTTGTGTCTTCTCACACATACAGGTAACCAGCACAAGGGTTTTGTGTGACTTTTGCATGCAGACACATACAAACAATTCACCATTTGGGGAGTGAGGCTGGCTTTCTAATGGCCTAATTGCCCACAGACATCCTTGACTTACTATGGCATGAAATACAAAGATGACCTTCAAGCTCCGCCAATAAACGAGATCTGCAGAGGTAAAGGGCAGCTGTTCCCTCTACTGGATCATGATGCAATAGGAGAGCACTATTTTCATTCTCAACAGCTTTCCACATCTTTATGATAAAACTAATTTGGAAAGACAACAACTCCTGTCCCATAATTTCAGAAACTCTTATCACCATCAGGCTTAAGGCAACACTAGCCCTGGCAAAGAAGTCAGTGTCCTGACTGAATCGAGAACTCACACCTTCCGACTCCTAGTGCCTCACCCTCAGCTGTACACTCTGCCTCCTCCTTCCAACGCAGGCAAGTTCTATGAAATATTAAAGGCCAAAGACAGGTTCTTTGATGTGCTTCCCACTGCTGACACACAGGTTTTGCTAAGAGATAGCCACACTAGTTCTTGATTATTGTAGTCTAGACTTACTCTTACTCATCAGGCGTGTTACCTACCTCCAGGAAGTTATCTGTGTTCATCTCATTGCATGGGGTGTCCACAATCCGAGCAGCCAGCCTGACTCCTTCTGTAGCACTTGCCAGACTCTATGAAAAGAGATGAAGACACCTGAGGACTGGCCTCGGTTTGGCTGGGTTTCTGCATAGCTTTGCATTTAGTCCTATGTAGCTTACATTAGACGTGTGGCTCCTCTGGAGCACATTAATGCTGAACTGCAACCAACCACAGGCACTTGTACGGTATGAAATCATGTCAACCAAGCTAATCATTATTTTTGTACGTATTAATCTTAAGTTATTTTTCCCTGTGGTCTAATTTCTAAGCAACTGTATTTCTTCCCACAGTGAACTGATATTGCAAAATCAGTAGCCTGCTCCACTATCAAAGGGAGATCAACAAGGCAATGTAAGTAAAGTGAGATAAGAGGAAGCCAATTGAAGAAGTCACAATGAGCCTGCAGGCTGCCTGGGGTGGAAACCTACAGAGATGACATAATCTGCAACATGGGGAAACCACAAAGTTTATATATGGCAGGCAGAGTGGCTGAGTGCAATATAGATTACTACCATAAGACATTCTGTATGGCAGGCCCACTGGGAATGTGGACTCTTTCATGCTTTTGTAAAACATGCATGCATCTGTGTCCTCACTCCTCTGACAAATGGACTGACTCTCACCTGGACTCAGCAAAAACTTATCTAATAGTGGGCAGACTCAAAATGGTCAACAGTGAGCACACCAAAGCTGTTTCCTTAAAGGAAGAGCCTCCTGGCAAAACAGACAATGAGGGCACCAGACACTAAGCTTCAAGTTCAGTGAATCAATGACGTGAAACAAAAAGACTAGGTAGAAGGAAAGTGTTCAAGCCTTCCAGCAGCCGCACTACACTGAAGACCACACACGGCAGATGGGTGAGTCAGGATGGGTTTCAAAGGAATCAGATGTGTTGGATAGTCATTTGTGCTGAGGCATCTGAAGTTTGCCCTGGCCAAATTGGCCTAAGGACTCCATACATTCATATCCCAGCAGACTCATAAACCTTGGCTTGCTTTGGAATGGTACCTTACTTCCTACAACTACTTTTGATTACTTTACTTCCCCTGAAGGGACAAGAGTTCCTCAGGAGCCAAGCTAGGTTTGGAGTGATTCACCCTTAGGGCCATGCAGGTAAATGGCTCAACCCAAAGGGCAAGTCAGAGGGAAACAATAGGACGTACAAAAATAAGCTGTACCTGGGTTTGACTTCCAGAGTACTCAAGAGAAACTGGATAAATGCAGCCTCTAATAAGTGCCTTGTAAAACTATGGCAATCCCTGCTAATCCTCACCATGAAACATCTTGGACAATGCTGTAGGTGCAAAATACAGCAATATGCCAAGGGAGAGGTTTAGCTAAAAAAAAAAAAATAAATCCTTCCTACACGCCTTTTCTATGTTCTACAGAAACTGTCTGGTACTGGTTGAATTTAAGGAGTGAAAATCTAGCTTGGAGGAAGCCAATAATAGTTTTGACATTGAAATCAAGAGGAAGAACAAGAGGAACAATAATGTCAGCTTTTTTAGTTATAAATAAAGCCAAGTGTTTGGAATCTTCCTATCCGAAGGAACTATTTTTGACAGCAGTCTGTCTCTGTCACTTTGCTGAAATCTGGACTGGCAACATTTGCTGTGGCCAAATCAGCTCATAGGCTATGGACAAAGTATGGGGGGAAAAGCTATTGGAAGAAGAAAAATAACCTAAAGCTGAAATTCTGTAAATTTCAGATGCAGCAACATTGTATCATTGTGTCAAATCCACTGCCCAAATTTTTAAGGGATTTGTAGGGATTTATGTAACCTCACTGCCCGATCAGCAGAGCGAGCGTCCATCTGTACTGATGCACAGGACCTGAAGCACTGAACACAAGCTCCTTGACAGCTTAACTGCAAACCTTGGAACAGCTTTTAAGTTAGGATCTGGAAGAGGAATGGCTTAGCACACTAGAAGTTACGTGATGTGGAGTTTCTTCTCTGCAAGAGTCAGGTGCAAGGGAAACACTTTGACCATCTGCTATTGAAAGATAGCCTAGATATATTTAACTGTCACGTACAGCTCATGTGCAAACTGTATTGTGTGAGTCTTCTGGCTACACTTCTGCTAGAAAAACCTCAGGCAAAGAGGTACACCAGCCAGAAATAGCACAGGCCATATGTGATCCCAGAATAAGCAACTTTCAGTGACTTCACTGTGATATTCACCTGCACAGTCACTCATAGATTTTGCCTGGGTAAAAAACCCAGAAGCCCACACATCAAAGCCAATGTAACATTAAGACTAAAAATACATCCTTTCTATCTATGATCAACAAAAAAGAGACATTTTCTTTGTGCTGTTTTACACGCTTGAAATCTACATTCTGAGCAACATCTTCAGCCTTTGCTGCAGTATATATGTTCAATGCTTTAACTCACGGGTTGAACTGATTGATTTCAAGTAAGTTTGACCTAGTACAATTGATTACTTTAGATACACCACCTACGCCACGTGTAGCCTGAGACAGATGCACGTGTGCATGCAGCAAACTGAAGGAAAAATAAACCACAAACATTTCAGGGCATAATGGAAAACATGGACGACAGAAAACCCCAAAAATCTTACTTTAAGTGTTGCCACCTCTATTGGTCCATTGTTTTGTCCAACCAGGAAAAACTCTACAGTCACAGTTTTCTTCTCTGTGCGTCTCGATGCACTGGAGCGATGTGTGAACAAGGGGAAAGCCCTGGCCAACGCACATGCAGAAGCAAAGACTTCAGATCGCTCACAGACCATCTGAAACACCAGCCAGAAGGCAAGTCAGACAACAGCAGGGATGTGGAAGAGTACATTTAAAATGATCTGGTACCT
The DNA here is from genome assembly GCA_013401255.1 of Urocolius indicus. NCBI lineage: Eukaryota > Metazoa > Chordata > Aves > Coliiformes > Coliidae > Urocolius > Urocolius indicus. Next base: position 208,831 of record WBNH01000676.1, read on the forward strand.
GGGATATTACTGGTGAAGAGGGGAAAAATAAAGGGGGTGAGTGGGAAATAACTGATGCCTGAATCAAGACATACTCATATGTCATGTTTTGCCTGGAAGGAGCAGCAGCATGGATGGTACCACATTGAGCTGGGTTGGTTCATTTCCCATATGGAATGGAATTGAACTGCTGGGCTTGTACTGCATGGGAATTAGTACATCCTTATAAGGGAGCCAGACTGCTTTAATTACACTAATGTAATTAACACTGGTTAGCCTACATATCAAGGAAAAAAAACACCACCCCATGAGAACCATCAATTTCTGTTCAAAACAAATGAAACAGGGCAGAAATGATATGATAATGTGGCTAATATAAAGAGAGTATTTTTCTGATGTTCATTACAGAAATTACCAAGGGAAAGCAGTTTTAGCTAAACATTTTCCACGTGAGTTATAAGGGAACAAAAGTTACGAGTTACTACTCTTGCAAATAAGTTTTCCAAGGGCAGATTATAATTAGATTTGTTTACTGACACTGACTATATAAGTCTTGTCTAAACCTAGAAATAGGAATTAATCTGCAGTAGCCAGAGAAACAAGTAACAAATTCATCAGGCTCATACAGAAGATGACCAAAGCAATTCAAGAGCTAATCATGTCAAGGACCTGCACTGGTGCCTTAGTTTGCATTCAGACTTTTAAAACTCACTGAATAACAAACAAGGCACCTTAAGTGAGATATGCACCATAGACACAGTACCCTGCACAAGGCTACGGTCTTCTAAAGCACACGCTAATGTCATAAATCCTAGTCTGAAAAAAGCCACTAGCAGTTCTCTGTGCATGGACATTCCTAGTTGAACACATTCCATATATATCCGACCTTTATTCCCTCCAACTGCTTGCACATGCATCAGCTACCATAGCTAGGTCTTGTTTACGCACCAATGCAAAATGTCAGCATAATTATACTGGTAAAACTTGCCCACCTCCTGTCTCCTTGGATATAGCTAAAATCCTGAAAACTCAAGGAAATACTTGAGTAGACATTTCACCAGAAGCATTTTTCAACAGCCACTTACAACAATGCATCTGTTGACGCCTCCTGGAAGGCAGTTCCTAACGAGGCGGGTGATGAACTGAGCTGCAGATGGACTATTGTGCCGGCTGACCCTGGAAGGCAAAGCGGCCACAGTGGCATAATTCAGGTAGAGAGGACAGCTGTCGGTGGGGTTGGGATTCAGAGTGCTTAAAGCAGATTGCCATATCTGGGGAGAAAAGAAGAATTTAGAGACAAAGAACCGCATCAGACTTTTCATTCCATCTCATTCCCGCTACGTTTCAGCAGTCTTTGATTACAGGATTTCAGGTGTTGGCAACAAAGACATTTTGTGCACACTTTTAAAAGGCAACAACCTCTAGAGTGAGGAGAAACGGGAAACGCAACAAACCTGTTTATTAACCCGAAACTGCAAACATTCCTTCCATTACAAGCACCTCTTAAGCCATACGAATTAAAACGTTAAGACACACCATCTACTGCAAAGGCTTCTTCAGAGCCACCGCCATCTAAACAAACAGGACCGCAGCAGCCACCGCAGCAGCCACAGGCAGGGCAGGAGGGAGCGCTGGCAGGCAGCTCCTGAGGCTCATCCTCCCGCTGCCCTCTGCACCTGAGTTTTCGCCAGCGCGTTAAGCGCAGACATCTCCGCGTGGCGGCTCCGGGGGGGCTCGGGCCGTGTGGAGCGGAGCCACGGTGGGTCGGGAGGGGCTGCGCGGGGCCCCTTCGCCGCCGCAGCAGGCTCCGGCCCCACCGCCCCCGGCTTCTTTCCCCTTTATGTTTCCGTTAAGGGACGCTTCGGGAGGGTTTCACGAGGCTCCCCCGCCGCAGCGGGCCCGGCCTGGTGCCGTGCTGGCAGCCGCCGGCCGGGCGAGCCCCTGCCTCCCCCACACCGCGACGCGTCCCGGGGCCGGGGCGGGGAGACGCGGCCTCGAGGGAGCCCCGCGGGTGCCCGGGCTGGGGGTCCCCTCCTCGTGCCGGGGCCGCCGCGTCAGGCTGCGGGCCGGGGAAAGCCGCGGCGGGCCGGGGAAAGCCGCCGGGCCCGGCCTCACCTCCTCCGTGACCCGCGGCTGCAGCTTGCCCCGCAGCTGCGCCCAGGGCAGGCGGTGCAGGTTGTGGAGCTGGCCCAGGACGAGCAGCGGGCGGCTCTGCGGGTCGGCCTCGCCGGCGCCGGCCCGGAACTCCAGCTGCACGTTCGCCATCTTCCAGCCCCCGGCCCGTCCGCGCGGCTCCGCCCGGCTCCGGCTCCGCGGGGCGGGGGCAAGGCGGCGGCGCGGGCGG
>WBNH01000676.1:211382-319497 GCA_013401255.1 Urocolius indicus
GGCACGGCACGGCACGGCGGGGCACGGCACGGCACGGCACGGCGGGGCACGGCACGGCACGGCACGGCACGGCACGGCACGGCGGCAGAGCGGCACCCTTGGCGCGCGTTCGCATGGGGATGCCCCCGCACAGCGCGCGTGTAGCCGCGGTGGCCTCGCTGCGGGCGCTGGAAGCTCTCGGTTACAGAAAAGGTTGTGTGCCAGGCCTCGGTGTCTGACCGGAGTTTCAGAAAACACACGACTGGATCAGGGAGGGTATAGAAAAAGGGGGGAAAAAACATACAAAAAGCGCGGCAGCCCTCCTGGGCAACGGCGCCCTGTTGCAGGCAGGGAATGGGACGGTGTCTGCAGAGAGGGAAAGCATTGGTACGGATCCAGCCACCTCCGTGTGCAGCTCACACGCACTGCTGTTCAGCTGCAAGTCCGTCTTTTCTCTCCATAATACCGTTGTGGGAGGGAAATGCTTCATTTGAGAGTGTGAAGTTACACAGGGATAAAAATGGGAGAAGCTAAATTCCTCTTTTCCTTACCAAGAATCGCATAAAATGTACATCTAAAAAACGTTCCAGAAACTAGCATGGGAATTCACTAAACCATCTTTTCCAAACACCAGCTTTGATAGTAAATTTGACTCTCTAAGTATTATATTCTCTTCATTTTATGTTTGCCAAACACCTATTAATGTTAGGTCAGTAGGGAATAGATACTCGTGCAGCGAGGAAAGCCCAATCATCAGAAAGGGTCTGCACTCACTGGAAAAGTGAATGCTGATATATGTAATGGAAATACATCTAAAAAGGGGGGAAAAAAAGCAGCTAGGCTTAATTCACGAAAAAAAAAAAGTTTCCTTAAAGTCTTGCTCAGTCTCTGAAGGAAAGTTATGAGAACGTTATTCTTTGGTACATTTACAATACCCTGAATAAATGGCTGAGGAAAAATCATTTGCAGAGGTCAGTCATGCGTCCTCACAGACAGGAATGGATAACTCCATAAACAAGCTCCAACTCCAACTTTTACATAGGAGTTTCTACAAAGCCACAGAACATAAACTGTTTAGGGGTTCACCATTATTCCACTACAGATAGACAGTGCAGGACATAGGAAAAGAGAGTAACACACAGCAATTATTTCAGGATTGAGACATTCCAAAGATCCTACCAGGCAGTAATTTCCTGGTCATTAAGTATGAATTCAGCTATTGCTGCTACTGCACAAGTATCAACAGTACTGTCCCCAATTCCATGTCATCTGGAAGGTAAACAGAGACATAGAAAATACTCATCAGAGTCTTGATCCTTCCTATCCAGGGTAATAGTCCGAGAGAATCAATTCTAACCACTCCACAGAAACTTCCTACATGTGTTGCCCTAACAGTAGCTGCAATCATTTCTACTTGTGTGAGCCACACTGGAAGCTGCGGCATGGACCAAGCTTCTGTGGCCACTCCAATTATTTATCCTCTACAAGTATTTATGAATTAAGCCACTAAAATAATTTTAAATAATCCACAGTTAACATGCAAAATCATAATGGATTCCCTGTTCAAATTCATTTTACCTCGGAAGGCCGTTAGCTTTGGGGTTTGTTTTTTGTTTGTGCGTTTGGGTTCTGTGTGTTTCTTTTGAGACATTAAATATACTTTTTTTTTCCCCCCAAATCAGGTGCCCTGCCACCTATCGAAGAACTTGTGTTTTGCAAGGCTGGACCAAAAGCAAAGTTTCCAAGGATTTGGGCAAAGAAGATAAGACTTTGGTATTGTGATTAGTGTTTCGTAAATGCAACCTTTAAATCCATTTGACAGAGGCAAACACTGCATCAGTTATATTCATTCCAGTTTTTAGCACATTCCAAAAGTCACTGAGCAAGAAACTAACTCTTCCCTTTTACTTTTCCAACTTCTAGAAGAGGATCACAGTAGAAATAAATTTGCTATTGCAGAGCTTTTAATAGTTCAATTTTCACATACCACTAGAACCAACTTCTGTTAGCAAGGAACAGCAGCTCATTTCTGCACACTTGCATGCCATTAATGGAGAAGTTCTGTACAAGCCAACAGCGTTATAGGTCCTTCTTACCAGGTGAGGCCTCTCAGGAGATGTTCTAGCAATGCTGTTCTGTTCCTTCATAAGGAATCAGAGGTTCAATACAAGCCAAGGAGAATTCAGCAACCTTGAAGAGGCCGCCAGAATCCTGTGCCAACATACCGACAGAATTACAGGGCTGCACAGAAGCACAGCCAATAAGTTCACACAGCTCTTCCTCCTGTAACACCCGAGTAGGCAGCAGCCACTACTGAAACCAAGTTACACCTCAGCCTCAGAGGCTTTTTTGGGCTTTCATTGCCCGATGGTAGACAGTACCCCCTTCTGTAACATGCCACGTGGAGATATTCTTACAAAACACAGCATGAGGGTTTGATTTCACTACTGAGAGTTATTTGGTGACTCATAATAACTAGACACCTGCAATGATTTAGAAGCCTGTCTTTATATATTGTGGGTGGTTTTTTTCCCCCTTGATACAATCTTCAATAAATTCCAGCTCAAGTTGTACAAGACAGTTTAAGTCGAGTTTAAACTTGACAGCTTGAGCTTAAGCTCTTGTGCAATGCAGATTCCAAATGTGTTTCTTGTTACAGAAATTAGAATATGCAGCCAGTCGCCTCAGTGGAGTTAAGCTACCGTGGGCATAACTCATGGGAAATAACTCTTGACAATGCAAGTTACATTCCGGTACAGAAAGTTATGTTTTCTAAAATCAAAGATGTTTCACATCAGTGCTGCTTTCATTCAGTGACCAAGAACAGAGACACATCAACATCACACAAGAATGTTTCAGTTCATACAATAATTGCCCAATTAGGTTGGAAGTGTTTTACTATTTCTTTGAATTCATTAGCCATGATAAAATGCCAAAAGCACCAGTCAAGACAGAAATAAATAACACAATCTCATGTTAGAGAGAAAGTTGCAAATACAGTATATTAAATTATAGCAATATGCTGCTTCACACCAACCGATGTAGACAGCACACTAGGGAGACAGTAGTTTTACTCACGATCATAGATCTATTACCAGAACAGGGGAGCTGCACACCTAACTACAGGCATCGTTCTTTCTCTTCCCAATGTACTTCAGGAATTTAGTCAAGGATTTGAACAGGCAGTTTTGGAAGTTCAACAACCCCTTAGTCCAGAGGTAACAAGAGTGGTACAAAGCTCTTCACAATAAGCCACAGCTTTCACATTTTGCAGTCTGAGCTTTAAGGTACATTCCCACACAAAGTCAGTTTAAAGCTGCATCCTAAGTCCTCCTCAATACATGGTAAAGACAAACTCAGGGCAGGCAACGTATGCAACATTACTATCATAGCAATATGAAACTGGACTTCAGAGGCTTTGAGCAAAGCACCTCTGCAAGCTTATGGAGAGCACTGTATCAGCCAGAAAGGGAAGTTATTGTCCCTTTGGGGGTGAAAAAAAATATCCATACAGAAAAGCCGTATTAAAAAGATTAAGGCAAGGCCTCTGCAATTGCACACAACTTTGGGCCTGATAAAATCATAAGTATTCTATCACTTAGACGTCCTAATTTCTTTTATGGCCTACAGCAAAGTTTCCCACTGAAAAAAATAGTGGAAAAAACCCAAATTCTCTATTGAAGGCATAGTAACATGTCACTTGTATGACATCTCTCATGGTCAGAAAAAAGACTATAAACACATCCTCTTCAGGTAAGCATTTGAAAGAAAAATCTTCTTTCAGGGAAAATGGATGTAATGTGTATTGTAGTGAAGTCACTCACATAAAAAACATAACACAGGTAAAATAAACAGTTCATACAACAACTAAAGTACAAAACGTCTGAGACCCACTGTAGCAGGTAAGATGGGGTAGAACGCCAAAAGGAGAATCTCTGTTTTTTAGGTTTAACTTCACCACTGCTTTAATGTGATGTCTGTACTTGAAATAAATTGTACATGAAAAAAAAACCACATATGATCATTCTGGTGAGGAAAAACATTCCCATGATTACTCAAGGTCAGAATTTCTTTTAAATTAATTAAATGTTTTAAATTATGCCCATGATTAAATCTAGTTATTTACAAGATCAAGTACTACTTGATTCTGAGTAATGGCACAGTATCTAAATTAAGATCGTAGGGGTTGGATTACATACTGGTTGCTAAAAGCTTTCTCTTTTAGCTGTCTGTCTATCTATCCAGTTCTTTGTAGTTTTTGAATCTGGAAGAAAGGAGATGAAGTCAAACATTTTTGTGCCTCAACGTATTTTATATCTAGATCAATTTTTGTCATCTAATCCCATGACTCAGTAACATGATTTAAATCTGAAGCCTGTAACAATTGGGACATAAGAATAGAGAAGACAATACATTTTTGTTCACAGTTACACACTAATTACTGTACTCACTGGTAAACTTCAATTTTGTAATTATTTAAGTACTGTATTTCCAAATACCTCTGCACAAAGTGCAAAACTATTTGTGTGGGAGCATCGAATTTCCGGATATTTTCCACATAATTCTTACAAACACCTCACAGATCACCAAACTTGTATTTGGAAGAATTCTACAGAAACATTGCACAGACTTTTCAGCACAAGGGCTTATACATTCAAAGGCAGCTTTCTGGAGTGCAGGTCCATCCATTCACATTAGGGAAAAAAAAAAAGTTCACACAAACTCCAAAAGTGAGAAAATTGAATGAAACCTAGTGTGACTTTACACCAATAAGAACAACAATAAGGACAATTACTATAACAAACAAAATTAAAATAACAAGCATCTTCCGATTCTTCTTTTGATATTGCTCTGCCTGTAGAAACAGAAAAGAAAGAAGTAATACTTCAGATTTCTGCAAAGCTGTAGACTGCAGACTCTTTAGTACAAGAGAAGCACGTGTATCTCACAACTCTTTTTTTGGTAACTCGACATTTCACAACATAAATTCTAAGCAACTCCCACAAAATAACTCTGGGTCCACACCATGAACTTCAGGGATGGTAAGTGTATGCTGAAGTCACATTTGTCTGTATCAGCAGACTCTACAGAAGAATGAATCCTTATGTCAGCTAAACAACTTTACTATGACTTCAGCACTCCTTGAGGAGGCCCTGTGCCTCCACAGGACATATTAGCTATGCAGAAGGATGACACTTCATTTGGTAGAACACTTTGCTGTGAAGACCATGGAAATGAGATGAGGCAACTGGCTGTGTGAAAGTCTGAACAGCAAAAGTTGTAAGATGTTTTAACTCATTTTGCTGATTCAAAATTCCTGTATTATATTTGAAGAACATTAAGATTCACAGTAAAACTTCATTTTTTTTGTTGTATCTGATTCAGCTGTGCATTTTCATTTAATTTCAATTAGAACTGAAATCTTTTTTGGAGTTCTCATCCCTTTCCTCTTTTTCCCAGGGGAATTAAAAGGAGGCAGTGTGGAGAAAACTCTCAAAAAGCCAAATGAAAGGCTGCTAACAGAAGCTAAACCAACAACTTGCATTTAATTCAATTTTAAAATAATAAACTCTCAACATTTAAAGAGAAAACAATATCAATTCTTCTCCTTTACAGTACTTGGAAAGCAATTATTTATTATCAGATTCGCTAAAGAGGAATTTTTGACCTGAAACTATGCAACATACCACCACTGTGACTATTTACTTAATTAGGCTTTTCAGAATTGAAGTCCTACAAAATATTACAACCAATTCCAACTTTCGTGTGAAACAGCAATTGGTAACTAGTGATCCATATCAGACTTCTGCAGTGAATTTCTGAATCCCATTTCTGTGAATGCGTCTCAATAGTTTGTAAAAGTTATGTCAGTTAAAACAGAAAATGGATATTACAGATTCTAAGTCAGAATAAAGCTACCAACAGTATTACAAACAGCAAGGTATCTGTGTTTGCTGTTACTATTGAGACCTGCGTATCTTCCACAATAGGCGGAAACATTTCTGTGCTGCACTGCAAACAGGTTATATATTGCAGCAAAAAACACCCTCTAGTCAGGAATCCAAACAGGGGTTTACTGACAATTCATTAACCACTACTAGCCTAGGAAGAGCATTGATTCCAATGTGTTTATTTCCAGTTAAGTTTGTGCAAACTGTTTGCAATTACTTCAAGCCTCATTCACTGATGGTCAATGACTTACTGATCTCAAATTTACTTCTATGGAGAACAAGAATTCACCTTTAACTAATAACTGCTTTTCCTCAAATGCCACTTCTTTTGCTGTCCATATAGTAGAAGTCCACCATAATATGAATAAATGTGTAGTAATAAGGGGTCCACATTTCCAAACCAGGGCTTTAAGAGGCTGTTGCACAAATCTCTCATTCTACTTTATTTCCCGCAATAGAGGGACTCAACTGAGCTGACAAGTCAAAACTGAGCTTAAAACCAAAACAAGAAGCCAACAAAACAAAACAACCACAGAACTCTGTGTTCTGCTGCCAATTCAAACTTTTCAGATATTCAAAGTAAAACCTTCACATTAAAAGCACAGTATCAGATGGTAAAACAAAGCATTATTTCTGCTGCACACAGTATTGAGAGAATGCTTTCCAACTAGTATATATATCAGCTGACTGAAATCTATACTGAGGTACCCAACAACCAGTCCTATTTCACAGGCTCTCTAGAGAAGGACTTGCAGATAGGTCACACCGGGTCAGGCAATATAAAGATCAAAGCACATGGCTTGTGTGCCCAGAAAGTTATTTAAGCAATTAACATCAGGCATGACATTAATAGAAGCTATAGGGGAATTTCCCGCTCCAGTACAGTCAGATGTTTTATACTGTACAGCAGCCATTTCTAAAGGAGACGATGTTCAATTGAAAAATGACTAACTTCATGGTTACTAAACTATAAAATATCATTAGATATGCAAAGCAGCTTAAACATTCCACCAACTTACCTTATGTAGTTGTTTTAGTCCCTCTTCAGTTTTCATACATGACTGTTCAACATTGTAGTCAATTCTATCTAGAACTGTTCCCTAAATAAAATAGAGAGAATGAGCACTGAATTGAACTTCAATTAACTTCAAAAAACCAATAATTCTGAGCAGAGTAATTAAAAACACACACCCCAAACAGATAATGAACTTTTACAGAACTAGTTAGGAGTTTATTATAAAGGATCTCCTTGCTAAGTGCCAAACACCACATCCCTTATTTCCAGTTCAGATGCTTTTGGCTGACTTATTTAACCTAAACTCAACCTCTGGGAGAAATAATCAACAGAACTTTTGCATTCTGTGGGTTTTTTTTTTTGCCTAACGCTCATAACCAGTTGATTATTATTTGTTTTCATTTACTCATCTGGCAGATTTCGAGCAGATGAAACCTCAGCTGAAGAGGTACGTTAGGAAAAGGGAGAAGCACATGAAAACAGAATATTACAACAGGAAGACTCTGGTAGCCTTAACACCACATGGAATCTCCTATTTCTTACTAAGGCTGTGATGTCAATGTACCTGTTCTACTATCATTGCTCCCAGGTCTCTAAAGATTTCATTGAGATCGGAGATTGACTGTACAATCTGACGGATTTCTCGTTCCCGCTCTTCCACCAGCAGTGTGTTTTGCTCCACCAATGCTAGCTGGTCATCTGTAAAACCCTGTTAGAAAATCATCTAGATGTTGAAAAAATCCCATTAACAAGATGAATACACTACAAATAATTACATGGATTATAAGATTTAGTAACACAGATCCCACCATTACTTAGAAATGCAACATCCCCAAACTCCACAATGAAGAAGCGGGTTCAATACAGCTCTACAATACAGTAACTTAACTGTGCAGAAACAAATTACCCCATTATTTGCAATAATTTGCAATATTGAACATCTTCAGTTACACTTTAAGATTCACTTTAAAGAGTGCTACCTTCCACTAAAACTCAGAATCAGTTTTCTAACAATTGATCTTGCATCTGCTCAGAAAGGGGGTACAACAAAGGACAGCAATGTATTTACAGACCCTCCAGTCCCTGTCACTTAAGGAGATTTGGGTAGTCAAACTGAGCTCCCTCAGGCTGCAACACTGAGGCTGATGGCACAATCATCTTAACATTGCAACAGCCACACTAATTAAGAAAATGCATCACGGAAATCTGCAGAAAAAGAATTTCCATGCAGCTTGGTATGTTCAGGGCATACCATTTTTATATTTTCATAATAAAATCCAGGACACATTAGAAAGTTTATTTGTATTGAATTTGTGTAATAATATCTTAACTTACTCTATCATAAAGTGTATCATCCTCCCCATCATCCATCAGTGGGACTGAGGTGTCAAAGAAGTGTTTGGATCTTTCTTCTCTATTCTTCATGCCTGTAAAAGATGAACTATGTTTGAGCATAATATTGATGCTCAGAGTAAGAGTGAAGTCTGAAGCATCAGAAAGAAAAGCACAAGGAGGAAAATCTGGCTAAGAAATGACATAAATAGTAATATCTAAATTTTCACGGTCACATAGATTTACTATTTAACAAAGCATAACAAATTCAACCAGACTTGCAAGACTCAAATTAAGTCATTGATATCACAAAGTCATTACGTTCCTTGAAGTTAAAAAAGACAAGTAAGTTAAATGCCTTAAAGTGTGACCACCTCAGGCTACTTGCTAATAAATTCTCTTTAGGAATATCCCTTGTCTTGAATTGCCATCTTAAGTTCCACCTGTGCCATTTATACCACAGGAGGAAGAAATATTATATCCATATTAAATCTGAAGATCAAATTTGTCTGGATTTCTTCCAAGATTAAAATAATCCTACTTAGCTGAAAATAGAATTGCACACAATTTTAAAGAGAGGATCCACTTCCCATCTGTTTACAGATGCAGAATTTTAACTTATCACAGACTCCCTTCTGAGGTTTTATCTATCACAGACTACCAATTAAGAGCAGGTATCATGTCTGAAGACCAATGCCTGCTTCACCAGTGTGACAGAAATAGCTTTGCAGAGCACAATTTGAGAAACAATGATGCATCAAAAGTGTGGATGGCTGAAATACACTGGTTTTGTTGATATATTTAACCGTGAAATGTCCCTTTTACAAACATGAAAGAGAAGTAGAATAAAGCAGTTTGAATGCAGCCTGTGAATCAGAAACTCCCAAATTCTAACCTCTGCTCTAAAATACTTTTGGTAGTCCTGTGTGCATCACTTAACCCTTCTGTGCTTCAGTTTTCCCAACCAAGAAAATAAGCAAATCTTAACTAGTGGTTTCCGCAGAATGTGCCCATGTATTACTATATCTCTTATGCTTACGTTTGAGATAGTCAGACTGTGCATGCCTAAAGTTGGTGGATAGGTCCTGAAGGGACTGTGCTAAGGAAGACACTACATTCCTGAGAACACGTGCTTCTTGTTCTGTACAACTACGTGACCTGCTCTGCAAGACCTGGACTGCTCTCTGACATCTGTGAAACAACTGAGAAAACAATTCCGTTAGTAAAAACCACATGACACACACTTCAAATATCACATGGCCAAAGCTCCCAATGGAAGACTAATATTATGATTTCTAGATATTTAAAATTAACTTCTTATTGCCCAGTACACTGTTTAAAAATGTATGGAAACACAGAACATAGATGAACAAACAACTTAAATCTAACAGGGTAGCAGAGTAACAGAACTACTTCTGACCAAAGACATTTGCTTCACTCTAACTGCTTGGACTGGAAGCCTTGAAATATATGCATCTGTATTTCTCTGACATATCTGTAAATCTGATTTGGTTAAGTCTCCCAATCCTATGCCAAATAGAAAACAATCAAAACCAGGGAGGTTAAGTGACTCAAAGAGAAGTTTGCTGAGATAGTCCAGTCCCAAGCAGAGAGGCCAGGACTTCTGTCTCACTCTAATACTAATTAGAAGTGAAATGTTTTACTTAATGGAAACCAGCGCCTCATCATGAGGCATCACAGATATGTCAAGCTGTAGGTTTGGAATTGAAAGTAGTCTCTACCTGTGTGATTTCTTGGGTTGTTATTTCTATTGCCCGTTCTTCTTCACTGCTGTCATCTAGTGTTGGTCTGTTCAGATGCTTATCATGAAGACTGGCTAGTTCTTTCATCTTCTGTTTAACCCTGGTGATATCATACTGAATCTAAAACCAAAGAAATAGCAATGAAGAAAGTGACTGATGATGTTTCAGAGGAAAAGGTTCTGACAAGTGCTAGATAAAATAACACAAACCACTGGAAAAAAAAACCTAAATAACATAAAATACAGACCAAACATCATTACAAAGTAGTAAACTCAAAGTATACGAAAGTATTCATTTACTTATTAGTCAGCTTTTTATGTGTTGGTTTTTTAAACTGGCTCGTATTAATCTCAGGCAAGACTGCCATTTCAAATATGCTTCATAAGCTGGAATAATATTTTTATCATTAGACAATTAATATCATAGTAGGGTTTAGCCAACTTCCAAAACATCAATGAAAAGTCAAGTCAGCTTCAACTCTGACAAACACTGAATACCCTGCACTTAACAGCAGAAGTTGTATGACATGCTTTCAAATAAGTGATTCGAAATAGATCTGTAGGGATGATTATTACTGTATTAAAAAGTAGACTGATCACCTTTCTGCACAATGGGCTCTGTATACAGAAACTGATGAACTGATGTGTTCTGAGAGTACATTCAGAAAAGTATATTCTGAAAGTCAAGAATAGCTTCACACTCCAAATACTAGAAAAGGTTTTTCATTGGATGCCTCCAGAATTGTTTCCTCACATTTATCCAAGTATTTCTGTAACTTGCAAGGCATCAGTAATGCATAGGCAGGAAAAAAAAATCTCTTGCTAGAAGACACTATCGCTTTGTTTTCAAATAATAAATTGCTGATCTCTGTTATTTTAGGGTTTATTCAATTGGATCCCTCAACAGGTTCAAATGAAAACATCTACTGGAAGGGCTATTTTTTTTTTCATATCCTTCCTTCTAAGTTTCAATTTGAGAACAACTTGGCTTTGCCAAGAGCTTTAGGACCTTCCTGAAGCCTCAAGTCCAAACATTCAGCTATGGCACATCTACCCTAACGGTCCCATCGTACTGGTAATGATGGCACAAATGATGCAAATTCAGTCATCCAAAATTTCTGGCCCCAGATAATCTCCTTTTATTTCACTTGCAATATCACCTTCAAGATAGTAAGTCGCAGCTTGATTGATATTTTCCCATAATAAAAGGATGTCAGTTTAAAAGACACACTTACTTCAATCTTTCTTCTAGTACTACTTCCATCAGAAAACTTACAGAATGTAACTGACAAGACTAATAAATTCCTGCATAAGAAATTAAACTCTGTTGGATTTGCCACATGACTTACTTCATCTGCTCCATCAACCCATTTGGGAGGTAAGCGTTTTGTTACTCCAATTGCCGCTTCAGGATCTAAACTTATTCCTGACACCAGTGCCATACGATCATCAGCAAGCTACAGAAGATAAGACAAGACAGCAAATTATTTTCATATCCTCTATTATTTTAGAAAAATGTATGCATGCCTCCCCATAAAAACTCATCTCACAAACGTGACAGCGGACGACGCAGGTATGATCGGTCTCCTGGCTCGTCCCTATGTGCTAATGAGCTACATCCTCCCACTTCCTGCAGTTTGTGAATGATTAAAGTTACTCTTAGAATAAATTCTTGGCAGATTTTCATGGTGACAAGATGCTATTGCAATAAGAATTCAAGTAATTCCCATTTTGGTACATTTCATATTAGATGCCGTTTCACATCCCTCATCAACGGTGTAGTGTGGTTTATATTGAGCTAGGCAAGCCTGAACATCTCATTTGGGAAAAATAAAAGTGTTTATTGTATCTCTAAGAAATAAAAATAGTCTCCTGTGATTATTCTCAAACAACGTGGTATTTAGCCAGATGCTCACCTACAAGGCAGCTGAAGAACAAACACTTACAAAATGACATGCAAATTAAGTTATTGATGAAAAGGTGCTGAACAGAAATAGCCAAGGCTGTGACCAATCCACACTCCACTGCATCACAATGACACATGCTTGCTGCTTCAGAAATGTGGCCTGAGGCAGAGAAACTTGCAGGAAAATAGGTACAATTATTCTCCAGAAAATTCCAGAGATTTTCAGAGAGTGAATAATAGAATGTGCCAGTCGGCTTATACACAGCTTCCCATAGATCCACAGGAGGGCTGGACATAGATGAGTAGTAAAAGAAATCCCTTATCCCAATTAACAGTCATTTAATAACTCAGGGTTTATATTATTGGAGACTGATGCTCATTGATGTACAGAAGCACTGCTGCAGTTGCAGAAGCACACAATATACATTTTTTGAGACTATTTTGGGGCATATAATCAAATTTGCAGGGCTGAAATAAAAAAATTTGAAAGGCTGAAATAAAAAAAAAATTTGCTGGCCCCTCGAGAAAGATTTCATACAAAAACCTNAATTGATACTATTTTTTAGAGTCACAAAATGTCTGTGATAAATCTATTAGAATCTTATTTTTTCAAATAATACTTTTAGGTGCAGGTTGAATAACTTCAACATCAAGACAGCTTAAAATACGATAGCTATTAAGAAATAAGAACGTAATGGACAAGGTGTTTGTTTTGGCTTTGGTTTCCTTCTTAAAGCTCAGTTTAGCAGAAACCAAAAGCCATGGTCTGATTTTGATGCACAAGTACAGATTTATCTGCTTTGGTATCATTAGCAGTAAAGTGTGCTGTTTCAACTCAACAAGAATTCTTTTGCTAAGGAATAGTATTAGCACCGTTGACCTTTAAATGGGTCAGAAGATTTTTCTTGGTAGGGTCTAAAAACTCCTCTAAATAGACTCAGTGCTACAGAGCAGATACAAAGAAACTTAATTCTACAATGGTACCTTTGCTTTTGGAGGTTTTCAAGATCTGGTTAAACAGAGTCATGGATGACCCTCATATAGATTACCAATAGTCCTGTTCTGAGCAGGAGATTGAACAAGATATCCAGAAATTCCTTCCAACTAACATGCCTATGACTCTCCAATTGAAGGTGTGCGTATGATACACACCTAAGAATGTGAAAGACTACAGAGCAACATTTAGCACTGGGGCCACAGGTGCTTCCTGTCTTCTTCCTCCTCTGAAAGCAAGGCAGGGGAATAGATGGAACTGAAGGACAAATATAGATCTTCTTGCCAGTTGAACCAGGCTTTGCAATTTCAGAGAGAATCTAACCTTCCTTTCTTAGAGATAGAAAGTTGTGGTATCAATGATACCACTTAAAACACCTAATTATTTCACTGTTTGTTCACAGAGAAAGATTTCATACAAAAACCTCACTTGTCAGTTTTTCTTAGACTTTTAATTTTCCCTTATTAGGCCTGGAAAGCTTTGTGGCTCCCCACCCACTCCCCTTTAAAAAAAAAAAACAAGCTCTCTTCCTTCCTTGACAATTCTTTCCTGAAAGTCTGTTTTTTTTATCCCTGACCTTATTTCCTGACCAATAAAGTTTACACCATTTATGCACAGCATAAAAAAGTTAATAGCTGTATTGCACAAAGTCACTATATCCCATATGTATACAGTAAGTCAGACTAGTATCTACATGCATCTGTAAACAAATGTAACGTATCACAAAATGCTTCTCCTCTCTATGCTGCCTTGTCCTTCTACTGTACAGAGACACCTCATCCTAGGTAACAAAATGTAACAAACTAGCAGAATAAAAGAAAGGAACATTTTAGCTCAACTATGTACACTTGAGCACTGTGGCAGAATAAAATCTGAAACACAATACCTCATCCAGCTCCTGAAGTGATTTGTGGATCCCATCAGCCCCATCCAGTTAGCGACAGCAAAGGAGAAAAGGGGGAAAAAAAAAAAAAAAGAGAGACATAGGACAGATACAGGGTATGGTCAGTTGAGAAAATACTGATTTCTATTTTAAGCATGATGGTGGTTTACCAAGAACAAAACTAAAACATGATTATTCATTAAATACATCACGATATTGTACTTTACGTCAGCATTTCGCCTGAAGCACAAACTCTTACAAATATTTCAGTTGCTTGGTAAACAGAAAGAACGTAAAGGATCAAGTTAAGAGCTCAGTTTGCTTTCCAAAGGCAGTGCACAGTGAAGTTTCTAGTTATTAAAATTTCAGGTAGAAAAACTGCAACAGAATATATTGAAGTGTGACAGCAAGAGCAATCTGACTGCAGTATTCAACATCCACTTCTGAGTTACAGGGTTTATGACTGGAGGATGCACATGCACACACAAAGCTTTAGTAAGACATTTATTGACAAGCACCCCATTTATCACAGATAAAACAGACAGAAGAAAACAAAAAAGCAAAAGCAAGTGTAGTTCACGCTCACTTATGTACACACATCAATTATGCTGTAATTTCAGGTAACGTCAATCCTACATGCAACTGAAAACACACAAAGGGCTGGTATCTGCATCTTCTCTATTCAGTTATTTATATTGGAGAGGATATTAAGAGCAGAAAGATTAATAAAACCAGTACATCAGATCTAAAACAAGGACAAAACACTTGTAGTTTAACAAAGCAGCAGGCTTCAACTACTGATCTCTTCTACCCTATACCAAGCTTTTAAAACAAGACTGTACTGTTCACTGCTACTTTGATTATCTGAGTTTAAGGAACAGTTGTGACTACATGAGAATGCATCTTCTAGGGCAGGATGCAGTTTTTGACAAGAGGGCTCTCATAGAAAAGGATTTCTGCAGGAGAAAACTGGAGAGCGAACTAAGATAAGACAAAGTACTATGAGCTAGAATTTGCAACATTGCACTGCTGGCACATAGCAGCTCTGCTCTGGGGATACCACTCAAAAGAAAAGGTAGCTGCAACTTGGTCTGTGACAGGCACCTTAGGAACATAAAAGGTGAGTAACTCTCACAATCCCACCTTTACACTTCTTGCTAAAATAGCACACATATAGGTAGGAACAAGACTGAGCCACTGACTAAATTCATCCCCTGCACAAGAGTGACTGTTTCCAATCATTAGTAGCTTTCATTGCGTTTGAATGAGCATCCTAGAAAACAGTTTCGATTAAGATTAACAAACACTGTAAATAACCATTTTATGCAAGTGCTAAGTGTTCTTGCACTCACTGTTGAGTAAAAGCATGGTTTCACTGCTCAGGAGTCTGTATGTGAGTTAAAAGTATCACTGGCTTCTCTATGTGATTTTCTAAAAGAAATCCAAGGATCTTAAAGTGATATTGATATTGGCAAAACCCAGTGTTAAAAAGAACTAAATTCAGTGCCAAGTTAAATGGGTATAATACACGTTACTATTGACATTTCCTGTTCTGCAAACACAACATAATACATAGCTTGTTATGTGCAGGTGTAATAGAGTTAACAACGAACAAAGACCATTCAATAGCAACTCGTCAGCTCAGATAAAGTTTGCAGCATGAAGCACTCACCTTCCTAACAAAAAATGCACGAACGGAAAGCCATTTATAACAATGAGACTGCTAGCACATGTTTACTGGTGGCTATTACACAGAAAGGAAAAGTTTGAACAGAAAGGGTAACAAAACCCCCTCAGTAAGGCTGAGCTGCCCAGCAGTCTGTCACAGACTCACTAACTTGAAACTTGGAAAAGCCACATAAATTGCCAGTGAACAAAGAACTTCTTGTCATTTTTGTAATGAGAGCTCACATTAGGATCTACTGACTCCCCTGTCTCACAGGTGACTTTCAGTATTATTTGTATTTTAAGAAAAAACAAAATGAAGAGCTACAAATATCAGAGCAAATTATGGGACATGATAAATCAAGCAATGAGAACAATATACACAACTGTATTTAACAGTGCCCACATTTAAGAGAATAGAAGAGTTCTGCTTGATGAAATCTATTCGATTTTTTATTTCCTTTGAGGAAAGGAGGCATCAAAAAGCACAACGGACCAAAAAAAAAACCTCATGTCAGTGCTGACGTGAAGTTATTAGAACAATAACTGTATTTATTATTCGTGGAGTGAATAGAGAGGCGATCAGCGCAAATACAGATCTCTTCTATTCATTTGAGGTGAATACGGAGGAAAAAGGGGTCAACACGGTAGGAAGAAGGGGCAGTCGGAGAAAGTAGAGAGGAAGGTGGACTTTTGAGGAGAAGGCTCCGAGGAAGGGAGCCAGGGAAGCCCAGGGCGGGCCAGGGGGCACGGGTGAAGGCGGGAGGGCCGGGCGGGAGGAGCGGGGCACACGGCACGGCACGGCACGGCACGGCACGGCACGGCACGGCACGGCACGGCACGGCACGGCACGGCACGGCACGGCACGGCACGGCACGGCACGGCTGCCCGGCAGCCCGAGGCGCGGCGAGCTACAGTAGGATGAAGGGAGGAGACTCACCGCAGCAGCCATGCTACGTGAACTCAGAGGGCTGGAGGAGCCGTAACTACTCACTTGCTCGGCCAGCAGCTGCCGGCTCTGCACCGCGTTGTTCCGCAACAACAAGAACGCGTCCGTTAGACGCCGGGCCCCAGCGAGGGCCCGGCTCGCTTCCGCGTTGTGCATCGCTCGGCGCCTTCCGCCCCGCTCCGCCCGGGCTCCCGGCCGCCGCACTAACGTTCCGGGGCCGCCGGCGGCCGGGGTGCGCGAATCCCCGAATTCGACCCAAATAGCTGCGTGCCTCTATCCCCTGCCCCGCCCCGGGCCGACAGCCCCCAGCCCTCTCCTGGCTGTAGCTAGAGCGGGGCTGCGTGTGGCCTTCGTTGCATACGTTTGTTGCCCATGGTGAGTGTGTGCAGGTGTGGGCTGTGAGAAATGGCAGCCTGCGTGCCCGTCCCTGGGATCCCTTGCTGGGGATCCCTTGCTGCAGCCTTGCTTTTCCTTGGGGAGGAAACTTGGCAAAAATAGCATCATGCAAAGAAGCCCAGATATCGCTGTACTGTTTTCAGTTGACGTGCTCCTTTTCACTGTTGTGAAGCAACAGTCATCCTCAAATACATCCTCCCCCCCCCAATTCCTTTGCTTCCAGTGAATTTTCCCTTTTCCAAAACACTTCACACAGCTTTTTTTTTTTTTTTTTTTTGCTGACTTCCAACAATTTTAAAAGTAGGATGTTCCCTGAAAACGCTCAAGCCATTTAAAATGACAATGTTAGGTCTGAGTTTCTGAAAGAAGCTTTTTAATAAGGTGGGCTGGAAGGATTTTTTTCCCCTGCCTGGCTCATCCCTGTGTGGGGCAGACATGGCACAAGGTGGAGTTCGGGCTCCCTCCTGCACATCCCCTGCCAGGTTTGCATCCCAAGGGATGTCTGTCGTGTCTCTTGTGGAAGCAGCAGTGGCTACCACTCAGCATAGCCAGAACAGCTGCTGCATGCTGGTTGTCAGGAGACTCTCTAGCTTAAACTTTCAAAAAAAAAAAAAAAAAAAAAAACACCGAAAAAAACAAGTAGTGTTTACACATGTGGTAGGAACAGTGTCTATAATCACAACCACATTTTCTGGAAATGTTACCTTTGGGTTTTTATTGTATAGTGAGAAATAGGGGAAAAAAAAAAAAGATATTCCTTTGCTATTATAAGACATTTGGAGAGTTTTCTTGAGTAGCCCTTCTGCCTCAGCGGGAGAGACCCAAAACTTGGAATTTAGCAAGGAAATAAGCTTCAGTCATACAAGGACTAACACACATGTTTCATTTTTTTCGTAGTCTAGTGAAATCTGTTTTCATTTTGGCTGCCTGACAGAAGCTTTAAAAGTGTATGTATATACTTCATTTCTTCATGCTAATTTTTAATCTACTGTAACAATTTTTTATTCTATGACAACAGTTTCAGCTAATGACCTTTCATCCTTTTCTTGGCACTGCTACCACAGCTGTAGGTTGAAAGGAATTTCTCCTGCTGTTGTTGGTCTCCCCACGATCTTTTAGCTCTGGACGTGTGCACAGAGAAAACTGGTTGGAATATCTCACGTGGTGGATGGCAAATATAAACTCAGTGGGAAGCCTAATGTGCTGGAAGCTGGTACACACTAGCAATTAACATCTTTTGCTTCCTGATTTTTGACAGCTTAAAAGGATTTGAATGTTGGGCAGGCTTGGAATTTAAGCAGAGGCTATAAAAAGTAGTTGGGGCTTATTCACAGAGGGATAAAACTCTGTAAGGAAGGAGTCCAGACCTAACTCTGTGAATAACCACTTCAAAGTGGATATTAGGAATAAGCAAAGGGAGTAGAAAGAATGGAAAAAAGGATTAATCAAAGAAAACTACATCTTAGAAGTTAGGAAGTGTAGGCATAAAGTGCCTTCTGTGCCAGAAGTAAAGCTGAGTTAGACCCTCAAGGGAATTTAAAACAAATAGCAGAATGTTCTTCAGGCATACATACCATGACATGAAGAAGAGAAGAGGTAGGGGTGATGAAAGGAGGAGAGTCAGGACACAAATGAATGTGTAACATGTAATGGAAATGTACGTAGAGGAAATGAATGCATGGAGATAGACGTTATCTCATCCAAATGGAACAAATCATAAATATCATAATGTGATAATAATTTGGAGTAGGTGATCATTATAGGTCCCTTTCAACTGAAATATTCTAATTTCTGGCCCAGATATCCAACAGCATTGGCCTATCAAGATTATATCTGGCTGTGTAACAGCACCACTGACATGAGCAACACAACATAACTTGAGAGAAGCAAAATTGCTTTAACATTTAAAAAGAGGAAAGAAATGATTGAAGGCTGATCCAAATAAAATACAAGACTTTGGGACAAATTTAACATGAAAGAATAATACCAGACATGATGGCAACTAGAAACAGGCTAAAATACAACATGCATTTACTATAAGTGAATGGTGCAGGACTAACCTGATGGCTTTGTAAAGTAACAAGCTTTCCAAACAGAGAAAAGCTAGTAGAAGTCTTCTGTCTGGTAGGGAGTAAATGCAGGCTGAAATTAGAAGGAAATATTTTACCATCAGAGGAGTGAGGTCCTGGTATATCTTTCCTATAGGCATGGCAAGGGCAAACAAATGCATTATAAGGCAGCACTTGATTAGTTCATAAAAAAGGATCATATTTTCCCTTTCTGTGGCAGCACATGTCCCTAGATACATCTTTCTAAGAATCTGCTGTTAATATTTTAGGCTGTTTCTTCTGGGTGCCGTAGGTTTGGATCCTATGTCTTCATTTGCCCTTTTAGCTGCATTTTTTAATGCCTGTTCTATTGTACTGTTCTTAATAAACAACGAGATAGCAATGCTGCCTGCGCTTGCACATTCCTGCACCCACTGCCTCCCACAGCCAGGGCCTGATCCAAAATGGTAGGAACTTTCCAGTCAGTACTGCGGCATTTGGATCAGCCTTCTGGAGGAAGACAACAATACTCCATATTTCAGAAGAACGTTGTATTCTGAGGCAAATAGCTAAGCTTTTTTTGTGTGTGTGTTTTAACAGGAAGGTAATAGGAGCCATGTTTCAAAAGCCAGCTTTTAAACTGTGCTTGCAGATGCCTTTCTCACAGTCCAGTCTCTGTATCACCACTGTGATATAGGCTAAGTCAAGGGCAAACAGACCTTATGCTTCAGTGATCAGATGAAGGTCAATCTCTATGACATTTTATCTTGTGTAATTGAGTAGATACATGGAGGAGGTGAAATATTGCAGTCTTCTGAAGCCTAAATAATTGGCTTGTGCCAAAGGTAGGATTAATGGAGCTTTAAGTTGCATTTTGCCCTGGAAAATCCCACTATCCTTTTGCAGCTGTGACACTTGGCTGCCAGAAAAGTTCTTCTGTAGGAAAGTTTCTGAAGAGAAAAATCAGCCAAATGACTAGGGTAGCTTTGTCATTGATAGAGGTGAATTTTCTTCATGGGAATCGAGGGCCTTTTGGAAAAATAGACTGTATTCTTGCCTTTATCCTGTAGCAGAATATTTCGAGGCTTCAGGGCTGTTAAACTCACAGTTTCCACAGTGTGTTAATCACTGATTCAGAATTTGTCTTCCTTGGATTAGTTCTCTTGGTATCTAACCATACGCACATTCTGGTGATGAGAAACATCATTAATAACACGTTAAAAAAAAACTCGAAAAACCCCACCAAACAAAAAAGAAATCCCAAAAGAACCTCTAAAACCAGAAAAAGAACCACATGGCAGCACAGTAACCTTGGAAACTTTCAACTAACAGTTATAGATAGGCAGTATTTTCCTACCTGAACAGGAACAAAACCAGCAATTTGTGGCACACTCAGCTGAAGAGAGGTAGCTAAAACCCCCATGTGAGGGGACTGACAAGGACAATCTCACATCCCCTGCACCTGGACCCTATTTAATCACAAGAAAAGTTAATAATTATTCTCCTGGGGCTGTTAAAAATCTTGGTCCAAAGCTCAATTCTATCCAGGGACTGCAAGAAATGTTGTTTAAAAGCATGAGGTAGAAACAGTATCTAGACGGGGAAAACAAAAATCAAGAAAAGAAGGAAAAAAAAATAGCCTGTGCAAGCTCAAATTCAGTGCTAACAATGTAACAAAGGTGACACTGCCCATCCAGTAGCTTTAGGGTCAAAGAGGACCCTCTGAACATCCTGGGCCGCTTTCCAGCTCTCTGTCTCTCCAACTCCTCCTTCCACTCCTCCCTTCTTTCTTCCAGCAAGCTGTCAGTGAAGGTGATAAACAGGTGGTCAATTCAGTCTGTGTGATGCTTTGCTACTGAACATTCCCCATCCAAACACCCCTCCACCATACACGCTGCTGGAATTCTCTGCAGACATGGACATGCGCTGCCATCGTCTTTCCTCTAGACAATTTTTTGGTATCTGCTATGTTAAACTCAACACAAGATTAAAGCAAAATTAGAGGAAGAGTTCTGGTGAATAGAGGGAAAAAAACCCCAAACCCTAAGCTCATGCTGCTGTAGAGCACCACATTTGTCTTCTTTTAATCCAAATACAATTTAGGTGTTACTCCAGAAGCCCCATCTTAGAGCCTCACTACTGAACTGAACATACCTCTTCCTCTCTTTTAAGTTTCAAAAGTCATTAAGCAAATAATATTTTATCTCTATCAAAAGGAAGAACTCAATTTCCTTTTACATCTGAAAGTACCAATTAGCAACTTAAAGCATGGTATGGTTTGTCTTCAAAGTAATTGTAGAGAAAACTGAGATGGTTGGGATTTTGTCCCTAAATCTTTAAAACAGGGGTTTTTTTTCAGACAGTTACTAAACTTCACAGGTATGTCCCACATGTTGACAGCATAGCAGGTAGCATAAGCAAATACAAATCCAGAAATCTATCACCACAAAATACTTAATATGGTCTCAAACAGGCATTAAAGCTTGATGCTTAAGGCACAACCCACGTTAGTAGTTTAATAAGGCTTCAGGTTGTGTTAGCAACCACAACAAAGAACACACGTTGTTTCTCAAAGAGGGAAACATGATTAAATATACAGAATGTTAGAAGCAGTCTCTTCAGGTGTCATCCATACCCTGCTTCAGCCTTTCTGCTATTTTTGAAGCCAGACAAAACATAGAATTCAAGAATTGAATCTGTCTTGTTCAATTACTCCTGTTATTACAGCTTTTGTGTCCATGCTTTATGTTATTAGGATGATTTCTATTAATGCTAAACTTCAACCTCGAGAAGTGCAAGAAGCCAAAAACCTGAAATCTCCAAGTGCTGTGTTCTGGCCTTCATAAGGTGAGTGAGCAGACAGAAAATGGGACCACTTGAAAGGCTCTCTACCAACAGAAATAAACAGAAACAAAATTTATCCACATTAAATTAAACAACAACAAAAAAAGAAGGAATCCAAGGAGAAGTCATGTGTTGCAAACCAAAGTGATAGATCATTGTGTCATTGTAAAAACGTGTGTCTGCTTGCCCCAACCCACCACACCGCTGCAGCCCTGCAGGTTTTAGTTGCTTTTTATTTAGTTGAGCGAGTCCATGAAACAGAACATTGCTCAGTATGGAACTTGTGCCTGGAGAGAGCAGTGTGATGCAGAGTGGAGGTGTGATTCTGACAGCGTCTCTGTAGGTGGTGCTGCAAGGCAGTGAGATGTGTGCAAGAATCTCCTGGGCTATTTTTAAAATTCGGTCCCTTGGTTTCTTAACCAGCTGTTGGTATTCCAGCGTTCTTAAAAGAAGGACATAATTTCCCATCATTTCTTATTAGTTTTTTCTTTATTTTGATGAGCTACAATCTGAATACACCCATTGGAAATGTAAACAGATGGGAACTATTTCCTCTGTGTTCAAACTGTTGTGTTATGTACTCTTCCTGGAAAACTGCAGTTGAACAAACTGTCTTTTCATATTAATCTAACTTTACCAGAGTTTTAAAGGCAGATTGTAGAATCTAATGAGTTAGAAAAGACTATCTGAAACAAAATAAATTGGTCCTGCAGAGACCCTACGTAATGGATGTTTCAATGATAAAGACATTCACATTTCTGCATGGGCTCTGTCCTGTTTTGCTCTATACTCAAATGTGGCCTTGATTTCAGCTGCCCTTCTGCATGCTGACAAATGGTAGAATGTGAATGTGTCCATACTCTTCCCTGCTACTGAAATGCAATAAATCCAAATGGAATCAAGTCTTGCTTCAAGCTGGGTAGGCAGTGGAGACTGATGTATCTGCTTGGAAGGCTGTGAGGAATTTTTTAATCAAAATTCAGCTGCAAAAATTTGGTGTTCACAGGCAGACATACTTCACATACATAATTAGTCAGGCAACCTTGTTCAAAGGCAGATGTGAGAGTTACAGTCTATGAGCTTGTTCCCCAGTCTTGTGACAGGCTAATAATGCTTGTGGTACTTAAACAATGGAACAACTTTGTCATCTAATATTGTGCAAAATTCCTTCCCTCAGCTAGGCACTATATTAAATCTTCTGTGTCAGCACGGTGCTAGGTCACCCCTGCAGCAAAGATAAAAGATTGCTCATTGTAGGCATTTCTATCTCTGCTTATCCTAATTGTCTCCCCAGTAATCATGTGAAGATATTCTGTATTTGAATTGATGTATCAAATGTAAAAAAAATTGTTGCTGGTCTCTTTCTTGTAAGATACATATCCAAAGATTTTACATCAAGATGGGATACCTAGCTGTCATGGATGGATGTTTTAGCTGAGTGAATGTGGGACTGGATGTACAGCCATGGTTAGATGTTCATCCACAGAAACAGCAGCGTGAATTCAAGCTGTTACTGTCCCCAGCTCTTTGCTATTGACCATAGCAATGATGTTACCCTGCAATTTAGCACAGTATACTCTGTGTTTAGTTACTAATATAGCAGCTTTCCTTGAGAGGTCAAGTGACCACAGCTGACACACTGGAGTACTGAGGACGGTTATCTCGAAGCCACTCTGCAAACCCATATTTGAGGGTTGAACAGTACTATGGCTGGAGAGACAGGAGGGAAATGTGTTATTTGCATACTGTAGCAGGGTCCCACTGTACCTCAAGTACATCCATAGATGAAAAGATTGTAATAAAAATAAGTAGACAAGGGAAGTATTATTATTCCTCTTTAAGGGATGAGGAGCCAAGCCATGAAGAGGTTCAATAAGCAGTTCCCCTGCAGATATGCATAATGCAGGAGCTGGCAATGAAACACAGGACTCATCATTATTGCCATTTTACCCATGGAAAAGCCAAGTCACAGAACAATAGTGGCTTGCTCAAGGTCACACAGAGTATTTATAGCAAACCCAGGACCTGAATGTGAAGCTGCTAAGTCCTGGTCAGCACTTTTCCCAAGGAAATCATGGATAAAGGGATTAATGTTAATAGTTACCCCAAAAGCAGCAGAATTTCAGAAAGAGAAGGAAGACTGTTCCAGAAAAAAGATGCCTGTGCTTGTGTTAGAGAAAGAACCTCAGATTCCAGTATCCTCAGCAACTCATACTTGCATTGTTGTGATCCTAATTAGTAGCAATGTTCCACTTCCAGAAGGTTTTATCTCTTTAAATTAGGTGGGGTTTTTTCCAACTAATACAATTAAAGAAGGCAATTGAGAAAGATGTATTGCAGTAGATCACAGTCTGACGTTCATTCCAGCAATAACAACTGTTATCAAAGAAAGATCTTTTTCCTAAACATAGGAAACAAGTCAGGCTAATGAAGGCATGAATATGTTTTTGCACATTACAATGTAAAAATCATCCATGAAATAGTGAAAAAAAAATCTAGTCAGTCTGCATAATGAGTATTATCTTGCACAGAATTGATCTGACTCTATAATGAATAGCATTTAGCCATAAATTATTCTGAAACAAGAGGGAAAGAAGGAATGACTCTGCTAATTTCAATGCCATTTGAGAGCAGCAGAGGGCACAGAAGAGCAGGTTCGTATTTAACAAATCTTCACTTTTTTGGGCTGGATTTTCCTGCAGAATCAGGCATTGCAAGTCCTGCTTCCTAATGAGCTAGTGCCAAGTGGCTAGCAAGTGGGGATCCTCTAAACAAGGAATCATAAATTTCCAGACTGGTTTTCTGACACTTAGAACTGCTGCTTGCAGCTGATGTATTATGCCAAGATACTGCCATACATGGCTGTACATGTTTATTGCTATTCTCAGAGGTGCTTAGAAATGGGAAATACTAGAATCTGAGATAAGTACAAAGATGATGTAAGAGCACAAGGAAGGAAACTAGACCGAGGGAAAAAAGTTTATTAGAGCAAGTGGAGCAAGTCGGGGAGAGGAGTCAGAGCTGCAGCTGAAGATGGCCATGGGGAGATGATGAAATCCCCTTTCTGCCTTAAATAGCATCACAGAAAAAAAAAAAGAAAAGAAGAAAAGAACAAACCAATCAAATAATCAAAACCAAGGGCTTGCAAGGAACATTCAGACAGCAGCTCCAAGACAGGAACTGCTCTTGTTTCTTTCTCTTATCGTTCAGAATCACAGGGTATCTAGAAGCACTTTTACCACCATCTGTGAACTTTCACTCCCCAGAGAAAGAACTCAGAGGAACATGTCTTAGTGACTCCATTTATACATGAAGAAACTAAAGCAAGGGAGTGTGATGCTGATTTGACCACCAGTTTTCTCTAAGCTGTCCTGGTTTGATTCCTCTGAAGACATGGATGTCTGACCTTGGATGACTCATGCAGCCCAGACTCAAGTAGGTTACCTCCCACTGATGTCCCAGTGTCTGGCTTTAGGCCAATACCCTTCAGCTGTTGCCTGTGGGCTCTGGCTGCTCAGCAGTAGTAGTGAATATCCCCTTCAATCATCTGCACCCTGAACTCCCCACTCAGCCTCACTGCTAGTAGAGGATCATCCGAAGCACTGTTGTCAGAGTGGGTAGGATCTCAGTGCTGCCATATGTAGGCTGATCTGGGCAAGCTCTGCATTCTCCAGGCTGTATGGTCCCATCTCTGTGCTCTGCTGACCTTGTTGCATCCCTGCTGGGAAAGATGGTCCTGTGCCCCTTGGCTGTGCTTTGCAGGGCTGGTCACATCTTCCCATTCTTGGAGTACATCCACCATTGACCATAGAGGTTTCAGGATTCTTGGAACCCTGAGGTGAGATGCAAGGAAAAAAAAGAGACCCATATTTGGATAGTTGCATCTGAAGAAAGGATGGATTCAGCCTCTGCCAGTTCAGGCTGGCTGGTTATCTTGACACATCCACCCCATTTTCCTTTCATGGCAATAACTGCCCTGGCATCTGTCCCCCTGAAAATCTGTAGAAGAGGTCATCAGAAGCACTCAGCCATCAGGAAACACTGAGTACAAAGACCATGGTGGGATTTAGGGTGTCTGAATCTGGGTTATTCTTGCTGCTTCCCCACTTAGAGACCAGGAGGTGTTCAGTAGCAAAGGGCCTAGGAAATGGTCTAAAGGCTGACCCTCTTTCCACTTTTGCACAGCTGTGGAAGATGGTGTTCTGGGAGAAGTTAATGGGACAGAATTTGGCCTCATGTGGGGTTTTTTTTTGAGGTATTCTGTCTAAGTAGGCTCAGCAGCTTTGCCTATCCCCATCTCAGTTTCCTGACCAAAGATGAAGTGTGAGGAACTGAACCACATTCTCTGGGAAGAGCTGATAGAGCCTCCCCCGCTTCTCACCCTCCTTTGGTGCGTCAAACCAAAACAGCTGCAAACTTCTTGTGGCTGGAGATGTGCTGAGTGGCCTGGCAGGAGTTCAGGGAGAGGTAAAGGAATCCCACCCACCAGTAGCAAGGTCTCTGTGCCACCGCCAGCCCTTGCATGCCCCAAATCCTGACTTCCTGGCAATTGCTATCTCCATAAATACCAGTGGGCCAGCAAGAGAGGGGACCTGCATCACCAGACTCTGTGCTATCATGTGAAATATGAGGTGACATACAATACACTGGCATTAGGCAAAAGAGTTGTCTGCTGATGTGGTGACACGCTTGAGGCAAAACTGGAAAATTTGATCCCTTCCTGCCCGCGGTCTCGCAGATGCTGTGGTGAGGCACGCTCGACTCGCCGTGCTCCAGGATGCTGAGGGAAATGGGAAAATGAAACACATGGGCCAGCACCATCTGCAGTTCGTGAACTCAGACGCGTCAGGTTGGCAAGTGCCCACGAGGCCGTTTGGTTTGCTGAGCCTGGGTCCCACCACAGCTGGATTATTCGTGCTGAGCGCAGCCGTGCCAGGTTTGTCTCTGGTGAAACTCAAGGGAGGTGAAGAATGCTGAGCTGCTTTTGGCAGTGTTATATCAGAGATGACTTTGGCCAATAGTTAGTCTGGCTCCAGATCCAGCTCAAAATGTCTCCCTGCTGCATGAATTGCTGGTTGCCCTATCCACCTCCCCACAGGACCAGCTGCCTGCTTTCCTGTTGAATCAAAGGATGACAGGAGCATTTGTGTTTGATTCTCCTCAACATATGGTCCAAGGGTGACAGAGACCTGTGAACATCTTTCTGTGCTCCTTGCATCTGCTTCTCCACCTTTCCCTTGTTTCTGAATCCAGATAACTTTTCTCTATTTTAAAGCAAGATGGTAGCTGTGATACAGAGATCAAAACCCCAAACAAAGAAAATCACCCTCTCCTGCAGCTCTATTGTTAGTTTCTTTTTGTTTTCATGGCCCCATCTCCAGAATGATGCTGTCTATAGAACAACTGTGGAACCATATCACTATGTTAAGTGCTAAGAGACCCAGAACTGAGCATCTAATCAATGCATGGTCTGACAGCAAAGCGAGGGCAGGTGGCAGCAGGCACAGGCAGCTGGTGGGTGAGGATTCTCCCTTTCTGATGGGGACTGTGTTGTCAAATGTACCTTGGTGAGATGTCTCCTATTCCTCAGAGCAGTCCTGCAAATACCTGCCTCTCTCCAAGTGCCACTCCTGAGAGCATCTCTGTTCCTAACTTAACCAAGAGCCAGGTAATTTTCTTTGAGTTGCCATGTGGGCTTTGTAAAATCAGTTTCCAAAACAGCCCAACAAAACCACACAATGAATGCTAATTTCTGTCAGTTCTAGCATGGCACTTGCACAGGGAAATGAGAATCTCTGACATGTCTGTGACACTCCCTTGGGTTGGTGTGTACACATGCACTCATCCAGAAGGATTTCTGCTTGTTTATGTAACACAAGTGTCTCAAAACAGATCTGTTTGCTCTGAAGAGCAAAGGATTAATGAATAATGTGCAATTAAAGCCTGCACAGGAGGCAGCAAGTACAAACAGCTCCAGCTCTGCTCCCTTTCCAGGACTTGTTTCATGTGCATGTTATGGAGTGCTTGTTTAAACTAATACCTCTCCTTCTGTTCTTTGGGAGAGATTTTTCATCAGGGCTTTAGAAAAGCAAGTACAGAATAATGCTCCTCATAACACACGTGCCAGTTGCTTGTGCAGCAGCTCTACAGGTGTGTGCTCGGCGGGCAGCAGCAGCGGTAACTGAAGGGCTCAGGGCTGATGCTTCCAGCCCCTGCTAGGAGGAAAAGGTTGGTCTCATGGAGGAGCGTTTGCCTGGGCCCCTGGAGATGCCAATCCAACACCCTGCACGGTTATCTGTGCTGACACACATTTCCTGTGTGACCTCCAGCGAGCCGCTAGGGACTCTGACAGACAGACTGTGCCAAATCTTCCCTGGGTGGCAAAGGTATAAGCCTCTGTTTTTATAATGGAAGGGGAGAGAAGCACAAATGTCTGCCAGGTCCTCGGCCTCTGCAATTCCCAGTCTGCTGTATTAGCTTACGCTGATGATTTAATTCATGGCAATTAACTGTGAACTGCAGTGGCTGCAAGCTGTGCTTTCTGTGGGAGCTGCTGGGCTGCGACAGCAGCTGCCAGCAGAGGAGCAGTGATCAGTTCAAGTGCCACCACCTTGGACTGCCAGAGCTGAGCCTGACAGATCCTCGCCCACCTACTGGGGCCTGTCTGCTCTGTGCCCAGGCCTCCAGCAAGAAAGGCTGCATTCCCACACTGGTTTTGAGCTCCTTTGAACATTATTCAGTCATCCTGGGCTTGGCAGTTCAGGCTCATGCTGGTGCTGTTGTGAGAGGGAAAGAACACACAGGGATAAACTCTCTGCTGCTGCTGACTGCAGAGAGAGCAAACCCCAGGGAGTTCAGAGATGAGTTTTCAGATCAGCTCATTGCCTAAATGTTGAACTCAAGGACATGAACTGTGTTTCTCTTTTGCAGGTGGGAAAACCCTGGCACAGGAAGGATGCATGGAAATGGAAAAGATGAAGAGGCAAACCTGTGGCTAAGGCACTGGTACAAATGACGTCTTGAGTCTGAGACTTCACCAGCAGATCGAGGCCTCCATATCACCAGAAGAATGTGCTGCAGTATTCAGTGCACATATTGTTCTCCCTCAAAGGAACAGAAGTGTGCACATCATTAAAAGGAAATATTTTATGCTGATCGTTCCCACATTCCTGCTCTGTATCTATCTGGGTTCTAAAGCAGCACCCATTCTGCACATAATGTCATGCATTAACATCTCATAAGGAAGATCAGACCTCCTCAGGCTAAGGAATTGTATTGTGGGACCCTGATAAAACGGTTTTATGGAGATGAATAACTCTTATGGTTTAATGCTTCCTTTCTCTGAAATGCCAGTAGATGAACATCAAGTGCTTTTGTATTTATTTGAGGGAATTTCCTTTTAGACTCTGCTAGCAGAGAAAAAAAATGGGAATGGGAAGAGAGCTAGTACTGAATTATGCTCTAAATGGCAGTGCCTCAGTGAGAGCCGAGGAGCAGGGCTTGCTGCCTCATTTGTATCCATCAGAGGTGCCATGAGCTGCAGACTGGGATAAGTTACCTTGTCTGCAGGACTGAAATACCACATCAAAGCACCAAGTGGATCAAAGATGAAAACAACAGGCATTCCTGGCTGGCTTCTTTCAGACCTTTCTGTCTCTTTAGTTTCCACTTTGAATCTGATATTGCAGCCTGAACGTGGCCATTCATATGCCTTCATTCCTCAAGGCGCAGGTGGTACAGAGTATGTGTATCCTTGTCAGTGGGCTTCCTGGGGCATAGGATTTCCAGGGCTTAGCTCTCAGGCATCAGAGTGATGGAACATATCTACCATTTTGAACAAGGCAGAGCAAGACCAATGGAGTTGTGGCAGAGCAGAGGGTCGTCTGTCCCATGTGCACAACAAGGACCAAGTTTACAAAGAACTGCTCAACAGTGAAATACTGTTGTTGAGTTATAACACACAGTGCTCAGGGCCCTCCTAGAGAATCAAACCTCTGATTCAGAACCTTATATGAAGCCAGTCTGTGAGTCTTGGAGAGGACATACTGGATCACACAGGGTAAAACTGAGAAGGCCACATCTAATGACACATAAGCACTGATGGCAGTTGGAAGGACATTGGAAATTTTTGTGCTAAATGAAGTAAATGTAGCAACTTCAGAGACATAGAAAGACGACTTTCACCCCACAAATGTTTGAATTCCATCACACAGAAGAGGGTAGGAGGCAGATGAACTTGTGTTGCTCAATGTCTTTGAAAATCTGGATGTTATCTCTTCTGTACTGTAGACTCCTCCTGCAGTGCTACTTCTCAGAGAGGATCAGAGTCATCACAGCATGAAGAAAAGGCTTCATGACATGAAAAACCCTTTAACTTATGTCAGCAAACTTTTTTTGAGTCCATAGTGGTGCTCTCTGGGTGGAAGTCTCCCTCTGATAGATGTTCTCAGCTGTGCATTCATTGCTGCAGTTTTGTGTCAAAATCAATAAATATGCTTAAGTGAGATTTGTGGAGATGTTGTCATCTGAATTCAGAGCTCCATACTAGTACATAAAGCCTTAGCTAGGAGCTCTTGAAATTTAGACCCTCATATATCTGTAGGTTCATGTAATATGAAATATTATGTTAAAGCTGAACTAGATTCTTTCACGTCAGGGTTGATCTGAAAGGTTTATAAAGCCATTCAGACTGGCAGTGAGATGAACAAGGCAATTGTATAGCTCCTTCCCTTGCTCAGATCTGCAAAACTAAAACATTGTGACTCATTGACTAGAGAAGTTATGTTTTCTTCAGCAGGAAGCTTTGCAGATTCTCTACTCCCAGATCTTGTTACACTTCTCCATCCCACCATTCTGGAAAAACTCCCACAGAAAGACAGGCAGATATTTTAATCAAGAAATGGTCCTTATTTCCATTAGCAACAGCTGTTTTCCTTTTAATTTAATTCTCTATTCTGGAGTCTGTTTATGAAAGCTGCCATTAATTATATTTTTCATCAGTCAATGTTCAGAGATGGCTAATGGCCCAGCACACCTAATTAGTCCTTCATGTATGATAATGTTTCAGCAAGTCTATAGGTAGTGTGCAGGGCTGATATCTTCTGTGTAGCAGAGCTATGAGTGGGGCTCCCCAGACTCTTCTGATGTGTGTCTGATAGTGTTACAGCTGCGTTCCTCTGCTGCTGCTAACGTGGCTGGCTGGGGGCTGTAGTTACCAATATATGATAACAGCTAGTGCCAGAAGTGCCTTCTAATGCCACTCCAAGCATGCTAGCAACAGGCTGAAGAATTCAAGCTGCCTTTGGAAGCTCTTTGAAGACAGGGAGTGCAGAGGCTGGAATGACAGATACTTTTGTTTTGAATTATGCCCTCTGTCAGTGTCAGTGTTGGCTAAATGCAGTGTGATAGAGGTCCTTTGCTTCAGCTTCTTGTGCGCAGAAACTTTCTGATCCTCCTTGCCTAAGTGCTCGCAGCTGACCCATCTGTCTCAGGTCACGTAAGGTGCCAAAGCAAAGGTGGCTACCTGTGATGCCAAGAGCGTTGCTCTCTTTGTCACTGTGGAGACACTGGCATGACCTAACCTCACTAACCTAAGGATGCATCTGGGTTCAGCCAAGTGTTTGGCTAGGTATAGCAAAAAACTTGACAATACCTTCCAGAAACTGTAGGCATGAAAAACTGATCTTGTTTGTTCAACAAGATGCACAAATAGGATTTAATTCTTTACATACCTTGAAGCTGGAGCTGCAGTTTGAATATCAGGCTTAGTTGGAATATTGCCTTCATCTTGACGGGGTTTGCAGCTGCAGAGAATAGCAGTAGTTATTGGCAGGTAGCCTCAGGTAAGAAACATTTCAAATGCTCCAGTACACAGATAGCTTTGAAAAGCAGCCACATCTGTCACAATTGGGTATTGAAATTGGCGTGTGTGCAGAGAGCTGGCTCTGTTCCTTTGCCCAGGCTGTCACCTGCAGAGTTCATGGCACTGTGGAAAATGGCATGCAGAGAGTAGGGGCATGTTTTGTTTATCTTGGTAGAAAAGTGCCAAATGACCAGGTCAGGATTTGTAGCTATGTATTGCATAAAACAATCACCTTCACCCTTTCCTGTGCTTGAAGGAGTCTGGTGCTCACAATCATTCTTTGCTCACTTCATTTTATTTCACTGTGAGCTTCATGGGAGGCTGCAGGAAAGCAAAGCTGATGTAGCAACATTTGCTGTACATAATAATAACAATGTGCTGCAGTGAAACCACTTCAGTGCTTGAATAATGAGAGATGCTCTAATATTCTACCTGATCAGACTTAGGGGAGAATGAGTATTCACTCTTCAGTGAGTATTCAATTGACCAGTTTCTGACTGTGTGATCTCACTAAACTTAAAAACTCTTGACTGCAGGAGGAATGAATCTGCCATGCTATTAAACAGACTGAAGCTTCTTCATGATGCATCTGCTTCCAAAGCAAAGACAATTTGCTTTGATTTTCATGGCTTGTTGAGGGATGAGAGCAGCATCGCAAAGAATCATACAGGATGGGCTCAGAAAGAGTTTAAAGGAGAATGAGAAATGCAGGTGACCTGTTAAAGAACATGTCCTGTTCCCAAAGCCTAGTGCACTCAGTACTGTGAAGGGGTGAAACTGCAGACAAATAGGTTTAGAGACAGAATAACTCTACATTTAATACTACTCTAAGTTGACACATTTTTTTGGAGATGGGAAGGCAGGCAAGTGTCTAACTGTTACTTATTGTTTGTTCATCTCTTTGCTAGTTGTTTCATCACCTTAATTTTGAGCTCTCATCTGAAGTGTCTCAGCTGGAAAGTGCTGTATTTATGGAGCTCTTGCAGTGGTGATATAAGAAATATTCTAGCAGAGTGTTATGGTCCTGTTGTCAAGTTCTTTGCTGGAAACCCAGACTAATTCCAGTGTAGCTGATGGGTTACTGTCATGTAAGTAAGGCAGTGTTCATCTCTTGGACATCACCTTTTGGCCTCTTCTGTTGGGAAATGAACCTGATGTAATATTGCAAAAACACATCCTTTGAGTGAAAGTGATAAGAAAGACAAATGTTTGACTTTAGCCAGGAATTTAAAACTCAGAGTCTTTTGAAGATTGCTGAGTTCTGTGCTGTGTTAGACATCCATATCTATCTAAGAAAACACTTATTTCATCACAGCTGATGACATAAATTCAGACTTGTGAGCAAATGGCTAGGTTGAGTTAAATCATCTCTCTATCTGCTAATGGCATTTTTGCCTTTGCTTGATGATGAAGGTTATCTTGTTGCTTGGAAGTTATAACCTACAACTGTTAGACAGCATTATCTGCAGACTTGGGTGAGATATGTTGTATGAAAAATCCAGGGAATCTGAAGCTTATTGGTTTCCATTCACATGAAGCTGAAACACTTCAGGACCCCAGCCGCCTTTGCACACCATGTGCCTCCTGCTGTAGAGTGGGGAAGGAATAGCAGCCGGCAGATGATGGATAGCAATGCTACAGCCCGCTGTATGGTTAGGGGTGACATCACTGATAGAAAGGGAAGAAGCTTGAGCTGTTTATAAAACTGCAGTTGGGAAGTTTGCCCCAGACTGCATTAGCCTCTATTCGCTGCCTTACCCTGCTTTTCCCCACTCAGATTCCAAGCTCCTTCAAGGGAAACAAACATCTGCAGAGACACAATGATAATTGTTGTACTTAGCACTGCTGTTTACATTTTTTATGCAGGCAAGTCAAAGCATGTCAAGTCCATACTGGTGGCTAAAACAAGCCAGAAATCTTGTTCCGGCTGAAATAACAAGGGGCTGAATTCTGATCTTGTGTACCAAGGCATTCTGTGTTGGCCCCAAATGATAGAAATCAGAGTCTGGAGAAATCAGAGGGTGCAAAAAAAGTAGCAGAGAGGCTTGTAAGAGGGTGAGTGTGGTGGAGTCACCAGGGAAGCATTACAAGGTTAATGTAGTTTTCCATTATCTGAAAACATTTGGGGATTACACTGCCTTTGTAAGCTTAGAAAGGCTGGCTTTCCCGGGTCCGGCTCCCATCAAAATCCAGCCTAATGGCTCCTTATCAGGAATGATGAATCACTCTTGTGCCTGCACTTTGGTCCCTAATTTCCACTTTTCTTGCATCTGCTTAAAGTCTTTTTTAATTTTAACATGTAGAGCAGTCTCTGAGCCAAGTGTGGCTCTGGTGTTCACAGTCGTTCTGGTAGTTGCTGCCCTCACCAGGTCCCTTTAGGATGCAATTTCAATGGGGTGTGACTTTCACAATATTTTTTTTCTTGTTGTTTCTCGAGCCACTCCAGGAAGGAGCTGTTAAACACGAGTCTCAGCAGGATCCATCATGACTGAGGACAGAACAGAATGTAATGAAACAGGGTGAATACGTGTCTCACTGAGCAGGATATGTTCTCTCAGTTATATGGTTGATAAAGCTTTGGCTGAGGTTCAAAAAGGTGTTCAGCTTTCATCTCTCTGTCTTCCTTCCTCCACTCCCCTAAATATAAAGGGCTGCACTCATACCTCCCATATTCATGGCTGCTTTAATTGTTTACAGATTTTTTAGTAAAGGATTTGACCTTTTGCCTGTGCAGTTATACAAACGTTTCTCTATCATCACCATGATGCCCCCTTCATCCCATCTTGTCCTTCCCTGCACCTTGTCTGGCTTGGTCTGATGCAGTGCAAGGGAATAGACACTACATCACTGTAGTCAGAAATACTGCAGTGGATTTTTCCTGCTGAAGGGAAAGAGGGACAGTACCACATGGTGCTCCACTCAGGCTGTGACCTCGATTGCACAAAGCTGCGTGAGGGCAACAGAATATCGGTGAAACTGGTGCCAGGTTGTTTGATGACTGGGGGGTTTGGCACCTTGGGCTTGCTGTTTGAAGTCACACTTGTCCTGTTACTCTCCTTGCAGCTTGGGTGAATGCGACAAGGCTGTGTGGGAAGCTAACACGGGAAATGTGTGGCAGCACTGAGAACTGAAGTCACATCTCCTGGGTCCCCACCTGGTCCATTAACTACAAAACTGTTTTCCCTCACTAATTGAATACAAAGGGAACAGTCTTTTCTACATTATTTACATGCTGGGAGAGCAGAGGCAGCTCTGTGAGAAAGTAACATGCAAAGGAAAGCTAGCAGGGTTGTGAAGTGCCCGGTGATGATGAGACGAAGGTTTCAGGAGGGTCAAGGTGTGCCTGTTTAACCCTGAGCATCCCTGTAACTGCAGTTTAGCAACTGGGTTCCCAGATTATGAGGAAATGACAGGGCATCCAGGAGTGCAAGGACTGTCTATCCAGATGCATAACCATGCTAGAAGGAGAGGGAGGATTTGTATCCCACTTAATGATGACTGTTTCTTCCAGACACCAGTCGCTCCCTTCATGGGATCCCATTGTCTCAAGAAAGATTCCACATGGATCACAGCAGCTGGGAGTAAAGGAAGAGAAAAATCAATCACACTGTTCTGCTTTGGTCATGTTGCTATGCTATGTTTCTGTATTGGCCAACCTCTGATCATGAAATTCTCCTTTATCACATTTTTGGCTATGTTTACTGTGTAAATTATGATACTTGAATTAAGGCCTGTGTTTATGAAAAGAGACAAGAATGATTAATATTAATCTGAGCAAGAATTAAATTAGTATTTTTAATCCTATGGCAATGAATTAAATCAAGGCAGTGACAAATAAAAGAATAGATGCCGGTTGCACAGGCAACTGAAGCAAAGAAAGCTTATCTGATGTAATGTGATTTGGATGAAGTCCTTCAGAAGGAAGAGCCTTTCTGCTTCAAATAATTATTCATCTGATTGCTATCAGAACAGGAATTTACTACAGTGTCTCTGGCCAGTCTGTCCTCTTCATCTGAAGAGACTTTTGTTTTCATCCTCACCAGAAATGAGAAAAAAAGCTGTGAATGAAAACGTTAGTTAACTGTAACATCATTAACAATTGGTAGCTGGGAAGGAGTATGATACTGATGAAATAGAATGTTTATTTTCACCCTGACTTAAGCATGTTTAGTGATCTCTCCCAGATGAACTGGTTGATGATCTGTCGTGCAAGGGACCGGACAACAGAGTGAGTTTGTGAGCAGTCTCTGCTCCTGGTTCCACATCTGCTCAGATCAGAAGGGACTTGGATGATTTCCTTTCTCTTAGCCCATCTTACACCACTCAGCTCCTCCCTGATGGCTGGTGCGTTCCAAAAGCACTTCTAGAGGCAGGAGGGCAGGAGTGCTTGTGGAGCTTCATGAGGAGGGCCAGGTCTTGCCTGCAGGCACTGAAGCCATGGCAAATGGAGAGACCAGGGGCCTCGTGGCAGGCTGGCGGCTGCTGTCAGTGAGGCCGCTGGCAGAGCTGCGGGTGTGTGGGCAGCCGGCTGGCCTGGCGAGGCCCAGGCCTTCTGCGCTGAGATTACTCCTTGAGCACTAACCCACAAAGTATTTGGGAAAACAAAAGAAAATCGTGCTTATGTTTGGGCTTTAATGGCTGGCTTTTTGCATGTCGCTTTCTTATTCTTGGTCATGAAAACAGTCAGTCTGCATAGCAATTCAGCTCTGAATTCTTTAACCTGGAAGGCATTTTGTGTAGTGTAATGTCTCCCAGCCTAAAGACCAAGTCAAACATGATGCATCAGTGATCTTCGTTTTCCAGGCTGGTAATTCTGGCTTACCAGACTGATGAAAAAAAGTGCTGAATAAGTAAATGGAATAGGGGAAAAAACCCTCCTGAAATGGAATGGACACATTGGTTGAAACATCCCATTTCTTGAAAACTTGATTTTGAGGTATCTGTCAAAGCAATCCCTGTAATTCTTATGATTATTATATCACATGGCCTTGGAGTGGTTTTCTGGCATTTCATGGGGACCACCCAGAAGTGGGCCAGGTTTGGTTATTGGATTTACTAAACAGAACAAGAAACACAGAGCTCCTGCCTGCTGTTCAAAAATAATATCGCAGGGGAAGCAAACCACAGTGAGACCACAGGGAGGTGAAGCCCATTTTCCACTTGCTGAGGGAACTGCCCTCGCTTGCTGGAGAATGCAGTCTCCATATGCTGGGAATGATTCCCAAAAGCATTCCATCCTTGCCGACTCCACTTCCTTTCAGAAGCTGCATCCACTGGGATGTAGGGCAAGGAAGTGGCTCTGAACAGGATACTCTGGGGTGTTTTCTCTGTGCAGCGGGGTGTAGAGAACAGCCTGTATCAGAAAACACCAAATGGTGTTGAACTAGAACAGAGAAAGCCTGTTTCTCCCTGTCAGTGTTTCTCAAATTCTGGATCCTGGACCACCTGAAAGCTGGAAAGAGGCTTCTGGGGTGTAGCACACTGCAGGAAGGGCTGCTCCTGTGCCACAAGTAGCTCTGTGCTCACTTTAGTCTTGGTCCTCTGCCTCCTTCCTGCTTTGTGGGAAGAGAAAGAGGAAGAATTTACACTGATGGAGAGAAGGGAGAGAATTTGCGCCTCCCTAAGAAGGCATTGAACCATCACACAGAAAATAGCAGAAGAAAAACATGGGTGACCTGGAATGACTGGGAATTAAGGAGAGCTGTGAAAAGCCAGGCTTCTCTTTGTGACCTGCAGGAAGAAACATTATCAGAAAGATGTGGAGTGGTGAAGTAAATATGACAGATTGTTTCAGAAACGGAGATAACTCACCTTTCTGAGGTCTTGAGGGTGTTTGGATCTGAAAAGAGAGAGGCATTGGCTGTATGTGAAACTCTGCCTTGTAGCCCGAGCTAAAAAGGACACCAGGATTCCTTAGCAATAGTGTCCAAATGATGGCTTAGCAGAGTGCACATGGGGAGATGTGATGTGTTGGCAGAACACATCCTGAGAGATCTGGAGGAACCGGTGAGCAGGAACCATGTATAAACTAACAGAGATGTAATGCTGCTACATCTGTGCTGTATACTGTGGCTGTGTCAGAAGTTAAAGCTATAACCAACAGGCCGGTATATTTCAGATCTTGCCTACTGTAGGCAGTGGTCTCAGTGATTCTTGGCTATGCTAAGACATACAACATTTTGCAATATCAGAAATTCCTGCATACACTGTTATTAGATACTGGTATTGATGGGAAAGAGGGCAGCAATGGAGACCTCCAGCTCTCCATACATTGACTAGGTGACTTCTCTTTTCAGCTTCTCTTTTGTTAAAGGGTTAATGAGAAAAGCTCCGCCATGACCTTTCACTTCCTGAATGTGTTTGTTGATTTATTGTTCTCTTAGGCATGATTTTTGTTTGGGAATGAAATGTGCTTACTCATTCATATGCATTTATTACATAGACACCCTGTTTGGGTACATCATCCATCAGTGGAAATGTCACACTGTGTAAAACTCTGTATCCAGAGTGGCAACAGAGTTAGTGCTTGTGGTGTGGAGCAGTCCTCTTTGCCAAATTTATGCAGCTGGACAGTTTTAAACAGAACCCACTTATGAATAGATCCACCAGCAAAAGAATCTGTGATTGCACGTTTCTCTTGTGGAAGCTGCCAGCTTCTTTCGGC
Organism: Urocolius indicus; assembly: GCA_013401255.1. Classification (NCBI taxonomy): domain Eukaryota; kingdom Metazoa; phylum Chordata; class Aves; order Coliiformes; family Coliidae; genus Urocolius; species Urocolius indicus. Next base: position 249,633 of record WBNH01000676.1, read on the forward strand.
CACTGGCTTTCTCACAGGGGACACTGAGGCCCACAGCCAGGGAAGGGCCACAGAAAGGGTTGTGATCAAAAGCTCTTCTCATTTGGTGGGTTTTTTACTTCTTCAGCAAAATGACTCATTGCTCTCTTTTCTACAAAATAGATTCAAAAGGTGCTAGTGCTAATTCTGCTGCTAAGCCCAAAGCTGAGGATTAAAAGGCACAAAAACTCTCTGCTACTGTTTGTCTTCTTGAATGGAGGTCAGGTTGGAGGAGGAATCTTTGGTATACAGCAGTGATGGCATGCTTGCTTAGGCATATTCATTTCCTAACATGCGATTTGCAGCTTCTGCCTTTATTCTACTGTACAGGCATCTATTTTTTTAAATAATGATTTGGAGTTTTCATGGCAACAGCCGTGAAAGCCGATGGCAGTCATACAAGTCAAACTTCAAGCAACACTTTGCAAAATACACAGCAATCTATTTTGGTGCACCACATCATTAATTAGAAGAGACAGACTGGGCAGGTTTGGAAAATACGATCTCCAGTGTTCAATTTTAAAAAAGGCTTCTGAAATGACCATTGAAATTCTGTGTTTTCTACACATAGAAGAAAATACAGCTAGAAAAATTAGGCCATATATTGATTAATTTCAGAAATGAAAGAAATTATTTATATTAGTTATCAGCAGACTCTGTGATGGATCTTCTGACTATAGGCTTATTAACTTAATATAGTAATAATGGGAGAAGCAGAGAGAGATAATGGGAAAATCTGAAAACAGTTTCCAAATGTACCCCTGTAATGTGGTTCTTACAGTAACAAAGGATTTGTATTTTCATCCATCTAATTTATGAGACATATACATTGTGCATAACAGCCATCATTAACTCATCTATTGAGACATTAACACTTCAGGGCTCCAGTATGTCACCAATCAGTTTTAGCAATACCTATAGTTAGAGTCATACTGGTGACAATGTCTTGAACTCACACATGTAAAGGCTGAATATGTAGAGAGGGGAGTGGGCTAAGAGCAGTGTTACAGCATTGACTGAGTGGTAGCTCTTTGCAGCACTGCTGGAGTGGGTGTCTACACATATGTGTTTAACTGCACATCTCACTTGAATTTACAAAACCACTGAGACTGTAAGTGGAAAATATGCAGAAATGGTCCAGTTGTTGAGACACTCTTTGCAAAAGAAAATGCTGTATCTATAGGAGTATTCTCTCCAGTAGCTTTTACTTGAGTTCCTAAAATGATGGCTCATCTTGCCAGACTCCCACAAAGGGAGACTGGGACTGCTCCAGAGAGTGAATCAGAAGGACAGAGCAATCCCTACCTCTTGGATCCACAGCATCAATATAAGGCTCCTATAGGCTATTATGAAAAATCTCCATCAGCTCTGTCTAGCCCCTCAGGAGTGGAAATAAACCTTTTCTCAAATCAGTTTGATTGGAAAACCCATAACTTTCCCAACAAAAACTGCTCATTTGAATGAAACTGAGACTAGGATTCCCAGGTCTCAATAAGGACTCCAGTTTTCTCTGAACTATGAGGTACACCTGTATTGCTACAGTTCACCTAACAACTTGCTATGACAAAGCATTTATTTTTGAGTTCTTAAATTTTATGCTACTACTTCCATATTAAAACTTACTTTTCTGAGTAAATAACGTAAGTATGGCTCATCTGTCTTTTCATCGTCACCGTTCTCATGATAACGAATGATGAAAGCAGGTTCACTCTTGTTAAGTTTTGGGAAGAAAAACTGAATCAAGTTTTAGATGTATGGTGGATTTTCATGTTAAGTCTGTATAATCAGGATTGCATGGCCTCAAAGCTTACTATCCTCTACCAGGCAAAATGACTTCATTTCTGCTGAAATCTTAAATCATTGTCTGTTTACAGAAAAATGTCAGATGACAGAGCAGTGAGAGGTAAATGGGAGTGTGCTGGATGCTATCACTTTTTGACTGAGAAGGCACAATAAATCTCTTTCTAGCAAGAAGAAAATTGTACCATCGATAAAACAGTATTATCCTGCCTCTTCCAGTATGTTTTCATCTGATGGATCAGGGAAGCAAACATCGGTATTAGTGCACAATATACTTCCCTTCTGAATGAAAGTGACTTTATATCAGAAACACATGCTAAAAATGTCTTTTGCATTCCTGTTAATTTCTCAGATCCAGCACTGGGCATATGCACCTTATCTAATCTTGATGGCTGCATTAAACCAATGCATGCTATTTTATATTATCCTCTGTGTAATTTCAAACACGGTTTCTGTTTTCTCTGCTCTTCACCAAGGTAGCACATAACTGCTTGGAAAATGTTAACATCTGCAAAGGAAAAAAATAAAAAGGAAAGGAATTAATCAAAGACTTGAGATTTATGGGCTAAATCCTAGGACTTTGGGCCAGGTAGTGGGTTTCTTTCTCTGCTGAGGCAGCAGAAAGCAGCCAAGGCATTGCCCCTGCAGAGTATTGAAGGATTCTCTGGGAGCCCTGGGACAGAGAAAAGCTGTCCTGCCTGGGTCTCTGCTGCCTGTCTCCTAGCCCTGCCTTCACACATGGTAACAGCACATAGCCTTTAGCCACCTGCTCTGCCAGACCAGCAGCTGGATGTGCCACAGCAGCCCCAAGGCCATCATGCTGAAGTAAGCTGGAAAGCCTTTCAGCCCAACTCTTGCTCAGATTCAAGGAAAACAGAAGCAGAGCTTTACAGCATGAACCTAATGTGGATGAGGGCTGAGCCAAGTTTTGTGATGATGACCATTCTTTACCTGAGAGTTTTGATGAATTGAACGTGCCTCCCCCAGCATGGCAGGGATCATTTGGCTTGCTAGGAACATCCTTTTGATGCAAAAGAAATGGGTAAACACTCAGGGCAGAATTATTGACCTGCTGAGGCCAACATGACCTGTGAAATCCCAGAGGTGGAAGTGGCTGTGCTTGGGGAAGCTGAGATGCCTCATGAGACTCATTTATCTTCAGGAACCCTCACAGCTTTGCAGCCAGGCTTTACCACAAATGAAATGCCAGCAGAGAATTGTGAGCTTTGCCTGTGATGTCACCTGTCCTGACATATCTAAGATAATTAAAAGCTAAATCATCAGTACCTGAAAGAAATGTGGACCTGACATGCAGTATGTCTGTTCCTCTTAAGTGTTCCCCTGAGGCTTGCAGAGCTCCCTGAGATAGGAGTGCTGTGGGAACCTCTTCACTCCTCATGGGCAGCTGGGAGGATTTACCTCTGGTGTAAACAATTAGTAAAGACAGGATACAACTTCCTAATGGAGAATGAGAACTCAGGAAAAGCCAGAACTTAAACAAATCTAAACTTGTGGTTGAGATGTGTGAGAGGGAGGGGATGAGGCCATCTTCATTTGAGCTTTTTTTCTGAATTTCAGTGATCACATTTTCAAAAGCTGCCTGTCATTTTTCTTTTCTTAGATTTTCAGAGATTAGTACAGCTGCAGGCAGAGCAGGAACATTATGTATGCAGGTGCTCGAGCTATTTCTGGCGAGGTGAAAAGGAGACTTGGACAAGTCTGATTTGAAACCCTGAAGGCATGGACTTCCACCAAGAGAAGGCAGCAATGCTTGCATAAACCCGATGGCACAGAAGGAACTGGGAAATCCTTTGAGAAGGAATTGCCTTTGATGACATCCATGGTCTCATGATCAAACTCTTGTATCTTTCTCAACAAGATTGGCAGGATGAATTGCTGTGCCATGGATAGAAATTGAGTTGTGCACTGATGTATTACTGGAAAACACAGTTACTCTGCCATTTGTTACTCTTATGATCGTTATGATTACTGCTGTCATTATTATTACTCATTTGGGGGGAATGTCAAGAAACTAAGGTTTGAAATGGAAAAGTCAAAGTTCTTGGAAATGTTTTACTGTTCAAAGATTACCTGCACGTTTGTGGTTTCACAAGTACCACCAGTACTTTAACAGTCATACTGTTACAGTCTGCTAGAAACATCCATTAAGACTGACTATCCATTACTGGAAATGATAGTGGATGTCTGGAATGGAAATTGTATGTTGTTTTGAAAGTTTCAGTTGTCACTATGTGTTACGTGAAGCATTAATATTGCAAATTGGAATCCAATGTAGAAACATAAAGGGATTTACTACTACAGAACTGGATGTGTTATGTGATGTAGTGTTGTGATATTCAACAACGTGACATTTCATGAATAAAACAAAAGATCTTACAGCACTCCTTCTGAAGGGAAAAAAGGACTTGAAGCTGGTCACATTCACAGGGTGACTCTCTGAGGACTGCTTCAAAAGCTAGAAATGTAATGATGGCTCTTAAAAATCTAATTATATACTGACTAATGGTATTAAAGTCTGCAGGAGCAAAGACAGGAATTAATGAAATAAGATCAGTGCAGATATACCGATGAGCAACAGCATTTATGCTAACATTTGAAAATCGCACTGAAACACCATCTAAAAGCACACAAAGCCTTGTTAATGGAACTTGAAAGAAAAATGATTGCACAAACTAATAAAGATACTTCTTCTCAGATTAAACATGTTCTATCAGTCTAAACATTTACTCAGCACAATGCCAAGAGGAGGGGAAGCAGTAAATAGCTACTCATGATTTTTCAGGATGGCTATTTGACCATCCTGATTGTAACTGAACAATCTCAGGAGTGGTGGCCACTCAAGCTGAGGCAAGGTATGACCAGCAGAGCCTCTCTTGGCCACCCCTTCCCCTTCACTGTGGCCCAGCCAAACTTTTGCCTGCATGGTATTTGGGAATGGTGATGTACAACCTCCTACGTCAACTGCTCCCTTCCTTTGTGGTGCTGGAGGACAGAAACAGGCCAGAGTGGACATCATGATCCATCCCATAGATCTCTATCCCAAGATAGAGGTGGTCTCTTTAGCTGCCTCAAAATTTAGTTGGCTAGTCTGGGGCTGTCATGAAGCCTGAGATCTCTCCTAAATCCCAGAACCTTGCATTCATTCTTGTCTTTGCATGCAGGCTGGATTCAGCCTGAAATGTCTAGAAATCCCCTCTGCCCTGGTAAGGAGTAATTGTCGTGGCCCTCTAGGAAAGATTTCAAGTGGTCTTGCCTGGTTAACATTAATGACATGGCATCGGGACAGAGGCAGACAAGGCAGAGGGAAGCTGCAGAGCTAGGCATGGGGCTCTGGGCCCTATGTAATCTTTGGACATGCTGTACAGTGCAGAGAGCACATCAAATTCTCCCCTTCTTGAATTGCCAGATGGCTCATCCCAGAGCTGACTCAGGTTGCTACAGCAGCAAAGTGTAGGTGAACAGCAGAGCTGGCTTTGAGCCCAGCCTGGGGTTTATTTTTACACAGATGCAACCACTGTCCTTATTTGCCACTTCCCATGCAGTACTGTGCAACTGCAAAGCATTATTCTTCCCATTATTTTATTACCAGAGAACCACGATTCTTCACTGAGGGAATATTCTCACAGCTGAGATCAGACTCAAGAGTATTTTGGCCTCTAAAACTTTCACTAGTGTTGACATGGAATGATTTCCCTCTTAATAATCTCTGGACTTTGTGATTCTGCAGTAACACATGGAAAATATTAAACATGGTAGCCTGCCTGGGCTTTCTATTATTGTTTTTTGTTTACAGAAGTATTTACCCACATTGCTCTGAAGCCACCTGTTCAGTCATGGATTCAGAATTTGCACATTGAAAGTTGTGTGTGCTGTCCAGTGCCACACAAGCCTAAGCACACATCTCTTTGCACAACTTGTTGATATTTGATTGCTGTGGTTGTTGTTATTATTATTATTAGCAGATCCCAGTGGGAAGTCACTTTAATCATTAACAAGCAATATCATAAACGTGACCAATTTTCAGCATTATCAGCACCTGAACCCTGCTATCACAAAAATACAATTCAACTTGCAGCTTTTCCTCTTGACTCCTTTTTTTTGCTAATTTGCCAAAAACTACACTGAAAATACTTGGTGTTACCACAGACAGCATGTGTGTTGTGGGCTGTAGCCTTCATACTTGCCATCCTCCACCCAAACCCTGGGGCAACGCTGAGGGGGCTGTTCTGGGGCACGTGTACCAGACCAATCAATCATACATGTCAACTTACTGGTACTTAATTAGAAGACGCTGTAGGTTCATTTGCAAAGACAAGTGTGTTTGCAGTGTGTTTTAGTATCCCTGCTTTTCTTACCAGCTCACAATCCATGATACTTCAGTTGACTGCACTGAATTTCTTTGGGAACATTTGTTGGGACCTGCAAATATTTCTCATGCTTACACTCTATGCTTAAGTAACTCCGTGGCAACTAGTGTTATCCTTCCCAACAGTAAATGCTAGGATTACTGGCTCTAGCAAGATGATTAATATGACCAGTGACACATGTTTTCAAAACTGGGATTTCTCCAGTCTTCTCTGCTATTAGTGAGTTGTGGGGATGGAATGTGTTGAGACTGACTAAAGCAGCAACAGCAGAGCTGGAGAAACCCTCAGGCTTTGGCATCAGAAAAGTTCCGTATGGCCTCAAGTTCCACTTTGGAAGCTTACTACTCATTGAAACATAATTAATGGGACATCTACTAATTTTTGTTCTTGAGGTTCATTTTAACCACGTTCAGCATTTTAAAAAGTTGAGACGATGAACACTTGATGTTGCAGAACGGTGCCAAAAAATGTAAGTCTCGAGTGTTCCTACTCCTGATTTGTTTTGACAGACATTTCATTTTTCTGAAGCTGCAGTTAAAGCAATAAAAACAAAATTCACCACAGAAAAACAAACAGCAGCTCCCCTTCCAGCAAAACTGATACATTTTTTGAACGCTGGAAAATTGTGCAGCTAGAGCCCATTGAATTTCCACAGGAGGTAAAGCTCATTAGCAAACACATGAAAGACAGCGAGCAGACTATTGCAAAAAAAGATATTTGTACATTTTCTTCAGTAACACTTTATTTGAAGTTTCTGGTTGCTGGCACTTAGACAGTATGTGTGACCTTGGTTAGGGGATGGTTATTGCTGAAAAACAGACACTCTAAGAAACTCTTAAAGCCAGCAAGAGGGATGGAGTTCACTGAAAAGGAGGGAAAATCGACATTTCTTTTTTTATTCCACCAACAGATCATCTATTTATGGAGGTATATGGAAGAGGAAAAGCGTCTCTAGAGTGGGAAAAGGAGGGATTGAATGGAGTATGCCCAGGATTGTATGCTGCTAATGGGGAGGATCTCCGATTTGCCCCCAGTCAAAGGGGATTTGTGCTAAGCCGAAGGATGCCGGTTGCTGTGTGCCCAAGGAGCACAGAGGAGCTTTCTGTTATAACTTCCTGTTCTTTGTTTAAGAAAATACATTAACTGGAGGAAGAGAGTTCTCACTACAACCTTGATTACTATTTCCTTTAATTCCATCAAAATGACTTCTTCCCCAGCCAGCCTCCCCAGCCAGACGCTCTCCCCAGTCTGTGGAGTGTTCGAAACTCCTTCATCTTTGCTGCCGTTAATGTTTTACAGCTTTCAGCAAGACTCCTGGGCTGTGTGTATAAAAGTACAGTTTAAGCAGTGACAAATAGAAAGCACATGCTTATTAAAGCTACATTACACAACTCCATAGGGCTTTAATGTCATCTTCTCCTAAAACAACAAACCTGTGGGGACTTGTGCCTCTGTGTGCGTCTTGGAGAAGGAAGGTAGGTCTGAGGTTATGATGACTCATGAGGACAAGCTGGTGTATAGATTTGGGTCCATGCTGAGTATGTCAGGATCACTAATAGCTCAAGGACATGGTGAACTTTGATTGGCATCTGATTAACAAGACACATGTATAGTTCATACATGTCAGGATCTAAACAGGATAGCCTCTGGCTTGTCTACACACCTGACAGTGTCCTCACCATGAAAAATGAGCAGAAATATGGGATGCTGGGCTGGGCTGGGCTGGCTGAAGCTGCTTCCTTGATTTACTTGATAACCTTGTATCAAAATCTCCATGCTTGAACCCTGAGTTAAGGTGGGTTCAGATATGCAAACCTGGGTTCTGCAGGTCAGGTTCACTCTTCATCAGTCTTTTGTTCTGCAGTGAGCAGTGTCCCGTCAGCCAGTGGATCTTACCAGCATCCTCTTCCAGGACAGAATGGGAAATAGAAATTAACCTCACAGTGGAGAATCCTCCTCTGCTTTTGCCCCTGGGGTAAGGGAGAACTGCTGGGAGGGCAGACAGGTCTGCAAGAGCAGCTAAGAGCCTGGACACCTTCCTCCTCACTTCTACTCCTTCCCCTAAGCTTTCTCAGCTGGTGCCTAGCAATCCTTGAATATTTTCAGCCATCTAACTTTGTTTTGCTTAGAGTCTGAGGCAGGCTTCACAAGCCAAACTTGTAATCTTTTGGATTTGAGTCCCTGCGTGCTCAGCAGCACACAGCACATCATTGGTATGCAGCACTGGTAGCATTTGACTGAGACAAATGTTCTGTATGTGAACTCAGAGGCTGTGTCTTATTTAATTTTGTCATTTTCAATTAAACTTTGCCTGTCCTTCCATTACGGTTTTGAGTCCTGTTCAGTGCTAATATTTAATATACACACACTTCAAAGTGTTTTTCTTATTTCAACTACATATTTCACACTTTCTTTCCAAGATAAAAACGTTTGATTTTTAGCTTCTTGATTTCTTCTGTAACTTTTGTTGCCACAGAAAAGTTGATGGTTCAGTTCAATTAGCATCATATCAGTGTTTTCATATATTCAGAATGGGAAGGGAGTAGGACAGAAAAACAGTCAGTGAAGGCACAGAACACTGCTACATGTAAAACTTACAGAGGAAAGTGAAATAACATGGGATATTATCGCAGTTTTTTTTTTTCAAAAATGCTTTCTGAAGTTATCTGTGTATTTTAAGTTTCCCACAGTGATACACTTGAAGTTTTTAAAACAACACAAACATTTGCCTTGGCTGACGGCCTAGTGTAAAGAACAAAAATTATCAACACAGCTAAATGGCTTAAAAAGACAAGGTATTGTCCCTGAGGAGAAGTGGAGAATGTAAAAGTAATCTGGACAGGCACAATCCTATTCAGGTGTGGCCAGCAAAAACAAATGGGTTGTGTCAGCTATCTGTTTTAAATGGAGAGGTTTCTTTCTTTACCTGTCCATCATCTCTCTAGGATGTGCATGTACCACCTAACTGGACTACCTTAAGTACAATTAGTATTTGTTCTGTGTCTCATAGGTGCTTTCTCAGAAAATGCCATTTATTTATTGCTCTTCTTCAAGGATTAATAAAAAAGCCAGAGGAGCTACAGACCTTATGATCCACTGGCAGAAAGTTGTGAGCAGGTTATCGGAACTATATAATCCCCAAAAGTTCATTTTCTTCATGGTTTGAGGCCTACTGCATTCACACAGGTCATTGAATTCCATTTTTTTCTGTCTCTGTTATTTGTTCTTCAGCCTTTTTTTGAAAAGCATCTATAAAATTCAAACCTCTGCCACACTGAATTCTTTGGCAGCTTTTTAAAGCTGCCCGGAAACCATTGTGAAAGATTCCATAATCAGATAATGACTGATATACAGTATGTGTTGATAGAAGTGTTTGAAAATAAAATGCAGGGTGCTATAAAACTGGTTTACTAGATAGTAAATAACATTTCAAATATGCAAGGGAAACACATTCCAGTCCTGCCCGCTCTCTGACGCCTTCCTTCCCTCCAGGATCTGCTCTACTGGTGGGAAGTCCAGTGCAGACTCGAGCAGTTGTAACTTTGGGGAATATTTACACCACTTCATACGAGACAGTTCAGGTGTCTCTGTTGACTGACTGGTCTCCCTGCATGGCTTTCCCAGATGATGGGAAGAGACATATCGTCCAAGGCCTGACACAAAGCAGAAGCCTCCCTCAGGTTCCTCATCACCCTCATCAGGAGGCTCTCACTGGGCATTGAAAAACCCCAAAAGACCAGCAACTACCCTGTACCTTGTCCTGAGTAGGAGGCAAAGCCATTCCATCCCTTGTGTCATGCTGCGGTCCACTGCCTGCAGTTGCCCTTCTCTACACACTTATAGCCTAGAAAAGGGTTAGAGGAGAGAGGACAGAAGGGTTGTATTTATAGGGCATGTCCCAGCTTTGTTACTAGACAACCCTGAGCTGTGGCTTCCCATCAGCACCCTCAACTCTCAGCCGTCTCCATATCCACAGGTTGCATCTTCCACAATATTTCAGCCCCAAGCTCTCCAAGGGCTGTATTTGTGCTCTCTGTTCATACCTCGCCAAGCTTTATACGTCTGGACTAGAACTTAACTTGTATGCAATTTCCAGGTAAGTCTGGAGATAACCAGTTGCATCAAGAGCAACAGAAGCACTGTGGTTCAGCCTTGGCACCAGGGTGCTGGGTGAAGCTGCTGCGTATGTGCCTAGTCCACTTCATCCTGCAATACCTCTTCAGCTGCTGGCTCTGATAAACATGAGGCAATCTGAGAGAGCTTTAGTTCTACTGCAAGTTCAGTGCATGGAGTTACTGTCAAGGCTCTTGAGAGGCTGTTTGGATGCCAAAAAGGAAAAAAAATGCAGAATATACTCAATACAAGAGAAATGTCTGATCAAAATGAAACCCTGAGAGTGACTGCTAATGAGAAAGACTTGTTTGCATGGAGTTAGAGATGAACAAATGACCACTTAAGGGTAAATATTATTTTCTTGGGAAAGTTTAACATTTGAATAAGTAAAAATCTGCTGCTTGTCAGCAGCGGATCGCTGTGCCCTGTTGAAAACACTGCTATGAATTTTTCTCTCCCCTCTCTCTAAAACTGTTGTTTTTCAGAGCAAGCAAAGAGGAAACAAATGTCTAATTGTCTCATACATAATTTTTAATCTCAGTTTCAGCACAAATATGTGGCAGTGCTTAACAGAGTGAGAGAAAAATGTGACTCTTTGGAATGAATGTTGTCTTTAAACACAGTGACCATGGCATAGTGGTCACATGTTGGGAGAAGGATTCTTGTGACTTCTAACTTGTTGATAAAACTGACTTTAAGTGTTTTTTAACCAGCAATGAAAATGTATGTGGTCATCTTAGAGACTGAAGCACAAGAAAAAAACAACAAATTCTGTGAGATTTTTTTGCATGCAGATGCAGGGAATGACTGTTAATTGCTGGCATAGTTTCATCAAGGTATGCACACTCATTTGTGAATATATTCCATGAAAAATCAATTTCAGTTAATGGGAATAGTCTGAGCTTTAAAATAGAAACATGCTTAAATCCCTTCCTGGGACATTAAACGGCTGCCGCAATGTTGGCTGAGTTTTGGTAATGCTGAAGTCATCCTTCTCAATGCATTTTGCCCTCTTAGTGTGAAATCACATGTGGTTTGCAAGAGAATTTTGTGAGTGGCTTTGAATGCAAAATCCAGCTTGTAGATGTGTGGATGAAAGGCTCTGTGTAAATGTCAGCCTTTATTATTGTTACGAATTTCCGGCTTCTGTTATTAAGACATTTTATATGGATCCTTGCGTGTCTCTCCGCCTGTGAGTTTGGATTAAATGTCTGCCACAAATCTCCCTGGCATCCCATGGAGGGGATTGCTTTAACTTGGTGCTCTTCTAACCTTTCCTTCTGTTTGGGGAATAAACCTCCTTTAAAAAAATGACCTCATAAAAATGGGGTAAACTCTGAGCTCTTTGTTTTTCTCAGGTCTAACCTCCAGTAAGACTATAAATTAATTTATTCTATAAAACAGAGAGAAGTAAATCTTCAGCATAACGTGTGGGGAATTAGCCACTTAACTCCCATTAACATTAATGGGAACTGAATATTTATTTACCCCACAGCACATAAATCTTCCCCTTGTAACTTCTACAGTTTCTAACTAAAATGTTTCCATTGTTCTAAGGATCATGGTTATCCTGCTACAGTGTTTACTATGTTGTCAGCCTATGGGAGATATATTGGATGTTTCAGTCTTTTCCCTTCAAGAAAGCTGTAAAATGCATTGAGGCTCTGTACTGTGAACTTTCTTAAACCTCTGTGTGATAAGCTCAGATGATTCAAACCTCCTCTGCTTGGTGCTGGACCCATCATTCCAGCCGGGAGGTGGAATCGTTTGACATGAATAAACTGTTGTGACTGATGGACTTTTGGTCTGTGCCTGGGGTGATGGATGGATGGGTCTGAGGTTGTTGGTGCTCTACCGTGAGTCTCCATCTCTTTCAGAACCTTACTTTCTTCCTTCAAAACTCAATGTAAGAACATTATGCTCCCATCTCTTTCTTCTCCTAAAGTTGAGATCAGACAAATCAATCAAGATGCACATTATCCTGCATTAAAGTGACCTTCTGTCTCTCCCCTGGAGGGAGGAGAAGGGGTCATAGCTCAGCAAGACCTATTGGAGTCTTCACAGTTGGTACGTGTATTTACCTGGAAGCCACTGAAATGCTCCCAGGATGGATGGGCCAATGGATCCTAACAAATATATGACTCTGAAAACTGCCAGTCCCTGGCTGAAATCCAGGCTCTGTTGTACTCCATGGCCAAACTTCCCACGACTTCAGTACAGCAGGTTTCACTAGTGCATGAAACTACTTTTCCCTAAAGCACTCCATAGAAAGCTATTGCTCTTCTATGTGCTCTGAGGAAGCTAATAAATCCTCCACATTTCTGGTTAAAAATAAATAAGTAACAATGAAAGCAGAAAGGCTCCACCTAGCATTCTAGCAATTTATGAAGTATTTGAGAAATAAAGCTTTCCTCTGCGTCTAGGAGGATTGGGCATAAAGCAATGGGCTTAAACTGAACTTAGAGAGTTTTAGGCAAGACATCAGAAAAAGCTTCCTGGGGGTGAGGGTTGTGAAGAACAGCTGCAGACTGTGCAGGCTGCTGTCTCTAGGAACAGGCTAGATAAATTGTGAGGAAGGACCTTGGTGGTCTAGTCCAGGCTGGATGGCTGAAGAGGAAGAGAAGGGTTGTTACATTAGACATTCCCTTTCAGCTCTGTCAGTCTGCTGCAGCAAGATGAAATCCATTGATTTTCAAGGCTGTTGGATTCAGTCTATTTATTTCTGTAAGACTTTTCAAGGAACTAGGAAAACTTTAGTGCCATCCTTCAAACAGCAAAGAGTATGAATGTAAGGCAGAAATTCTTGTGGAATGTAGTGTTAAGACTGAAGAAACCTTGGTCTGACTGACTCGTGACTGAGCTCATGGTGAGAGTCTAGTAAACCGTAAAAACCATTGCAAAGAAGAAAACTCATGGAAACCCAATCCCTGTGTACATACTTCCTGTGTGAACAGTTGACCTCTTCTGATCTGACTTGCCCCATTCTGTGATGTTGAGAAGTCACACCTCATGCCAGGTGATGGAAAATCTGCCTTCTTTCCCCATTCTCGACATTTTGGAGGGAGTTGAGCACATGCAAACATTGCACACACCAGCAGTGCAGACCTTTCCTCTTACAGCACTTTTACAGGCAGCCCTTAACTGGGCCAAGTATCCAAGCTGTGCATAATGCCTTTTTTAATAGCATACTGAACTATGGCTTTTATTATCCCGACCAATTTGCTCACTGCACCTGTCAGGTTCCTCCTGAGACTGAAATGAGAGCAGTCTCTGCATCTGTTTTCACAGCTCCAAAGCAGAGACAGGGATTTGTCAGGAAACCATTAAGCTATACTACAGCATTTGTTGTGGATCCATTTTCTTTCCTGAAGCCAAAGCCTTTGTCTTTAAGGTTCAGGAAACAGGATTCTCGTGTGAGTTATGCCAATATAAACACACAAGATCCCTCCAGGCAATTAATAGAAAGATTTCTGATTCACACACTTTGCTGCACACTGATGTAAACACATGAGAACCTTGTCTATCTCTGGAGCTTTGTTGGGCTCAGGGATATGGGACTTATGACATATTAAAACATCGATTTGTTGCTGCTATTGGGTATTTAAAGCCCCATAATCATAAGCAGCGGGCAAACAGATAACCCCATATGCAACGTGCTAATGACATGTTAAGCACAGACCCAGGAGACAGCTTTGATTTCAGATTTAGCTGCCGTGAAACATACTTAGGGAATCTTTGCTCAATATTACTTATTTTTTGTTTTCTCAAATGTGGCACTATCCATCAAAAGCATCAAAGTGATCTTAACTGTAAACATGTACACATGATATGTGTCTAATTGTACCTGACATTTAATGTATTCCTGAATGATCCATTAGCAAACTCTATTGGGTGTGTTTGGAAGTATCTCAAACAGAAATTACAATGTTCAGCATCTTCCTTCAAGAAAGGTTAGGAAATGCCAAAAGTTAAAAATGAAGCAAAAAACAGATACAGAATTGCAATTACACAGTCTTAAGCCAAGTGTTTTCTATAGAAAAGAATGTGATGTCTTTAATCATGGAAAGAGGAGAATCTCATTAGCTGGTTTGCCTTCACATTATAGGGCACTAACTGTGGTCACAAAGGTTCCATCCAGCATAGTGGTCACAGGAAACTCTTCCAGTTGCAATGGATTTTGATCCATTTGCATGATCCATGTCCTTGAAAGGAAGGATACTCCGTCTGGACTGAACCACCAGAGCATCCCTCAGGAGATGCCTGGCTTGTGTGGATGCACTGCTCTACCTCATCCTGGCTTGTAACAAGCTGATTAAGTCCTATCTGATGGTGTAATGGCCATATCAGTTACATGGTAATGTAGGAGTATGGTTATGCTGTTGGGCAATATCACTGAATTAGTCTGAATGATATATGTTCAGCCAGTGAAGAAACAACTGCAGGTATTACATGTAACTATATTCCCCCCCCCCCTTTTTTTTTTTCCTAAAGTGCTGAAGGGCTTTCCAGCAATAGATAAAATCATCTTTACAAAATTGAAATGCAGCATTTGTTCCAGAGCTTGTTAGGTCCTGAAACCTGTAGGTGGGGTTGGGAAAATGACATTCTCAGCTCCCCGCCAGCAGCGAAGCTATTAGAGCCTTTATAAATGTTATCCAGTTCAGTGCTGCTGCTTGTGCCATATTCCCAACAGCAAATGCAAGCATCATCAGGATCCAACAGGCTCCCAAGAATAAGCCCAGCAATTCAACTAAGAATAAATATAATTAAACCATAAAAAGAAAAATGCCTGTAAGATTATCATCCTTGCAGCTGGTTGGAATGTACTTGGGAAATATTTTTGTAGTTAGTCGCAAATAAAATATGTTTTACATGGAGAAAATGCTGCCAAAGTAATACAAAATAGATTTATTAAACAAAAATGAGAATGGAAAGAGATAAAATAAAAACAGAAATCATTTTTTCACATGATTATTCAAGTTGCTTATAAATATTCCCTCCTGGTAGAATCAACTATCTGGTGTCTGGCCTTAGACTGTGTTTTGTAACCTGTTGGATTGGACAGCAAACATCAGATGAGTGACCCAATGGATTTACCCATTTTTAGTTTCTTAATCTTTCATTCTTATGATGTCTTAATCATTTGTGACCTTTATCACCATCCATCGTCTCCTAAAATTTCTGTTGTTGGGATACTCATGAACTTTTTCAGACTGACCATCAAATATTTTGAATATATCAGTCTTGGAGAATCAGTAGGAACAAATATACAACATCTCTGAAAACTGAGAGAGTTTTCATGAATATTTCATTTTATGAACACTGGTAAATGAATAATTTCATATAATATCCCTAAATAACTTTGAAGGAAAATGAGTCAGTAATGTGCTTAAAGTCTGATGGATAAAGACTCTGCCACCAACCTCTGATCTTGTTAAAGATTTTTTTCTCATACCTCTATGGGATGTTGTCTGCACATACTCTCACTGACGTGCTCAACATCTTGTGTAAGGGCAAACCAGCAACTGTGCTTCCCTTCCACAAGGATTAATTAATTCTCATGACTTTGAGCAAAGTCAATAGCGACATTGAGCACCTCTGATGAACTATCAAACACCTCACAGGCCTGGGCTCATTAGCAAGAACTGTAATTAGTGCTCCCATTGCTGTTACTGATGCATTTGTTACACTATCACCTCAAAGGCTTCCAGTGTTTATTTGTGAGATAAATTTCAATGTGTCCAGTGTCTTGAATTATTCTCTTGCTAAGAGTGCAGGTATGTGGGGAAGCTACACATTAGGCAAGGGGAGAAATTGAAAGAGAAAAAACAAACTGTTGTCAGGTTTGATGGGCAACTGAACGGGAATCTGACAGTGAATTCATTAACAATCATGTCACACATGCCCAGTGCAGAGCCACAATTGGTTTTCTTGAAACTAAAAGGCTGAGCCCAAACTTTGCTGGAAAATTCCCTAAGGCCATTTCATTTACAAAAAGACCAAGCTTTTGAGAGCATATAATTATCCATCATCCCTTCCATCTTATCCTGCATTAAATTTAATTGCTTACAAAACTTGGCAACATTCTCACATGCATTTAAAGAAATTAAGTGGTTCTGTCATTTTTTAGTGCTCTTGATATGAAAGTGTTTCAACTTTCACTCTATGACAAGAACCTCTGCCTCCTCCCCATCCCCCAAAATATACATTTTTCCTGAGAGAATTGAGCTCAGAGGGAACAGATGGGCTAAAAATAGTTGATTTTGGCTGGGACTGTCAAAAGTCACCAGTGATTTCCAGTGCCTCTATTTTTAGAGGTGAGTGCTGACCACTTACTGAAAATCGCATTCCTTCACATTTTCAGAGCTGGGCACCCCATGTCTTGCTCTGTGATTTCCAAAGTAATAGGTCATGAGCAATGGTGACCCAAGGATTGTGGTGGGATTGTCACCTTGGGTCTTGCCCCTTCACCAAGCTCTGCTATCCCACCTCAGGAGAAGCTCCCCAGAGTTGCTGCATATAGGATTGACCTAATGAGTCACTGACTCAGTGCTGTTTCATTGTAAGAGCACCAGAACCATTTCAACTTTCATCTCCACCCTTCACTGTCAGTTGGTTATCATTTTAGAGAATGGTAGAGTCAAATGTGTTACCTGGAAATGACAGTTTCCTAAAACATGAACCAAAGAGTAGTCCCAATGGTACGAGTCATTCCTGTCCAGTCTTTGTTGCTTATACCCGTACCAGTTCATGCATTAATGCATCTTACCTGAGAGAGTGGCTTGATATTTACCTGCCCGGTATATAAAGACTTATTTTTAAAGGCCATGAAGAAGACAAGCCATTTAAATACATTTCTAAGATTAAACATGAGTGTGAGCTACTGTTTTCAATAAATGTGGCATGAACTAACTATGACAGTGCAATTAGAGATGGAGTAGACATTTTGAGTTCACTTAGTTAACGTTTGCTTTTTACCTACAGACCTGCTTTTCAATGGTGAAATGATGTTAATCCTTCATGAAGTCTTGTCATGTACTTGATAATTATATGTTTTGTTGTTGTTCAAATGAATAATGAATTTGGGTTTTGGGATCAACAGGGTTTAGGGAAAATTCCTGATGATCAAGTAAAATTGGCACCTGTGACAATTACAAACCCCAACGAGGTTTATAAGAGCACTATTTTCAAAGGTCCTGAGCATCTACAGCTCCTATTGTCTTCAGTGTTATATACTGGACTTGACTGGACCCAACATGCACTAAATTAATGTTGCATTTTATGTACAGTGTGAAAGAGAATCATCTGTGAAGCAAAGGTCAGTGAAGTCAGATTCTCTGCTATGTATATTGGCGATGAGCATCTTGAGAGAGAATGTGAGCATCTACAAACATCAGGTCATAATGTTGATATAGTCCCTTATCACCTTATAAATGATCTGTATCCTGACACGGGAAGTGAGCACCAGTCCTGGATGAATTATGAATGAGTGACTCCCTAATATAAATAAAAGGAGGAGGATGGGCATTGTTGAGCACTCTGAGCACAAGAACTGGAAATAGGAGCCAGGAACTTATCTCAGCTTTGGAAACTGAGCTGCTTTGGTGTCTGGTCCAAGACTCGGTTAATTAAGTGGGAGTCTGTCCAGCAACATCAGAGGACTTTATCACTCTTTATTAGGGCTACCATATGTCCCTCTTTTTTTCTTATGTTTCTCTTTTTTTCTATCCTCAGATTTGGAGATGAGGAAATGGGAAGAAGAAAAAGCGATTGGGGTGGGATAGGTGAGAAACTCAGATTGTAGTTGGATAGGAGGCTCCAGGGTATAAGAGGGATATAGGTGGGAGTCCTGAGGTTACTGTCCTGGAATTTAATCCTTAACTGAGTCTTTGCACAGATTTGCCCAGGCTGTCACTTCCACTTCTGTGTCTGTCTGCTCCTGCCTGGGCTCTACTCTTTGGCCTTGGAAATGTCACCAGCTTCCCTGCTTCTGTGCCCCACTTGCATGGTAGGGTGAGTGCCACAATCACCTTCCAGTCTGGGGACCTGTGACGTTCAGTTCATGCCTAAATTATATTTGGAAGTGAAGACTTTTCTTGTCACAGCACTGCAGGTGATTGAGACAGTAGTTCCATGTCCAGGTCCTTTTACTCCTAGGGATGTACACCTGCAAGATGTCCATGGTAGACAACTGTATGATGGTAGTAGTCCGGGTGAGCTTCAAGTGACTTCATCCTGGTGCTGGTGTTCACCCCAGGTGTAGGTGCACAGCACTCACTGACACCAGGCAATAACTCCTGGGGCTTTCTCCTCACTGTCGTCCCAGCACCATCCCCACACACTGCAGCCAGCCTGCTTTGCAGGAGGGGAAGGTGGCTCACTGCTGCTTCTCCTCACTCTCTGCCACCATTTGTGTCTCTCTTCCCTCCTACACTTTAGGACTCAGGCAAGACATGCCTTTATCTCTCTTCAAGGATTTTCACTATGTCATAGTTGAAGCTGAACTCCAAATGCACACGTCTGGAGCTGGGACTATTCTTTCCTTTGACAAATTGTTCAGACCTCACACCTCTAGAGCTAAACAAATGTAATCCAAGCATCAGATCATAAAATCTTGGGGGAAAAAAAAATGTAACTGCTGGCATGGTTTCCAGTAGTACACTGGAGGCAGCTCTCCTTTCACATGTCCCCAGAGGCATGTAAAGCACTTCACTCCTAGTAACTGAGCTGTAAATGTAGGTCTCAGGCAGTGTATGCTCCATGTTACAATGCAAGGAACCTGAGGGCTTTCACTTTTTGTGCAGGAGATTATCAAACCACCTTTAAAAGGAGCCAGATTTCCTGCCTCACCTTTCCTCTCCCATTGCTCTGACATCCACTCTTTAAGAAACTAAAAGGTGTCAAACTTTCTTCAACACCTACAAATGAGCCCCACTGTCTGGGCAAACAGAGAGGAAAGACTTTGGTCTCTCAAGGGCCTTTTGCTGTCTGCTCACAGGCAGGTACCAGCTCTCTGATAACACAGTCCTGCAGCCGTGTTACCGGTTGCAGTAACATGGAGACGAAGATGCACTGATAACCACAGGCACACAGGCATATTTCCCTAACCTGCTTCTACTCCATGTTGTGAAGCCCAATGTGCTGAAGCAAACATGTTTCTTCATGTTTTAGGGGAAAGAATGTGATTTTGCAACTCACTGTTCTGTTTTTCCCTCTAGATACCTGTGGTGCACCCTTTGACTTGAAGGAGGGGAAGAGCTGAGGGAAGTCGGGATCCTCATTTCTCACCTGCATCTCCCAACTACCTGAACTGCTCTTAACTATGGGAAAGAGTTTATTAAATGCAAAATTTTTGACTTGCTCTTAGAAATGACCTTGGGAGTTTCAGATGTACCAGGATAAGTTGGTGGGTACAAATGTGGGTCACTCCACCACTCCAAAGCCAGGGGCAACAGAAACATCAACCGTTACCTGTTGTGAAATGTGCAAGTGTCAACATTTGCTTTGTTCTGCAAAGGAATTTAATTGAAAACTTCTGTTTGGTTTTTTTTTTTTCCCCCAGAAAGAAACAAGAGAATTGTTTACTTTGAATAAATGCCTGAGTCACTAAGCTATAGCATCCGTCTCAGAATCCAGTGATTTCTTTGCTCCCTCATCCATTTGACAGGGTAGCAGCTGAAATATTTTGCAACATTTCCCCCTAAAAAATCTTGAAAATAACTTTCCATAGTGCAGACGAGGGGTCTGTACACCAGATACTCTCTTGAATAACTGAGGAAGGAGGGACAGAAAGGGATATGCTCCTGCTCTGCCTCTTTGCTCAGCAGTTTCACACCTTGTCTTGAGTTAAATTTAGTAAAACAGATAGGTCTGCACAGAAAGCTTCAGTACTAATTAACTGCCATTTCTCAACAACACAAAACCCCAATTCACTGAAAACTTGCTAATGACTTGGATATAGCTGCCACTGGTTTGATGGTGCTCATGACACAAGGCAGGATCAAACTCGACACTGGAAGGATAAATAATCAATTTTCACATGCTGGAGGAGCAAAATTTCAAGCTTTTGATGTGAAAAGGCACCTGAACAACTAGAAGCTGACATTCATAGCCTGGAAAATTTGACTCTGAGAAAGCACTGAGCTTGAAGGAGCAAAGAGAGGTCGCATCAGAGTTTTTGTGGGAAAAGAGTGGCTGCACCTGCCAGCCAGCTCATCCCAATGAACTCTGCTGAGGCGGGTGGACAGAGCTCAAGGATGTGCCAGCTCTTTTCTGTGAGGTGGCTTTCTGCCCGTTGCAATTATGGAAGGAAGAAAACAGCAGTTTTGTGAATAAAGCTGGCAGCTACCCAATACAGCCTGAAGAAATAACCGTACCTTGGAGGACCCTTTCTTTTTTTTTCTGGGTTGGGCCAAGTTCTTTAAAAGGAGCTTTAGTATTCATATAGGTAGCTTCATTTCAAAGATGCTCAATACTGATAAAACTTATCCTGGTCCCTGTGCAGTCGCCAGCCTGTGTTGGTACAAAATGCCTAAGATGCTGCTGTTGGAGGTTTCCCTGCTCTAGACACTTATTAATCTGAAATGGGCAAAGGTTGGTTTCAGCTCAGAAGCAATAGGTTTGAAAATATTTCTAGGTTTTAACAGTAACCATTATAATTCTGGACAGGTTTATTATCCAATATCCTACATAAGCTTAATTTTTCACCACAAAGGCTTCCTCTGGTATTAAATTTTGACTTTTAATTGAACTTTCATGTGGAAAAAACGATCCTCAGATCAGCTTTGACCACACTCCCTTTTACTGTGGCTGGATACACAATTACATGTGGATCATGTTGGCTTAAAGCAGTAGTTCTGAGCCTGCCTGTATCTCAGACATTGCAGTACTTTTGTGTTTCTCTCCTACCTGACTGCAGACCTATGATGAAGTCTCTTTGTAGCCATGCTTGTGGTTACAAACTAAGTCCATATGACTTGAACTGCTCTCCATCATGTATTTTAGCAAGATATTCTGCAGAATGATGAGGCCATTGGCCACATCCCATATGCTTCCTGACACCAGGGAAGTGAAGTAAAATGCTGTAAAGGAGTAATAATCCCCCACATGGCTGATGCTGAAGGGAGAGCAACAGCCCTCCAGTTATTACTGCATGTTGGCATCCTCCTGGTAAGAGCAAAGCCTCCCCCAATGTTTCATGAATAAATCAAATGTATGAACATTGACAGCATGTGGCTCTTTCAAGCGGATCTTTGTTCAGTTTAGTGAGAAACTGTATTACCAAAGTTTTACAAACAGAAAAGAAATTCAGCCTTCTGGAGTAAGAGTTTTGGCTTGTGCTGAGCAAAAGCCGAGATCCTAGAGGTTTTATCTATTCAATACTAATAGGAAAAAAGAGTCAATAAGAGCAGAGGACTCATTATGAAGAGAAGATGAAATGAGAAGGAACAAGAAGAATGTGGAAAACTAGAGTTTGCTGGAAACAAAAGTTGCATAAAGGTTAAAGCAAAACTGCAGACAATGGAACTTGCATTCTTGCAAATCCTTTTGTGAAATTGTGGCAGAGGGGCTAACATGAGGAACAACATTATGCAAAGAAAATAAATACTGTAGAAGGAAAAAAAAAAGGTGAACACAGGTTAAGGCAATGTAAATAGCTTTCTGAGATACACACACCCTTCGTGTCACTCGTTCCTTCTGAAGAAAAGTATTAGGTTTTAAAGTCAATAGATGTGTTTATCCAAGTCACTCCTAGCTCATTTCACAAGGAAGGCTTTGGGGTTTTTAATTTTTGGTTCCAGACAAAGTCATTTTTCTTTGTCTCTTTCTTTTTTTTTTTCTTTTAGAAAAATGTGATACATTTTTCATATTAAGAAAACAAGCGATTGAAAGATTACTTTTGGCACTTCCCATCCATGACCCCGCTCGCTGCTTATGTGAGGAAAAAGAGGTAGAAGACGATTCTTGCTGAGACTGCAGCCCCTGCAATTTCCAGATGCCCGTGCAGAAAAGAATGGGGACTTGTTAGCCTGTCTAAATCCACTCTCACCCCGAGGTCCTCACTGTGTTTGAAGAAAACTGTAAGAATATTTACCCTTAAAGCATCATCGGGGCTCCCTCCTGCAGTCCCCATTGCTTACTGATGAATTTCATTATCCTGAATGCATGGCTGCTGCCTAGAGAAGGACAGGCATCCCTGCCAGCACGCCTCTGCATTCACAGCCAGCCCTGTGCCTCTGGTAATGAGTGCTCAGTGGGAGCCACATCTCGTACTCTGGGAAAGGTTGTGTCTTCTCAGTTTGCAGTGTTTTGGCAATATATTTTCTCACCATTTATTCTGGCAAAACCAGCAGCCTTGCTTCAGGGAAGTGGTGGTACCCAACTCAGAGACACAGCAGCTCTCCTTTTCCCTCCCAGCCTTCAGGAGGTTTTATCCTGTATTAGAAGGAGATTGCCTTTTGCCTTGCTCAAAACTGCTTGTCTGAATAGGTCCTTCTAAAAGCAGCACCTCTCCTATCACAAGGCCTTTTTTTTTTTTTTTCCTTTTAATCTTTTCCCCAGTGTGATTTATAAAGCAAATTGCCTGACAAGGATTACAGAATTCCTGTTGTGGCCAGACGAGGGGAGCAGTTATCTCCTTTGCTTTGTAACCCATTCCCCCACCCTTGTATTCTCCAGCCCTGTTTGACTGCTTTGCAGCTACTGTTGCCAGCAGGTCTGTTTCCTCTTTAGTTTCCTCAGGAACATTTCCATCCAAAGTATATTTTGCATTTTTACTGGTGCTCCCCAGACGAGTGGCCTTTCATCTGCTGACATTGAATCCATATGCCGATCTCAGCAGAGTGTGCAGACTGCAGCACCTTCCCATGCCACATCTTACATGCATCACTGGTGACTTTCCAGGTCACATCCCATCACCTTCCCACGTTTCTTGAGCAGCAGCATCCCTTCCCCTCTGCCTGCATCAGACTCTGTCCTGCACATCATGCATCTACCCCCAAATCCACCCCTTAACACTCCTGCCACAGCACTGCAGAGACACTCTTTGCATTTTCCTTTCAGAAAATACCACTCATTTATGTGGTGACCACTACTGCCTGCTCCCTAATAACCCAGAAAGTGTGTGACCCCACTGGCACCTGCAGTCGAGATAGTGCATCGGGGACCTTCAGCCTCTTGACCCCACCAAAATCAACAGAGCCACTGTTAAACTATGGGGATGGTGCTCTACATCAGCTGCCTTGCTCCTGGTTCTCCCCACTGGCCCCATCTGTATAAGGAGACTCCTGCTCTCAGCAACTAGGTTTCTCTTTTATGGGAAAGAGACCACAAAGGGCTAGAGGTGATATCCAAGAGTTCAAAATTTTCCCCACAGTGTGAATTGGCTCTGCTAGCCTTCTTCACTTGCTTCAGGAAAGCTCTGATCTATTTTCACTGGGATTTTGGAGAAAAAGCCGAACAAAGTGAGGAGTGCTGGAGAAACGGCAGAGGTGTGGGAAAAGCTCAGCCTTGGCATGGCTCCTCAGATGTACCTGAGGCATGACAGTGTCTGAAGACACACGTGCATGGTCGTATGTCAACGTTTGCTGCTGAGTGTACTCCACTGCTGAGACATGTGTAGCTCCGGCTGCTGTACATCCAGATAGAAGAATTACAGAGTACGAAGCAACACATCTGCACATGAAGGCTCTCAACCTTTCAAGGCCTATTTTTTCTTTGCACAGAACAATGCAAAAAAATCCTTTCGGCTTTGTTCTTGTCTTGGTATTTTTCACAGATCTTGATGCAGTAGGCAGCCTTGCAGCAGACCTCCAAAGAGGGTTTTTGCTTAGTTTGGATCATGAACTGGTTGTCAGAGGAAATTATGCTCCAGTTCTGGGAGATACAATAAAGCTGTTCTACATCTTAGGCCCTTGCCAGTTGGAGGCAATTCTTAATGCAGATTTCACTCTGTGTGTGTCGCATTTGCTAATTTTCCATGAATGATTCCTGATTTTCAATCGACCTTGGTCTTTAGGTTCATAAAACTTTGCTCTGCATTAAAGTCTTTTGGCAATGTGGAGCCCTGCCTGGAATAAAGTGGGAAAGAGACATCCTGAAAGATAAATTCAATGGGGTTTTGCACAGTGTGGTTTTATTGTCAAATGGCACGTTTTGTGCTGCTTCTACTGACTGGAAGATGTTCCTGTAGATTCCTGTAGATAAGGTGCTAGGCTTTAAGAAATACAGCTTCAACTTTTATCTCTGAAAGGCCTTAGGCTGAGCTTGTAAATGCTTTGGGACTCAGCTTTTCCCCTCTAAATACAGCCTTTATTTTTCCTGTTGTGTCTATTCAGGATGTGATTTTCAAAGGGACCCAGGGGAAAAGCCTTATGAGTCCCATAGAACAATAAGTCTGTTCTCGTTTCATTAAATGCCTCACTGAAGCCCCTTCCTGGGAGAGTCGATCATTCACCCTGCTTTCCTACACACCAACCTGGTCCTATTTACACAAGCTGACAGACTACCTGATGGAGCCATTATTCTCTTTTCACATATAGTCTAAACTATTTCCTCTTGCTGGGCACTGAGTGGTTTTAAATCAAGATGTCTTAGTTCATGGAGGTTAGGAACAGTCTTATAAAATGCCTTATTTCTTCCTTGCTCCTATGTAAATCTATTTTATTGGACAATTGGAAAACATAACACTTGGCTTGTGTGGATAACCCCCCATGTGCTTCCAAATACAATAGAGAGGGTGGTTTTTTTTTCAGAATAAGCTTTTCATGAAAGCCTGTTGTTCCCACAAAGATTTTGGAGAGCAACCTGCCCTTCTCCTTGAAATCACATCCAAAAAGTAACCCTCAGCCAAAAACTCTGCACAAGGAGACATTTCAGGGATGAAATTCAGGTCACATCAAGGTGGGTTTGTGTGATTTTAATTAGGCCTGAGAATACAGGTTAGACCAGTGCCATAATCAATGGAAAGTCCTCCAAGGAGTTTTAACAGTTTTCAGCTTTGCCTTGTGGAAGGAAGTGCCCAACCAGAAATTAACTCCTGAGGCTCCTACGGCGGTTCCTCTGCCACGCAGCCCCTCGCTGCTCGTCCCTGCCATCCCTTCCAAATGTGTTTTGGCATGCAGAGTTTGTTCTGGCCAGGAATTGGGTTTACAAAGCGTAAAGAGACATTGTGCAATGGGCAGTGAGCCTCAGTAAGTGAGAAGAGAAAGGCAGCATTGGAGGCAGCATGGGCACAGTGTGGAGCAGGGGCACTGGTGGAATGGGCCAGCTGGGGACACAGGAGGAGGTTACACATCCTGAACACACATGAATTAATGACAAACGCACTGACCTCCATGCTTCGAACAAGATGTTCTGGTCTGCTCCAAGCTCCCGTATCTTAGATTGCAGCCTCTGGCTCTCTCTAGGCCCTGGTGTGATACAGTGCAACCGTTATGCTCTGCAAAACTACTTGTCAACTGCCCAACAGCTACACAAACAAGGCAGGAAAACACTGCTTGAATATTTAAAATCATCAACAGGCTCCTTTAAACCACTGGCTAATGTCTCTGGTTGACATTTAATACATGCATTAAGAAAGAAATAGTTAACTGAAACACCACCTCATTTTTACAGACAGGCAATACCTTGCACTTACTGTCATCATCAAAAATTACTTTTTGCTTAAACCGTGCTACTGCAGCACAGGACACACAAAAAAGGGAAAGGATTTACTGCTGAATGCTAAGTCATACTTTATTTTCCTATTTAGGGAGCTAATACAGTAATGTAATATAGGGAGCACAGGCCCAAATAAAAGTTCATATGTTACTGCCAACTCCAAGCAATTTGCTTTTGTGACTCAGACGGCATAATTGTGAAATTGGCTTAGAATTCATTATGTTGTTTTATTTGTATCTGTTTGTATGTTTAAATGCATTCTTCAGATTCATTGCATTTGCCTTAAGAGCCAAAGGTTTATCTCAGCTGCAGATTGAAGATTTTCAGTATAATCATATGGGCTACAAAACAACATTTTATTGCTGAGAGCAGAGATCCTTTCACAGTTGTCTGTGACATTTGGACTGTAAGTGAAATGTGAAATGCACCAAAACACAATAAAATGAGGAGGACATGGGAATTCTTAACACAGACATACTGTGTCTCTGCTCCATGTAGCCACCCACCTACCCGGATCCCTCGCAGCTGGCAGAGGACACAGGGTGAAAAGGATGTGCAAAATATATTAAATGCATTTCCTGAAAGGACACTGAATGTGAATTGAACTCAGTTTGTCTCCTAACCTAGAGACAAAAAAATATGACATTCAAAACTGTTAGTACAATGAGGAGGCAATTTTGCATCGCTTTGGGGAGACACCCCCTGGGACTGCATGCGGGTGCTGAGTGTATTCAGATGTAAATCAGATCGTAGGCTGCAGCCCGTGTGGTACATAAACAAGCTGTATTTTTAAACGCAGTGTGAAATGTGGGGGCTGACATGACCATTATCAGAGCCTCATGCATGAGTTGTGAGGCATCATAAAATATTTTCACATTGCAACAATGAGAGCTGAAGCTGCTCTGCGGTAGGCATGTTTGGTCCAATGGCTCACCCCACTCCCCTTGCTGGGTCTAGCAGGAGGGACAAATGGTTCTCAAGAGCCACGCTTCTGAATGCTAAACTGTTTTCTCCTAAACTTCTCACAGACAAAAATAAAAGCTTTCTGATGGAACAACTGAACAGGAATTGGCTATTAAGACGATGCAGGCAACTGCCCATGAAGCAGCTGAACTAGTCAATTTAGGCTGAAACAGAGTTGTACCAGAATTAGGTCACATCCTTTTAATAAGAGGTTCATTAATAAACTTTATTCTGAATACAAGTGTTCCTATGGGTTCTTCAGACTAGTGGTAAATAGGTGAATGGACATAACAAGTACAGTCACAGCACTTCCTTCCAAATAACATGTTTTCTCCTGACTTTGAGACCAATCCTGCAAATCCTTAATGCCACAAATTTCCTTTTTGAGTGTCTTTCAGCTTAATTTATTCAATTGCTTTCGTTATGTAAGTGATTTTCTTCATCTTACTTGCATGGCCAGATTACATTTTACAGAATACTTGCCAGCTGAAGTTTTGTATTTTAGGGTTAAGAGTCTGGGTGTATAGATCTTACGTGTTAGGTGTCGTTCCTTCCAGTGATTCTGATATTCTGAGCAATCTTGAACTAGTCATCTGATTTGCTGTGTTTAACTGCTGCTGTGGCAATGATCCCACAAATAATGGAGTAGGAGGTGCAGATGTCTCTGCATTTTGTGAAAATCTTACTCTGGGTCATTCCTCCTAGCAGATGTAAATGCTTCTTTTCATAAAGTGAAAAGCCAGGGTAAGTGAGGAAGGAAAACCCGATGGTGCCATTGCTGCTGCATGTAGTGGGGCTGAACTGCCCAGATCAACACAGGAGAAACAGGGAACTATGTCTGTGCAAGTGCCCCGGGGGCAGTTTGCACTCGGGCCAGAATCGACCAGGCTTGTGGACTTGGCTTGGATCTGACCAACGTGGAGCCATGGCAGCGTGTGGCCAGGTCTGGAAGGGCTGTCAATGCAGACATAACCCTACAAGCAGCAAGTCCAGCTCTGTGGTTTCTGGCACTGCAGAAATTACTTCAATGGCATAAACCCACGGGAAGAGCTGGACCTTGGAGAGTATTGCCGAGAGTCTAATTTATCTTCCTGTCATGGGCCTGAGGTTCAATTACTTCTACCCTCCTGACACTGTTTATTGAAGAATATAATAAAAATGCATGTAAGAGGTTAAATATTCTGAACTGTTTCAGTTTGGCAGAATATCCTTCTTGTCTTCACAGCACTTTACTTTGGGGACACACAGGCACACTGAATTCATGTCTGGGGTGCTTTTGCATCAAGCTGATTCCAGTCAGCCTAATCACAAAGTTGGGCAAAGAAAAAACTGAATTTTCAAACTGATGACACATTTATACCAGAATTGTAACTTTATAATATTAATGTATCATTTAACTTACATGTATACTTTGGAATGTTTATAACTACTGTAAATCATAGGTGAGAGCAGCCAAGAGAGTGCCACACAACATTCCTAATACAACTCATAAAATAAATACAACAATCACAGGAGAACAACATTCCCTGGTTCAAAAAGAAAAATGTAGCTGCTCTGCTGCAGATGGGAAATGTGCTCAGTCAAACCTTCCCCAGGCACAGGCAGAGGCAGTGGTGTGGGTTTTTCTCTGTACTGTCCCAGGGTGCTGCCATTGTGGTATTCAGCAGAGATTTCAAAGGACAAAATGCCACCAGAGTAGTGCCAATGAGATGTCTGTCACTGGGAAATGACACCAGACACTTGCTGGTGATGCCATTTGGCATCGTTGGTTGATTCAGCATGACAAGCCAGATTTTTGTGCTGTGATCTTCCTCCCTCCCTGTAAGGTGAGTGCTGCAAAGTGATCTCCATGCAGCATGTATCTCTCTGACCTCTGTCCACCTTGTCTTGCAGGGTACCTTAAAAAGAATAAAACCTGCTGTTTCCTGACCCATAAAATTCTGTGGGTGATTTCTGACCTATTAACCCCCAGTTTTTCTTTAAGGTTTATAGCACTTTCCTGACTTGACCAGTAGACTGTGAAATACACATTTAAATGCATTCAACTCAGATAACAATCTCATCATTAAAACAGACTAGCTTCTTTGTTTGAAGTTAATCACTTTCAAATTCTTCTGGATTCATCAGCACACTTACCGATACCTGTTCTTTTTCTCCCTGAAGCTGGCAAGTTCACATGCCTCAAAGACCTTCAGTTATTTATTAAAAGTCAGCAAAAAAAAAAGAAGACTGCAAAGCATTGAAAGTTCCCCTCAACTTTAGAGACAAATCTATAGAAAAATCAAATCCCAGTTTGAATTTTAGGCATCTTCAAACATTAAAAAATTAACCAGCTTCTGAGATTCAGGTGAAAGGATTGTCTTTTTTCTAGTTCTATTACGCTAAAAACACGGCTGAGCAGCAAGCACAATGCAGTAACATTGCACAGGCAGCAAAATACCAAAATAACACCAAGGACAGAAGACTGTTTTAATGTACTTTCTGGTAAGTTATTTAACATGCTTTTGTTGGCAGGGCGGATGGTTTGGGGCTTTGGATCAGGCCTGGATTACTTAGAGAAGGCAGTAGGCAGTGCCTCTCATGAAATGGTTGTTCCCAAATGCAACTGAAAGTCAGTGTAATGGGACACTTGGTTCTGTTTCTCTTCTCTAACACTGACACCACGAGTATCCCAGCATGTCCTTAAGTTTGGAAAGAAAAAAACCTCACCATTTCATTGCATCTGCAGATGCTGAATTGGGGTCCTCATCTTACCAAGAGGTCCCAACGGCCTCTATCACCGGCAGGAAGGACAGGACTCAAAGCTCTCTCCTAGGCTGCAGGAGCCAAATGAGTGATGTGGAAAGCAAAGCTGATGTCAGAAATGGCTTGGCAGAGCCCAAGCAGGGTTTTGGCATTGCTCTCTGCCAAGGGCAGGTGGAGAAGAAGAGCCATGTACAGCAGAATCAGCCCCTATGTCGCTTGATGTTTCTGCTCAGTAACTTCACCCTGGAAACCTTCTGCTGGGTTAATGACCCAAAAAATGTGTTTGACTTTCTCCCCAGTTGGATCATTTCTTGTTACCGTCAACAATTAAGAGTTTTATTTTAATATATTGCCTAATTCATGGTGAGTTCTGTCCATCATACACAGAAATGCTTGGTTTATGAGTCAAACATAGCTGTGCCTGTGTTCATACACTTTTCTCTGTGCAGTCCTTGGCCTCTGCAGTTGAGAAACGTGACCCTAGGAGGTGTTTATAGAAGGCTAAATATAGGTTTATCTGTTCTAGTCTTTCCATGAAAGATCTTTTTCCTTCAACACATGGAGATTAAATACACAGAGCAATATTAGTTAACACTTCAGTTATGGCAAGCTGCGAAAAACGCCAGGAAATTCAGTTTTGAAGTTGATGTTCCAGTCCTAACTCCCCTTGACTTTATATTTCTTTTCTCTCAGAGGCACAAACTAAGGATAGGGTGTCACTTGAAGCTGAGTGACACTGCTTCAGACAGGAGTTTGGAGAAACACTTCACTTTAATCTCTTTAGGTGCACTCTGTGGGTTCATGCGGGCCATGGAGGAGAGCAAGAGCAAAACTCTCACTGTTCTCAGCAACCCAGAACCTATTGAAAGCAAAAGCTGCAAGTCCAGTGTATTAACTCTGAGTTAAATAAAAGAAAAAAATCAGCCAAACTGAGGGAATTTACATCAGAGCAGCTGTTTGTGTGCGTCTTCTGTTGGTCTTAACTCTCACACTTTGGGTTTTCCTGTTAGCATTTACAATAACATCATTGCATCATTGTCCTAGTGTTTAATATTCCCTTTTCCAAAATATGAAGTTGCAGCTGACTCCCTGTATCCTTCTGGGATAAAGGCAGAAAAACTTTTACTTAACAGCTGCTATATATTATTATTATTGCCTATTACATCATATCTTATTACAGCTCTATTACAAGCTTCCACTAAAATCTAATCACATTCTGAAATTGTTTACAGCAAAACTACAAAAGTGGACCCAAGACTTACAGTGTACATCCCAGCATGGGTCTGGACTTCCTTGCAGCTTGGATTTGCTCAGATGCAGAATTTAACTCTCTTGCTCCTGAAAGATGGGAGCATCTGCAGAGTTTGGGCATGCATTGCAGACCTGCAGATGTGATTATATATTGGGGGCACCTAAGATGTGCCCTAAGTGGTGGCAGCTGAGACAGGGTTTTGCTTCTTGATGTGTTCTTGGTCTGAGACTGAAAAACAAAGAGACAGGGAGTAAAATGCTGGTTCTGTATACATTAATAGCAAAACTTCCATTGATTTCAGCAGAACTCTTTTAATTTGGTTTTTAATTTCCTTCAAGCTGAAGAGATGGATGAGAGAGACACAGTTACTCATTAACTCAGTTGCTAATTAACTAACTCATTAGAACTCAGCTTATTTATCTAAAATGCAAGACAACACTGACAGAAATGTGCCATCACACCCGTTTTGGGCTGCTTATGGAATGCATCTATGAGCCTGACATGGGGAAGGACAAAGGATTTAGAGTGGTTTGGGGTTCCCAACATATCTGCCCTCAGTTCTGCCCACCAGAAAGGGTCTGGAGCCTTCCTTAATCCCCAGAGAGTGCAGCCCCTTGGGATCTTCACCGTTATGTCCAAATTTCTCATGCCTTCACCTCCCACCCTTCAGCCTTGTGCAGACTGTGAAACAGCCCCTTGACAGGACAGCAGTGCCGTGGGAAAGTAGCCACATGCGGCTTCTTTTACAGAAGTAACTCCTACTATGGGTACATCTTCACAGGATGGGTCTCTTAGCAAAAGTGCACGCTCATAAAGGTGGAATAAAAACAATCCAGGTCACCAGCCTCATCCACACACTGACATTTCTATGGGTCTTTGCTTTACAGCAAAGATATTAAGTAGTTTGGCTAACATTTTAGAAATGTTACTATTTTCTCGACAAAGTATCAAGTAAGTTTTCAGGGGGGAATACTTCATAACTGAAGTATGTTTTCCTAAGGGCAATAAACCACTAAGAAATGTACTTTTTTTTCCCATCCAGCCTTTGAGCCAAAACTTTCACATGTTTTTCAAAGAAATAAAATTATAGGTGTTTTTCTGTAGGAGGGTGAAGTACCACCTGGGTGGCAGTGGTAGAAAGCTGGGCAAACTTTATAAATCTAGAAGGGGGAGATTGTTTTGGCATGACTTAGGGTTACAATCTGGGTTTCCTATGCATAATTTTGAAAGGAATTGCTCAAAGCATCAGGAAACTCTTGCTGGTACACTATACTCAGTGTAGGACTCTTACATCTCTAGGCTCGTGGAAGATTGCCATGGCTGAAGAGAAGAATTTTTCAGTGCAATGAACAGTGGAGTCAAGAGGCACATGTTGAATTATTTCTGTCCCTGACAAACCCACACTCCATGCACATGCTGGTTTAAAGAGATCAGAAGAATATAGAGTCATTTGAAAATAATGAGTTGGTCAACATGGTTTAATTTGGTTCTTGTTCTGGTGTTTAAGTAGGTTCCCATTGTCTGCTGGCCATGAGGAGGGCAGCACTGGTGTCTGGGACACCTTCAGTCTCATCTCAGCTCCTCAAACCACCGTTAGACCATGGGGGATTTTTTTTTAGTTACTGGTAAATAGTCGAGGGGCTGGAAAAGCACTTTTGGTTTGGTTGTTTTGATCTCTGGCATCACAGTGCTCAGAATGTGAACAAACCCTTTTTCTGGTTGAAATAATAAAGTAGTTCATCCATGATAACTGTACCCTGGAGAGAGGGAAGGCGAGGAAAGCCCAGAATGTTAGACAAAGAGACTGAAGTGCCTAACTAAGGCACTAAGAGAAGAAGTGCCTGGCTGGGCTGCCCAGCACCCTGACTGAGCAAGTCAGGCTCTGAGTGTTTTTTAAATATTAAAAAATGGGCAACATAAAATCTCTCTCCTGGAAATCAAACAGAAGGAAAACTAAAGTAAAGCTACAAAGGAAACCTCATTCTCTGGCCTGCTCTGTGTGCTGGCTTCCTACGTGCTGGGCTGAGGAAACTCTGAATCCTGTGGAAGAAATCCACGGAGAGGAAGCAACAGCCATCACACAGTATAAAAGATGAGGCTGGTTTTAATCAGGACTGACTCTTCACAAATAACAAATGGGAAGGAGAGGTTAAAGTGGGGCATAAGGCTAAGCCAATAAAGCCTTTTTTGAGACAAAATAAGACGGGTGTATTTCAACACACCACAGTGGAGAGAGAGCTGAATGAACTAACATGTCCAGGATGTACAAATGTCTGACTCCAGGCTTATGCCGTCTGCCCAAACCACTGCAAGCAGCAGGCTCTGAATTTAGGAGCTCAAACCAAGCCTTGTCAGAGGGAGAGTCCCTTTCACTATGTAACCAGGCCATATCGTAATTGAATTAGACATCTAAAATTAGACAGTGTGAATGCCCACCTTCCCCCATCTCCTCCCTATTCCATCTATGTGCACATACATCACTTGCTTGGGAGCATCCTAGCAGCTTTCAAACTTTATTTGAGACAAAATACTGTTTTTGGAACAATGAATTAGTGAGAATTGTGTGAACAAGAGCAGTGTTTGGTTCTGCCTGCATCTGAGATGCAGAGAGCTTTCATCCTTGGGTGAAACTGGGGTCTCCTGCCTGAGCCAGGTGGGTGAAGGGTGTTACATGTGCTGCTGGTGAACACAGTGAAGATTTCCAAGAATTTAAGTGTGGTATAGATCCCGTGCCCAGTTTCTAACAGTTCTGCAGCCAGCATCTATCACTAGCCCTTAAATTGTCATGCTCCTTTCCCTGAAAACCCGGTGTGTTCGACGACTGGCTAACTAGGCTGGAAGCAAGGGAGTGCTGGTGACAGAAGGCAAAATTTTGGGAGGAGATCTTGATCTGATGGTCATGTGGTGGGTTGGCACTAAATCATTTATTGCTGCAGCTAAAAATTATTCCAGCAAGCTGTGTAAATGCCTTGGGTACCAACTGATGTTAGGGCCAAGGAAATAAAACAGCATTCTGGATTTCTCTAACAGATATTGGCAACACCTAGAGCAGAATCTTCCAAGACCACAATAAAATTTTCAGTACTTACTGTCTTTTTTTCAGCATAAAGCTGTGGTTTGTGTGGGCTGATCCTTAGTGTCTTTCAAGTAACTAGCCTGCTGCTGTGCAAACATTTAGGGTATGCAGTGGCCTGTGTGGATGCTGCCTTGATTTATAGGAAACCCTGGGAAGAACTGCTATAGCACCTGAAAGCAATCTTTCAGCAACTCAAGGAAGCAGAGTTGACTTTTAATTCCCCAGTGTTCAGTAAGAAAGCAGGAAACTATATATACATGTATATAAGATATAGTAGAGCAGGAGAGTTATGAAACCAGAGATATGTAAAATGCAAGCTATTAAAATGCACCTAGTACTGACTCCTAAGTGGCAGGTGAGATCTTTTCTGGGTATTGCAGTATATTATTGGAAATTTATTCCACATTTTGCGACACTGGCTGCTCCATTAACTGATCTCACTAGGAAAAAATCATCTCATAAAATAAATATGACCCCATGGTGTGTGCTAGCCTTTCAAGGACTGAAATCAGTTCCTAGAGATCAAACAGTTTCCATGAGCCTGGAATTTTAAGGTCCATAGAGGGTGAATCTCAATGTCAATCATCTTAAATTGGGGTCAAAATTAGCACCAAAAATTCAAAAGGATTATTTAAAAAAAAATTCCACATTTGCTTGATAAATTATCTAGAAGAAGTTGAATCCCAATGGTATGCAGAGATTTTAATAAAGCAGATCACAGCATTTCCCTGGAAGGAATTATGTGCCACACTGAAGCACAAGTGGTTAAACAACAGGAAATTCATAAAGTCAAGCAGAAACTTAGTGATCGTGCAACATTGTACCATCAGTTTCGTAACTTACATTTACCTTGGACCAAATATACCAATGAACTTATCTTTCCCAGAGTGACTGAGAATAGAGGGCTATGTTGCTCACAGTGCAATTGCCCTTTGCTGCAGTTGATTTGGAACAGAACTAAAAGAAATCATTAAAAATGATGAAATAAAAACTAGAGCTCTTGCAGTGAAGCAGTTATTCCAGGACACTGGAGATCATCCTGGTCTTCTTGGTGACTCTACATTTTGTCAGAGCCCAAAGGCTTGACTCAGAGTGCGACAAATGAGGAAAGCAAACAACAATTAGTGTAGAAAACTCACTGGTGTAAGATTGCTTCCTTCAAAGGAAACAACTTGGGTTTCATGATTTTCCACTCCTGAAGCAAACAATATTCATCACTAAAAGGAGAGAAAACCAAGTTAGTATGGAATATAATTTTTGTTCCTAGGAGTGAAGGATGATCTTGGCCAAAAAGAAAAAAGACTAAATCTGTCCTGAAGGTAGGAGAAAAGTGTGCAAGTGACAGAAGCCAGTGTCTCACCTGCTCTTCAGCACTGGCATGCACATGCTGCCAAGAGAGAAATCATAGGTGTGCTGTGAAGTCACCGTGCAGAAGGTGGGTTCTCAGAGCCTTCAAGGACACATTTGAGTTTGTATTTTGGTGCAGCCAAATCAAGCCATGTTCTCAGTCTCAGAAATCGCCCTCTATTCACTCTTATCATTAACCTTTGTCTGCATCTCATGTCTTAAGTGGTTTCTGAGGAGGTTTAGGTTGGATCTTTCTCTCCCAAAGAATACAACTTTGTACAGCACTAAGGAAAACCTTCATCCAGCAACATCAATAATTTCAACAGCAGCTCATACATCCCCAAAGCTTGCAGCCTCTACCTGCCACACCACGGAGGTAGCTTTGCTTCACCCTAGATGGGAAATCCACAGTATAGTCACTGAGACCCAGGTATTAAGTCTGTAGGGTTTTGTGAGCTCAGGTGTCCAGCTCACTTTTAAATCCATGTCATCTATGTGGAGGGCCAGCCAGGGTTTGCAAGAGGGAGAGAGGAAATGCAGGTGCACGGGAGCAGCCCCATGGTTTGTTTTACCTGGGATCAAGCAATGCTGATCTGAGGACACCCTGCAGTATTAGCAGTGGTTCAGGTGCTGGTGAAGGACAGACAATATTTGCTTTTATCCTTTGGGTATTTGCACTTGAAAGATTTACCTGGAAAAACATGAAAAAACAGTTAATCTCTAAACCCTGAAGAAAAAAAAGATCCCTTGCACTGCTTCATGCCTCTGTGAAACGTGACATGTGGCCAGGTCATTTGGTTTTCCATCCCAAAACCCCTGACCTCAAGTTCTACTTTCTTAGGTATACTTACATTTCATTAAAAGGAAACTATCAGACCTAAAATTAACCCTCTTAGATATAGCATATGCAGTTCCAGGTTAGGCCTATTCATGACTTCTCCATGTATATTTTCCTCCAGGATTCCACCCTAGACTGAGAGCCGGTGTGATGCAACACCACTTTCAGCACAGAAGACAGGGTAATGCTGGCTTGACAAGTGAAATTAATTATTGCATTCCATTAATTTTG
The DNA here is from genome assembly GCA_013401255.1 of Urocolius indicus. NCBI lineage: Eukaryota > Metazoa > Chordata > Aves > Coliiformes > Coliidae > Urocolius > Urocolius indicus. The sequence continues at coordinate 286,064 of WBNH01000676.1, forward strand.
AGTCATGCACCCAGCCCATGGAAGCTAGGAGAACCTTGTGAAAAACAAACTCACTACATTGTACTGTAATATTATTCTTGGCCAGGGTTTCGGGCAGCCTGCTGGGGTCCTCCAGAGTGGCCGAGCTCTGCCGCGGTTTCTCCACTAGCATCAGCAGAGCAGCTGCTGTCTTCAGAGAGGGAAATAGAGGCTCAGCCTTCACCCAGGACTATAATAAGGACACCAAGGGCCTCCTTGGGATGTTTAAATGCAAGCATGACTTGGGAGGGTGGTGATATTGGCTCCCGACACTTTTGAGCGTTGAGCTCCAATTACATATTTGCTTACAATTGCTAAGTGACTGTTTTGAGCACTTCCAGTGCAAAACTTAACTCCTGGAGCATGCCACGGGAATGGCTGTGACAGTGAAGAGACTTTGATCCTCCTGAAAGGCCTCGTGATAACAGCACGAAATCCTCTGCACTAGAGCGTTCAGCTGAAACCCCATGGTAGCATCTTTCCAGTCGTAAAGAGGAATGGTTTTAGTGTGACTCAGAGCACAAACGCTGCCCATCCCAAATCTTGCGTTAAAATTTTGAGCGTGAGTCATCCCAGTTCCCTCTGGGGAATACAGTTACTGTCAGTGAGTGTCTGCTAAGCAATGCTCTGCTTGGGGATCAGATGCATGGGTTTCTCCCATGGGAACTCACGCTGGAGACACTTGGGTACAGTGCTGGCCTGGCATCGTGTCGGTAGGTCGTGATTCAAGGCGGTGGCTGTTTTGCCATACTGACTTCATCAAAACATGGGCTGCTGATGTGGATCTACCAGATTTCAGGAGAATGGGATAAAGCAGAGCTTCCCAGGCTCATCCATAGGCTGACCTCACATTATGATGGAATAATGTTTTTACCCCTTTAACTTCAGTAAGGACAGGGGCTAAGTACTGAAGACAAAACTGAAGGGTAAGCCTTTTGCACCAGCAAGGAGCAGACATCATGTCCATAGCCTACAGGCCAGGGCAACCGTCCCTATCCCAGTCCTCATTCTTTTCTCTGTCTTTTTTCCTGGCAGACAGAACTGGGCTGGGCTTCTATATTAACTGACTTCATTTACTTTGGTAAACAAAATAAATCTTTTGTCCCAGTAAATCTTTTGAATAACGCCTTGCACTTAGCAAGTCCTCTGGGTGTCTTTCATACTTGCTGCTGGGTTGAGGAGACACGAGTCTTGAGCCTCTTGGAGATCCAGTACCTGCAATTGTGGCTTCCCCGAGGCCACCCAGGAGCCTCAACACTCACCTTTTCACTACCAATGTCAACAGAGCACTTCCCACTCCACCTCTTTTCCTTATCATCCATTTTCTGTCTCTCTCTTACAGATAATGAAGTATGTAAGTGCTGTCTTGTCTCAAGTATCTGTCTGGGCCATCAAAAAAAATCTTCCCTGCTGTGAGCGGAGGTGCTTTGACACAGTTCAGGCAGTGGCTGCTTGCACGCCATGGCCCACTGGCACGCACTGCTTCTGGCTCTCCTCCTGATTAGCCTTCTGCTGTCAGGCTGCTCGTTTTGTGTGGGAAGAGAAACGAGGAGACCGGTGATGGAGATAAAATTAACTGCACAGGCAATCTGAGAAGCCTTTCGCTGAGCGCGAGGACAAAGCGAGGAGGATTTATCAGTGGGAAGGATGCAGTTGTGAAAGTCAGCAGAGTGATAAAGCACCTCCATGTGCCCCAGAGCAGCCTCGTTGCACGTGTCCCTGCTCTGACCTTTTGAGACGAGCAGAGAGGATGAGGAGCAGTTCCATCTCCCCATCGTAGCCTGCCCTTCCCACCATGCTGTCAGTGCTGGGCACTTGGCATCTTTGTGCCTCAAGGCAGCAAAAAGGATACACAGGCTTAGGGATGCAGGGGGTCTGGAAGGGATCCTGTTGATGTTGGTTTTCAGTTCTCAAGAAGTCACACCTTGTTGAGAACTGAAAAGTCTTTATTCTCATATTTTTTTGAATATGAAAATTCTCTTCAAGGGTGGCTGCTTTTATCTGCTTGTGCTTGGAGGAAGGACAACTTCCAGAAAGATGACCTCTCTTCTGTTGAGCATGGGAGCTTCTTCTTGTTTTCAATGTCCCAAAATAGGCTCTAACTTCTGATTCTAGAAGATGCTCTGTTTGCATGCAGGTTACCTTGCTCCTGGCAGAAGCTGAAGTACCACAGTAAAAGCAATTCAGCGTACACAGGTGTCAGCCACATGCCAGCACAGCCTACTTTTGGCAGACAAGCCTCCTGTTGCACCAGGGCAAATATCATCCTAATTTCTTGACTTTGCAGACAAGCACCTCAAAGAATATTTTGCATCCGTTAGTAAAATTGCATGCACTGTCTCCCACTTTGCAGCCAGGAATCTGAAGATGACAAACTCAAACCGCATGGAAGACTAAAGCCTGGCTCTTCCCATCTCTGCACCAACCATGGAGCTGGCAACAGTCAGCCTGACAGCACAACCCTGATAGGAAATTCAAAGTTATGGCAGGTTGCTAAGAGTAAGGAATAACACAGTCTTCCAGGTGTAAAAATACAGGTAATAAATATTAATAGATCAAGGCTCTGAGAACAGCCAGGGAAAGCAAGTCAGAAACATTTTGCAGAATCTCATTACTTAAAGTGAAATCTCATTTGAAATAGTTGACAGTGGTAGTTCTATCATTACTGCTTCATTTTAGTCACATCAAAATGTTTCAGTTTGGTTAGAAAAAGCAGCTTTATTTTAACAGGCACCATTAGGATAGCTCTGATTCATTTTACACATCAATCTGACAATAGGTACCTTCTTTTTTGGTGGGGTTTTTTTTTGCTTTTTTTTTTAAGAAGAACTACAGTTCTCAATACGCTGATAGAAATGTCTTTTTCTGACCCAGGACTCTGCAAGCTTGTGTTTTGTCCAGGGAGGAGCCAGGACCACATTTACCCTGGTAATTGCAGACCTGTGACCATCCCACCTGGGGCTGGAGCAGGGTTTAGCAGAATGTGCCCGTGGGTTTGGTAGACATTTCCCCATGTGCTGTGCAAACTGCTTGTGGAGAACAAACCCGAGCACCAGCCGTGATTGAGTGACTGCCTGTTCTCTGAGTGCTCCACATAAATCTCTGCAGCCTCTATAACCACCAACCCAGATGGTGTCCAGCTCTAATTAAGGCCTTTAAAGACTCTTTGGGGCCTACAGTGAGATGTCCCTTGATGGTTTCTGCATGGAAATGTCAGCTTCTGTTTTGCCAACCTCTCACACTCAACTTCTCATTGAAATCTGTAGAATTTCAGTGTGCATAGGTCTTGCAAGGTTAAGGCTAATATGGATTTTGATCCATTCTGATCCCTGTTTTCAGGATGGAGGCATCCAGCATCCACATAAAGACCTGTGTTCACTGTCTGGATTGTTGAACACACATGTATGGGGCATCACTTTACCCTGAAAGGCTCATAGAGTTGCCCACAGTGATACACTGCCGACTCTTCCATGGGGTATAATCATATTACACTGCCATACACTTATAAGTGGTGGCAATAAAACTGGGTGTACTGGGAGGACAAAGAATTTTGCAAAAGCCTGTGAGAAACAAACTTCAGAATGAAACAGATTTTACCGAAAGACTTGTTCTTGCTAAGACTTGCAGAGATAAATGGATGGTTATAAAGGCTCTGAAATGGATGGTACACGCTGTTTAATTTTTTAAAGGGAGACAATTGTAACCTGCACTTTAAAGCTTATCTTTTGAAGATCATCCGTGGTGTAAAATGTTGTGTTAATTCATTAGCAGGTAGTTTCCTGGGATCACTCATCCAGGGGCTAGGCATTTGATGCAAATCTTTGACTGTAACAGACTGTCTCTTAGACTCCTTCCACATGTATATCAAGCTTGGAAACATAGCTAATAAAGGCCAGATGGCTGCAGGCTCCTTCTCACACCCATAATGTTGATGAGAACATTCTGGAGGGAGTGGATTCTGCCTAAGTCTTTGCTTTATGCATGACATGACGATAACCACATTTCAACCTCTGCACTGTTTGGTCCTAACTCGATTCAAATGCTTCCTGGATTTCTAGCAAATGAATGAAGTGCAGCTCAAAAGAAAATATATCCAGCTCTTATTAGAAAAGGTTGTACTCATCAAGAGTCTTCTAAATGCCTCATTTCTGACAACAGGGAAATCCTTTTATTACTGAGTTTGTTTGGAAAGATTTTGAGTAGCTCATTATAAAATTGCATTAATCTCTGCCAGGATATATAGAAACCAGCCAAAGTCCAAAATCTGGCCCCACTCAAGTCCATGGGATTTTTTAAAGGTTTTTTTCAGTGGGATCAGGATTTGGCATAAAAGGACAGAACTACTGGGCAGAATACTTTGACCTGGAGAAAAGTAGCATATCATGTCTACTAATGTAACTCACTGAAGTATGCTCTCCAACACCACAAAGACCTTGCAGTTAGGTTCTGTCTAATGAGACTAATTAAGAAGACTAATTAATGCCAATATTCAATTCTCTGGAATGCTGCAGATATCACAGATATTGCTTGATTGCACAGGATATTGCACAGGATTAGATACTGTCTCTGTTGGTAAATTCCTCATGGTTAGTAATCTCATCTTTTATATTTCATTTTTAATAAGGAGCTGCCTTCATTCTGAAGCCAACTCTGTTTAAAGCTGCAAGAAAAAGTAATTAAATCTGACAGGACTCTCTTTCATGACATATATTGCAGGCTATCTCATGCCACGGAGACCTGGTCATATTTTTGTTATAAGAAGCTGATTTATTTTCACCAAGTATCTCTACTAGAATCAGAGTTTTCCTGAATTCTGTATTTCTTTGGCTCAGCAAGACCCGCTGCCTGTCTCTGGCTTTGTGCTCTGCAGCACTGCTGGCTGCACACCCTGTGTGTGTTGACATGTAATGGTTTGAACATTTGACATTTATATGTAGCTGGCATTCGTTTTGTTGCCTTGCAACCATCTGGTTCCAGAAGAAACTCATAAACTGATCTTGAATCATGCAACCACCAGACAGCAAACAGATAGAGCTGTAGGACTCTGACAGCACATTTATCACACTTCTGTGATAGCTGACACAGATACTGCACTGCACTGTCTTCTCCTATCTCTGTCGTACAGACCAGTGAGGACTGCATTTTAAAAAGAGGATTTGATTTTCTGTACCAATGGGAGCTTACAGCTTGCACTAACTTGGGCACATCTGTGTTTAGGCTCTCTTAGCTCATGAAAGCTCTGCATGAGCTCTGCATGAGCATGTGCAACAGAGACCCTGCACCTGGCATATGGTAACTAGTCCCCTTGCCAACCCAAGCTAGTGGGGACAGTTCCAAACCCAGACCTTGAGCTGCATTTTTCCAAACTTTGGATATTTCAGGGGACAGATTTCAAGTCAGAGTTTTTCATGCTGGCATATAAAATTTAAAAAATGATATTCATAGCCAATGCTGATCCTGCTGGTGTTGGTACACCAAGGGAAGGGGACTGGCAGTGACATGCCATCATGCTGTGGCTCCATCACTCAGGCAAGAAGCAGGAGGCTTCAGAGGTTGCTCCTGGACAGATAAAATTTTGTGCAAAATATTCTTGCCACAAAAGCTCTATCCTTTGTTGGCAGCTATTTTGCTCAGTAGATTAGCCAATACATTAATGGAAAGTTTCTAGGAACAAAGTGTATTCTTGAAAAGAAAGCAATGCAAGTGCAGTTGCATTTTTCCTGGCTGTGGCATATTTAGGACACAGACTCCCCTGTCTTCACTTGCTTGTCCTTTTCTTTTTAAATGGTCTTGTGTTCATGAAGCAAAGAGATCGCTTTTCTCAATAAATAGAATTGAAAAATGCAGGAAGACTAGTTTATTAAATTCTAAGAACTTTCACTCACACATCATGTAATGCCAATTTAACAAGAATCTTGCTCTGTAATTAAATTCCCATAACTCACCATATAACTGGTACCTCCTCTTTCCAAATTAAACATTGCCTTTTCTATAACTGGATAATATTAGAGTACTACAGCAATTTGGGTTAAGATTTCATCATTGGAATATATCTTTACTTTCAGCTTCCATCGATGTGTACACAAACACACATTACACACTAGTGCAACAGGATGACTCTTGCACTGCAAAATTCAGCAAATAACCACAGCAGTCACTGGAGGGCACCTGCCTCAAACTCTCACCTGGCTAAACATGCCAGGTGAGAAAAGAAAAATCAGTACTAAACATTACTGGAAATTCTTCCTTCCAATTCAAAGTGCCTGCAAATCTGTTTTATTTGGTCCACACTGATTTTTTGAATCTTTAAGATGTGTATGTGTGTGTATAGTACCAGTGATGGGAGAGGAACTTGACAGGAGATCTGTACATGCAGATAAGTGCTCAAACTGCATCCAGGTACAGAGTTGACAAAGGTCAGCCAGGTCAACAGCTACAGTAGTATTTAGTCTGTCCATTATTCTTATGTTAAAAATAAGTAAAAAACAGGGGCTCTGTAATGCTAAGGATTTCACAAGCACATAGTGAGAAGTCATTTCTTTGCCAGGGATCCTTATATGTGTACAGACAAGACAGCAAAGGAGTGGAGGGATGCAGAGGCAGTTATGGATGCAAAGCAGGAATGAAACTTTGTTATCAGGATTTGGCTGAACTTGACAGAGGTAGTGATCTTCAGTGCCCTTTAATGGTATTGGTTCTTCAGGAAGGGCTTAAAATCTTATTCTTGAAAACTGCATCTCCGAAAGGGATAGATAAAAAGAGAGTCTTTGCAAAGAGCCAGGCAGATGCATCCAAGTCCTTTGCAGTAATTACAACAGCCTGCAAGAATGCTTCTGCCTTCTGCACTTCTTCAGGGACATCTGCTTCCTGCTCAGGTCGGAGAATTGTACAGGGTTTGCGTTTTCACTCTTTTACATTCTGTATCAAACAGTGCAGGTCACACCATCACCTACCTATGCTCCAGATTACAAAGGTGTGAAATGCTGATCTGTGTAAATGTTTAGAGAGTCTTCGATGTGTGAACTCTCCCAAACCTGTCATGAAGAACGAATGGCCTGTTCTGCTGCCCCATACAACTTGTCTGTCCACAAATCTGAGTTCATGGCTCCAGGCATTGATAGATTTTGAAAAACAGATAAAATGTGTCAAAATGATTTTACAGGAAGAAAAGGAAGATTGCTTCAACTGAAGGGCACTCACAGGTTGAGTTCTTTGGATTTTAATTTTATTTTAAGCTGTAGGTTGTTTAAACTCTTCAGGTGCAGCAAAAAATACAACTGGAAATCCTTCTCATTTGTTAGGCTAAACCATCTTTAGGGGAAAACATGTTTACTGCACTGAGATTTAAAGGTCTACATTAGTGTCTGGGACATTGTCCAGCCCACAGCTGAGATGTGTAGTAGGCTTTGCTTGTACTTCTAGAGAGCATGCAGTGCTATATGTTTCTGTACAGTTAGGCAGAGGAGTTCTGTCTGAACTGAGACTAGAGTTCACATAGCTTTATGAAATAAAGGCACTAAGATAGGGCAAGTAAATCAAGACACATTACTGCTTCCATGCCAGTGTAGCTACTAGTGCCTATAGTTCAGCTGTTCTCAAGCAACAGGAGATTTGAGCCTGGCTTTTCCAAACACCAAAGCCTAGATTCCTGTTGCATGACAGTTATCTGCTGGAGCACCCACACTTCCCTCCTTTCTACTTTCCTCTTCTTCAAGTGATGTTGAACAACTGATGTAAACACTCTATTTTTCCCGTGTGAAAGAACACATAGCAGAAGTATCCTCATGGCCCTCAGACTGCATTGAGATTATACTCACACCAGGTATATCATACCTTTCTCCTGGCCTCTCAGTTTACTGAAAACCTTAGATGAAACACTTCACAAAGAAATGCAATGAAATTGCTCTCCACAGGGAAATTCTTTCTCTTTAAAAAACAAACTGAAAGGAAGAAGTTTTGTGAAATGAAGCTCTGGAACGATTCCTATGGCTGAGCTTCACACAGCTATAGCTGTCCTGAGCCTGGTGTGTTGAAAATATCTTTGAGTAACATGACAGGTAAGAACAACTAGGATAGAGGAGAATTACCCTGGCTCATTTTCCTTGGATTGCTGAAACTCAGTTGCTTGCTAGGAGGAAACCACAGAAATGGGCACTTTTTATAGCATTATGTCGTAGAAACCTACATAAATAGGCCAGTTTTATAAGCTTTGCACTAAGAACCATTATTGTCACTGCCAATATGTCTTAGAGGTTGGGAATAAGCACTGGAATGATGGCAGACTTAAAGATTTAAAGCATGATAGCAAAGCTCTCAAGAGGGACCCTGCTTCTGAGAGGCAAAACGCAGCAACAACCAAAATGTACCACAGGCTGCACCAGCAACATCTCCCAAGGCCACACTGTGTGCTGGCATGCCAGGGGGGAAAGAAAGGGAGAATGGCTGCAAACGTCCTGCTCAGAGCACTGCCACAGCACAGGGCTCTCGCTCATGCCACAAAGGCTCTGGCACAGATGGCTATTGCTCAGTAATTCTTGGTCCACATAAATTTGGTATCAGAAGCATTTTTTTGTTTGATTTTTATCTCCCTGCACAACTAATTTGCTTTACAAGTTTTCCCTTCCATATTTTTATTTATTTCCCTCTCTTTTTTTTTTTCTCCCTGGTTCTATACAGAAGGTAGAAGACAAATCTCTATTAATTCTCCAGTAATTAATAGAATATCTATCAACGCAAACAAAGAAGCTCCAGGCTTTTTTTTTCACCATCTTTACCAAAGGAAAGACTGCTGTAGTTTTTAGAAGGGGATTTTGTTGGTTGGCTGCTTTTGGGGTTGGTTTTTTTGTTCATTTAAACCTGCCAACACAAAAGTCATTCTTAGGTAATATTTAAGGAGACATTTCACTCAAGTTTTGAACATTCTTGGAATGTTTTCAAAGGAGAAAATGAAGGAAAGTCCACCATTAACAGGCAGTTAGAGAAATTTTCAGATTACTTTTAGTTTCTTACTTATCTTGGCACTCCATTAAAATAATTACACTTGCTGTAACAAAAGAGAGATTGATTAGACTGAAAACTTTCTTGTTAGCATGTTTAACATTATATTTACCCCACTCAGCAGCTTTTGGTTCAGAGTGAGGCACTAACAATAACAAATAGAAAGTAATTTCTATGAGGAATCTTCATTTTTAGTAGCTTTATTCTAATCACTCTAAAGAGAAATTTTGGATTAATCTAAATTTTCTTGGGATTAAAGGACTTTTAATTATTGCTTGGAATCAAGCTTTCTAGCCTTGCATAAAGCAACACATTGAAGGTAGGATTTTGAAAAAGCCTAAGGAATACATCTGCTATTAAAATTCAGTGACACTGCAGCTTAGATCCCTGCTTCCTTTGAACATCTCAGGATTTCCTATTAAGAAATAAAACAATATCTGTAAAATTCAGGGAAAAAAAAATCAGTTTTGACCCCCTCTGGATTTTAAATGGCTGTATGATCCAATGCAAACCCATCCTTCAGTCCTGCAAGCCCTTCCTGTACATTTCACTTTCCTGTGAGAGATAGAGAGAAATGTGCATCAGCTTTGGTCGTGGACCATATGGACAGAGTGGCTGTAGCATCACTGAAATGTCTGGTTCAGAACACGGCCAAGATGACAGCACCAAGTGTGTCTGTGTGTGTGTGTGTGCGTGTGTGTATGAGAGTGAGAGGGTCTGGAAAACTTGAACTTATGTTTGTGCTAAAGTCTTAACTGATAATGATAAACACTAGGTAGGTCACCATCTGACCCTGGCAGACACTTCCCAAAAGAAACCATCACTTTCCTCAGACAATACTACTGCTGATCCGAGACCAGCCTCTAACACTGTGCTCTGCCAGCCCCTGTGAAATCTCCTTAGACAAAGCTTCTGCACTAAAAGTGGTATTTATCTTTAATTCTTGCTCCCTCAGAGTTTCCACTGGATTCCCATTACAGACAGAAAATTGGCAACTGTTCAGATAAAACACCAGAGTGAATTTGCTTGGCTCCAAGGAAGACATTTCTGTGTCGAAAGCTAAATTATGTTGCTGTTTTTCCACCTGTTAATGTGTAGATTATATAATAGAGACATTTCTTCAATTTATTTTCTTTCTCCTTATGATGTGGAAGGTGTGATCTTCACAGCTTCTTCTTCGCTTCACATATTAATGCCAATGCTTTGTCAAAAAGATCAAAAGGTACTATTTGAGAGCATGTGGGTTTTGTTTGCTGATTACAGAGATGTCGTTTAGTGGTAAATCTTACAGAAATTTTAGTCCAAAGCCATTTTTGAGGTTTAAATCTTTGGCAATACAAAAGCTTAGGTCTAAAATTTGGATGGCTGTGGGTAGCACTGCTAGAAATCCAAATGTGTGGGTCCCAATTTGCGTGTGTTTTGGGATGCCTTGATTTCAGGGTAGTCAGCCTGTAACATCTTTGAAACTCCCAGCTTCCTGGGATGGTGTAACCAGAACATTTGAAGATTGGTCCCAATATATAATGAAAGGGCAAGTACAAGTGGTGAGAGCCCCAAATTAATGGTCTTGACTTGTGAGTTGATAATAGGCTGTGCTATATAACCACTGTCTGACTATTTCCTTCAATGGACTCAAGCTACACACAATCTAGGAGTGCAGATGTCACATATGAGTCCAGTAACACAGCTGGGCTTTATATATTCAGACTGCTAGGGAATATGCAATGGCAATTTCTTGTTACTTTTTAATCTGCCTTTAAACAAAGTCATGGTTCTTTCAGTCATCTGTGAGACAGGGAGGGAAATATTTTCCTAACAATTACTGCAGTTGGCTTAGCTGGGTACTTGAAAGTAACAGACATTAAAAAATATACAATAACAGTAATCTTTAAAAATACTGTATTTAAAAAGTACTATTTGGGGGAAAAAGTCCATTCTCTCTTTATTCAGCAGGAAATGCCACACAATTATCTTTAATTTCTTACTGTTTGTGGGATGAATTGCAAATCGGTGTTTTAGATGAATTTACCTAGCAGCAATTAACATTTAATTTCTTTAAAAAATATAGAAACAAGATTAAAATGCCCATTGGGGGTCATTTCTCCTTGACTAAAGTTTAGAAGTGACAAAAAAAAAAAGAGTTTAAGTCCAATCAAGAAATAAGGGTATGAAAACTTATGTTTGATATTCCAGAAGCAAACTCAGAAGTGGTTCAGAAGCTGTTTTAGTTTGGCTTTTATTACCAAAGCAGTAAGTGCTGTAAGCACACAGGAGTGACCATAGCCCACTGAAGCACACAGCAGACTTTCCACTGAACTCAATGGGCCTTGGATGGGACATGGTCAAAAATATTTGTACACTCAGCATTCTGTGTTTCCTTAGATGTTAAAAGAAAGAAGGAATTCAAATGTGCTAACCTGTGAGTTTCCAATTCTAATACTACTTATGATGATCTCTATTAATATATCATTTATTGCTATGACTATCTGACACTAACCTCCTTGTGACCCTGCAAGTCCTTGTCCTACAGTTGCCTAGAAATGCAAATATTTCTGTGCATACTATAAACCTTTTATCTCAAAGGCTCAGTGGGGAGATTTATGAAGACCATTACATTCTGTTGCTCTTTATTTAGATGCCTTACAAGGAAAAATAATGAGAAACAATCCTGTAAGAATTAAAAAAGGCGATATGTCACAACTGAACACAATGATGCATTAAGTAAGGTGGCACTGCCAGGATAAAGAATGGTGTTTTTCAAGGGAGTGTATAACATATCAGCAGCATTTATTTATTTAATGAGAAATATGGTTTTTATGCCTTCCTAGTGACCTGCTAAAAGGATTAAGCAGCATTTACATTCTCCAAGCTTAAAAAGTTCTTAAAACGATGGCTATGTCCTTACAGTTGCTTTAAGCACAGAAGCAAATGCTAATCTCTTCATAAACCAATAACTATGTTTGGCTGAGCAGGATATCACAAGTCATTTTGGGTCAAGTCCACACATGAACACTCAGTGATGGCAACGGGCTGTTTGCTGGGGCCAGTCCTCCTAGTGTACAGTTACAGGGGAAAAAACAGAGCACAGGCTCAGAGGCAACACACGAAAGATCCCTCTCACCTAAGAAAGCTGAGATCAGCTCCCAGAGATAGTCAAACTCTATGCTATAATGCTCCTGTCTTGACACATTTTCAACTCAATGTGACCCCAGTTTGGAGCAAGGAAAACCAGCTTCCACTTTCAGATCATACACTGTAAGTCACTGAGATTTTTACTTCGTGAAGAAGAAAAAAAGCTTTTACTATCATCTGTGTTCTTGCATTATCTTTCATAAACAAAGATGCTTTTGCTGACTATATTATGTCTTGTACACATACAGCAATCTTTTCCGTACTGGAATGCAGTAAACACATTCAGGCCATTCTGATTTCTTTACTGATTAGTGATCTATGTTTTAGCCCTGCTCTACCCATCTCTATAGAAACCCAGAGATATGCAACTCTTGATTTCTCCTCTGGAAGGGTCCTGTGCAACTCTCTGCATGTAGGAACATGGGATCTCTGTGTGTACAGCAATTATGGAGTGGACACATAAGCACAGAGGAGAATAAAGATGGAGACAGAATCGTGACGCTTTTACTGCATTTTGACTCTTTGCAGAATGCCTGAGTAATTTGGAATCTGGTCTATAAAAAATAATGTTCCAAATTGCTCAAAATGCCCATGCAGTTGAATAATCTATTCATATGTTCAATTCTCTGACTTACGAATAGATTGGGTAAAACTTGGCATATATTTTCCAGCATATGGTTGTGCTACTAACTTGTTTGAAAGAAAAACTGACCCAAAGTTCACAAAAATAACTGTTCACAGTTTTTCCTGTCTGCCTAATTTTGTCTGTTTTCCCCTCTAGCAACCAGAGATCCAACAAACTATTGGAGGCTAAAGGCTGATGGAACTCCCTTTTTAGGGAAGTGACTTCAACAACAGCAACTGTGTATGAAGAGCTTTTTTTAAACTAGGGAAGAAGAGAAAACAGATAGAAAAACAGAAATGTAAAGTGCTTATGCAAAAATCTGTCATGGACATCTGGACCACCCTTGTCCAGCTCACAAAATGTAACACCAGTCATGCTTCTAAGTGAAAAGAATCAATTGCACTTTCTGTTTTCAGAGGATCAAAGGTCCCCCTGTCAGCTGGGCATTTTGGGCTGTGCAGTTACTCACAGTGCTGCGATCCTGGTGCAGATCTCTGTCTCCTTCCTGTTCTGCAGCACAGCTGTGGCTGCAGGCTGCTGCTGCTGCTGCATTGCGAGGTGGTGTCAGCATTTGTGTAGCTGGGACTGCTGTCATCCATGCAATCAGGCAGCTGTGTTCAGTGACACTGCAGTGGTGAAGCACAAAAAGGGAAAGGCTGGCACCGAAAGCCACAAAAGAAGTCACTTATTTCTGAGAAAGTTTCACTCTTGAGCATAACAGTGTCATTGTTTACAGCACACATGCAACTCGCTGATACACTGAGGTTTAAATCTTGCTCTGGTAGATGCAGAGCATCTCTGCTTTAGCCTCAAGACATGGGTGCAGAGCTGAGATTCATAATCATCTTGGTTTTGGAATTCCCACACTGTCACTGATGTGATAGACTGTATTGACTCCAAAGGACAGCTATAGAATCATAGAATCATAAAATCATAGAAACACGGAATGTTAGGAGTTGGAAGAGACCTTTAGAGACCATCTAGTCCAACCCCACTGCTGAAGCAGGTCCCACCTAGATCAGGTCACACAGGAACACGCCCAGGCAGGTTGTCAAGACCTCCAGAGAAAGAGCCTCCACACCCTCCCTGGGCAGCCTGGGCCAGGGCTCCCTCACGCTCACAGTAAAATAATTTTTTCCTTATGATCAAATGGAACTTTTGTGTTCCAGCTTCTTTCCATTACCCCTTGTCCTGTCACTAGATACAACAGAAAAAAGGGATGTCCCAAACTCTCGACACCCACCATTTAGATATTTGAAACTATTAATGAGCTCCCCCCTCGGTCTCCACTTCTCCAGACTAAACAGCCCCAGTTCCCACAGCCTTTCCTCATAGGGAAGATGCTCCAGTCCCATGATCATCTTGGTGGCCCTGTGCTGGACTCTCTCCAGAAGTTCCTCATCCATATAACTAAAAAGAGACAGAGTTTGATTTAAGATTAGATACTTTTGTGAAAACAAAGCTTTACAAAATATGAAGGGAAATCTGCTATATTTATAGTTCAAATACCAAAGAAATCTCTCTCCACAACACTACTGGGTCTAGACATCTGTTTTTCATGCTTAAAATACAAATGCTGTAACAGCAAACTCGTTCACAACTGCAGGAATTGAAGCTGTCTAGAAACAAAAATAAAAGTGACTTGTCCTCTATGGCAAGCAAAAACCAGGAGGAAAAAGCCTCTTACAATTAGCAGTGGAAAATAAAATTAGGTTTTCAAAATTATTACAGCCATATGTAAGATGGGCTCCCTCACCAATGAAGCCACAGGCAAAGAACAGTCTGGCATCCTCTTCATACAGTGAACCCTAAATAGCTGGGAGTGATTGGGACTTTTTGAGTCATAAGGCTGACAGCTATGCCATACAACATGTCAGAAAATGCCACAAGAGGTTTTGTTCTCCCACATCTCATTCTGCCAGTAGAAGGCTGTACATTCAGACAAAAAGCAGTCCCAATCCATCATCATCTGTCCAAGGTTACATCCACCTTCTCTTAGGTCTATTCTTTTTATAACCAACTATGCTCTCTGCTGACTTAATCCTCATGAGAGTCATTGATTCATGGTTTCAAATGTAACATGGATAACATTAAAAGAATCATGTATAAAAAACCTACACATGGCCAAATTCATGGGCTAACCTGGATAATGTTCCTTTAAGTTTAAAGCCTCTATTGTGCTAAATATCCAGATGTTAACAATCTCTTCTAGAAGCTATTGAATGCAGGAAGGACATGTTTTTAGCAATTAGAAAAATAGTAGTACACTTACACATGGCAATATTTAGCAGAGATGGTGTGGTTAATAGGTCAGCAGTTTGGGACAGTTGGTAGTTGTTATGGGGCAGCAGGGAGGGTTTGTGCAAGAAGACATACTGGGAAGCGTAAGGTACAGCCAGAAACCCACAGAGCACTCGCAGATGAAAAGTGTGCTATATAACCCAAGGCCTTCAAAAGACATCCTTTACTCCATTGTTTCCTTTACCTTTTTTAAAAAAGGCATCTTGTGATAGGTTTGAAGAGTGGCAGGGAAAGTGTCACCAGAAAATAATGCACATGGTTGGGGGCATATACAGATACTGCACATGTAGGGCCTGAACTAAAGTTCATATCCTTAAATGCTTCTCGGGTACACCAAGAATTAAATAGCTGATTAAGTGCTTTCCTGACTAGGGCATCAGTCTTGGCTGCTATTTGCAGACTACTGTAGAGATTATTCTCCTGCTTTGCAGGAATACAACATGCAAGGGGTTGGTCTCAAGCCGTGAGCAGGTGCACGTGAACATTACTCCTAGAGCAGACATGTGTCCACTGCAAGGATTTATAATACATTCCCCACAGTAGCATGAATTTGGCTGGTGGCCTTTGTAATTTATCTTTGCTGATATCATTATGTGCCTTGAGAACATTTATCTTCCTAAACATAAAGAATAAATGATTGTTTTAACAAGGAGAAAACAAGCCTTATTATAACAGTCTTGGACTGAGGACCACAGAAAGGCTTGGACTTTTAACACACTCCAAACTGTTTTAACAGCTGCTTATGGTTACTATAGTCACTGAACAAAGATACAGTTATTTTACCTTTCTTTATTGATGGCCCAAGTTCCCTCTTATTTTCTCTGTTTTTACAGAATGGCAGAGGCCATGCTTGGAGCCACAGACCTTTGGAGTCAGGCAGATCTGTGCAGTTTTCTGCATGCAGTGGTGAAATTGGCACTTCTTACACTGAAATCTCACACTGAAAAATGGATTACATATAAGGATGCAAAAAAGGGACCCTATCCAATCCAAATAATCCATCCATTGATCTCGGTGGTGGTTTCCAGTCATTTAGGATTCATGGACCCCCATGAAGTCACTGACAACAGACCTGCTTTTCTTGGCTATATTTTGTAAAACCTTAGAATTAGTTCACAGTTACCACAAAGTCCAAGCACCTAAACTCTAACAACTCTGTTCAGCAAATATTAATAAACCTTTAGGAAGTTTTATTAGTTGCTCACTAATCAGACTAGATACATGATTATGCTTGCTTGTTCTTTCTAAGCCACGTGTTGCCCTAAAGAAACCGGTCTCAGCACAGTCTATGTCTATATCTATAGTAGCTTCTCCTCTAGTAAAAGTCAGAGATAGTGCTGGTGATTTTGTAAATAATAAGAATAAATGCATTTTCTTCCCTGATTGTTATTCTTCTTCCTTCCTGGGTATGGGCAAAAAGAGAACAGGACCTCCCACTAATCTGAAAATGCTAAATGCTAGAGGAGTAAAATAAAGTTTCAGTGAGGAATCTGGCCTTTGGAGGTGTCAGACTCTGAAGTGTGGCTGTCTCAGATCTCACGCCACTAGAAGGGAGAATGGAAATTAATGCAGGGATGCTGGGATCATGAAGGAAGCAGCATAACCACAGAATCAGCACCAATTTTTTTGAACATGGGCCCAGTTTTTGCTTTGGAGCAAGAACCTGGACTCACATGAATTGTGTGAGGGCTTGGCCTTGAAAAATCAATGGGTGCTCAGTATCTAACAGGATCAAGTCCATGGTGAACAAGAAACTTGGCTCAGATGTGAAACAACACTTCTTCTGCTTTCCAACCCCATGGTGTAACCACCAGACCACAAACTTCTTTCCCACTTTTTGCTGCTAAGAAGGAAGCGTCAGTTTTCAGGCTCAGAGAAATGTGGTGGACTGAGGGCAGGAAGGATCTGTCATTCATAAGAAAATGTGGGCTAGAGTTTCAAGATCTATTTAAATTTTAAATTTCCATAATGCTGATAGAGTCCAGGGGCAGAAGAAGGTTCTGTCGTCTGTGCCTCTCACTGTGGTGTGCAGTGAGATCTCTCCTCCAGCTGCCTTTTAAAGCGTCTGTGAAAACTAATGACACACTAAATATCTTCACACTTTGGAAAAGAGTGGCACCTTGCAGAAGATAGAAAGCTGGCTCATTTTTATTCATTCTTCTTCCCCAGCCCCAAAAGGGATCTTGAATTAATGAGTGTTCCTGATTAGCACGATGATGTAAATCACAGGCAGCTGCTTTCATGTTCAGAGGTGAAGCCAGCACTCCACAGTGCGCTGCAGTATATGTGTTCCCAACAACTTGCAGTGCAATGAACCCAAAGTTGCTTCTGGTGTGATGTGCTACACAAACTATTGTGTTTACCTCCAAGGACATGGGAGCTTTATCTAGTTCAAACCTCTGCTCTCAGACGTTATGAAGGTAATTATAAAATGTGCCTAGGGGGAGGTGAGGAGAAACCTTGTTAACCTTTTCTTTTTGTGGTTTCCCCCCCCCCCCCCCCCCCCATTGCATTTACATTGGCCTTGAAGAACTGGGACATTTTGCAGATGGTTTAGGGTCTATAAATTCCTATTTAAATCACCACGAGCCAAGTACAACAGGTAGCAGTCCAGACTTCTCTAGAAAGGACAAACTCCAGCTAAGCATGTAAATAATACTGCAGTGCTTTTTAGCATATAAATACATGCACTGAGCCAGGTACCCTGGCAGGTTTACTCACATTTTCCTATTGTTACTCTGTGAAGTGCAGTGGGTATGCACTGGATGACTCTGCAGCATCTTTCTTTTAATGTTACTTCTCAGTGAAGAGCGTAAAGCAACAGGCTAATGGAAGGTGACATTTCCTTCACTGCTCCACTGTCGGAAGGTGCTCATCTCAGGTGGCTGATAAAGACAATCAAAATGCCAGTCATCTCTGTCTATATCCAGCAGCAGCCTCAAATGGCAGAGTCCAAATAGGCTGTCACCAATCATTGAAAAGGCCAGAGAAGATTATGTGCTTGAGATCAGGTTGGCATAAGAAATTAGAGGTGATCAAGAACACCTACACTAATGTGGAAGAGTGTGGCAACAAAGTGGTACATTGTACAGCAGGGAAGTATTGTTCTGTGCTGAACTGACAGAAACAGCATACTCATAGCAGCACATTATAGCTGGGAGAAGTCCCGAGACAGGCACTGATGACACAATTTACTTGTTTGACCAAAATGTATAATCCCTGGCCCCAGTGTCCCCGTGGGGAAGTCTTTATTTGGCCATGTTATGAAAGCTAATGAATAAAGGCTGCATATTGTATTACTGATGGAGAGCCCTCTGCACATATTAACTGTTTTAATTTCCGAGTGAAAGAAATAGAATCTGCAGCTCATTTTGGTTTCATCTTGTTTTGGTTTTTTTCTGAGAAATTCAAGAATCCTTTCCAGGTTTGTTTGTTTTTTATAGTCTTTTAATATCTTTTTTCTGTCCCCACCTGCCAACTCTGCCTAGTGGCCCATCTGTCGCGGAGTCAGTGTGAAATGTATATAGCTCCCTCCAGAGTTTCCCAGTGAGATTCATTGAAGTTCTTGCCATCAGGGATGCCCTCCCATAAACCCCCCAAAATGAGGATTTATTTTTCAATTCCATCTTGGCTGAGACTTGACAAAAAAGCCATAGATTGGAAGTCATTCACAGGCATTGAAAAAGATACTGGCTGTGCCTTTAATTTCTATCCTGATGCAGAACAACATTTTACAGGTGACCATCCATAGCAGCTGAAGTTACCTGGGTACGAACAGAGGTTGAATGTTAAGAAAGATCTTTTTTTTTAAGTGTTATACTTGCACTAACATTTTTGCAGAAGTCTTGTGCCTAAACACATAGAAAGACTAGAAAGCTGTGAGGGCACATTAATTCCCATAACCACATAAAATACACCTCTGAAATTGCAACAGAATTGGAGTGGTTCTTTGGGGTAAACATTAGTTGTAAATGCACATACTCAGCACTTTCAGGTCACCCAGTATTTTAATCTCTGCAAACATTATATTGCTCTTAGAGACTGAACATCACCTCGTAGAGACTGAACTTCAGATGCCAAGTTGCTATGGCTTATGGACACGGCTTCTTAGGGACATGAGTACCTAACTCAGAGGATCCTTTTCTCAGACAAACAGTATTTTCAGAGCTGTTGGCTTATTAAACTTTGTTTTCCTGGCCTGCTGCCTTCATGTGTGGCTGCCTCTCCTTGCTAGTCTGGCAAGGAGAAGAGAAAATATTTGGCCTTCAGGGGCTAGGCAACTCATTGCCCTGTGTTGCTGACAAGGGTGTAGGATTCTGAGTTCAAATATTCTGTACCTGTTTTGCACAGGAATGAATATTACACAAGGTGCCAGGCAAGTGAAGCATAGCTAATGTAAAAACACCTTGGTCTTGTTCCCAGTTACCCTGCAGCTGTGTTAGTGTTTACAGCACCATGAGTGAAGTGCTCCTGAATCAGAATAGGAACAACTTCTATTCACTTTGAATGTGTAAATCAGGGCACAAAGTTCTGCTGGAATTACAAGCTATTTGCAATCATTTGTCTCCCTCCACGTGCTTTGCCCAGCAGGTAGGCTGTAATTATTTGATAATAAAAATTATAGGCAGTTTTATATTGCTGGTCCTCTGCAGGAGCTGAAGATTACCCAGCAGTTTTTTACACGAGCTGAGAATTTAAGCCTGATGTCCTGGCAGACTTCCAGGTTGGAAGACTTGATCGCCTGTCTAAATCCTCCCGGTATTTCGAACAGGCTGTGGCACTCTTCTCATCCTCCCGGGGAGGCACACTGCAAAACAGCTGCTTTGCTGTGCTCAGGCAGCTCTGCAGCACAATTGCTGGCAGGAGGAATTCTTCCAAAGAGAAAGTGCTCGTGACTTGGTCACTTTGATAAAATCCCTTGGGAGCTACAGGGATGAAAGAGGATGTATGAAACGGATCTATCTCTACGCCCTCTTAGCCTGATAGATGATCAAAGCTCACCATAGTTCCCATACGATTATTAACATTTTTAAACACCTGTGTAAAAAATAGTCTGCTTTGCCTTTACTCCATCCCTCAAACAAATGCTTTAAAAATAAGCCAAAAGAAACGAAGGAGATTAGCACTAGAGGTTGGAGGAGAGGTTGAAAACTGTGTAGCCAAAATGGAAGTCAGTTAACAGTAGATGACTATCTGTACCATCACTTTCCCAAATTTCAGTTGGCTGTGACTGAAAAGAGTATGATCAGCTTTGTAAAGGTAACCTTGCAAAATGATTCCTTTCTCTTTAGCATCATTATAAAGGACAACTTTTTTTTTTGCTTATCCATTTGATAATTTATGTATTTGCAAATATAATAAAACCACAGTGGTTTGGACACTTACCGAGAATGACTGGTTTGGGGACTTTGAGAAACAAAAAAAAGAGATAAAAACATCAGCTAGGAAAAGGAGTGTCTGCATTAAAAATGGACTTTGTTATTTTTATCTTGGCAAGTATCATTAAACTTTAATTCTTTATGCACCCATGACAGATAAGTTTGTCTCACTTCGCATTAAAGATGTTATGCATTATTTCTGACAAAGTAATAAACCCACTGCACTGAGACCTCACCCCAGCGTGCTGAGGCCTCTGCTCAGCAAACATGTGACTGCAGAATCAGGCCTCAACTTCTCCCCCTCATTCCAATCAACGGGATCACTGCTGTGAACTTGGAGATTGGCTTTCTTTTTTCCCTAAAGTCTCCCTTTACTCAGTGAAACAGGCAGTTATACCAGGAAAAAGAGTTTGCAGGGTCCTGGGGTTCTGCTGAGGGCACAAGTGTATTTTGATTTCTACGTAAAAACTGAATCTAGTTTTTCAGCCTGGAAAAAGGCACTAAACCTCAACCTTTAGTGCTGGCAACAGCATGAGTGTTCGACTATCCAAGCCATCACGGCACAGCCTCATTCCCTTGCTGCTTCCAAAGACAAAGCACTCCCTGCATTGTCAGGCCCACGTCATTTTACTGTCTTTGAGGGGCAAGGAACGGGCATGCTGCACAGTCACTCAACACCTTGTTTCCAGTTCATTGCTAAGCATCAATACAGACAAGGGGAAGTGTTGTTTTGCCCTAGACACGTCTGAATTCAGATTTGTGTTTAGCTTTGTGCCAAAAGCTGATTATGAGCCCTTTATCAATTGAGGCTCTGTCCCGCTGGCCTTGTTTGGGTAATGGAAAGAGAATTGGCTGGTGTAAGGGCAAGGGCCCTGGGAAAACAACCTCCTGAGGTGGGTAACGGAGTTGCCTTCAAAGGGTCCTGTATTTTTTAAACTGTGGGATGTAGAGGGTTTTTAAGGGCTTTAAGCTCTTCAGGGGACACACTGGTGACTCTTGATGGTCCCAGCAGCTGAGGCTGAAGATAAAGGAGGACTGGTGGGTCTGAGGGAACCGTGGCCCATAGCAGATGGGAGAGCAAAGGCCATCGGGACGTGGGGATGATCCCCTCTAACTGCCACACAGAGAAGAGTTGACCCAGGCCCCTTCAAGCAACCTCTGGGGCCTCAGGAAACAGTGAGATGGGGGTGACAGCTGCCACGGGGTCCCTGAAGCTCAGAGCACACGCCACAGCCATGGCGCCTTGCGGCCAGGGTCAGGCTGGCCCTGAGGGAGAAGTGTCGATCCCCTCGTGGTGGTGTGTCGGTCCCGTGGAGCGGTGCCGGTCCCGGGTGGGGATTCCTAGTGCCGGCGGCGGGGCAGCTCCCCTTCTCCTCCTCCTCCTCCTCCTCCCCCGCGTGTGCGATGAGCGGCCGCATGTGGGGCGCAGGCGGCCGAGTCTCCACCTCTTCTGGCAACTTGAACCTGTGGCTGCCAAGCTCCATTAAAGCTATCAGCAGCCGTGGGGACGCGCTCCACAGCCAAGGCGGGCTGGCTCGTGGTGGTTTATTTAAAAGTATCTCTCTTTAATTGTTTTTTTTTTTTTTTTTCCCCCCCTTTCCTTTCGCAAGGGCCGGGGCTGAGCAGGACGACTGCTCCGGAGCTTGCCCCGCCGCCTTCAGCCTCCCGGCCGAGCCGAAGCCGGGTTCCTGCCGCCGCGGGCACCGGAGCCGGCCCATGGCTGCGCCGCCGGGCGCCGCGCGCCGCTGAGCTCCGCGGGCACCGGCGCGATCGCGCCTCTGCTGCCGCCGGCTCGGCGACGAAACACAGCGGACACCATGGTCCGGTGCTGGTGGCTGGCCGGGCTGCTCGTAGGTAAGTGAGGCGGGCGGATGGGACGAGGGGGCGGGTGCCGGAGCGGCTGTCCCTTCGGGGGCTCCCTGCCACCTCCCTCTGCCCCTGGGCGCCGCGAGGGGACGGGGGATGCAGGGAATTAGAGGGGCGAGGGGATGGAATGGAGCGTGCCAGAAGCGTGCAAGAGAGCTGAAAGGAGAGTGCAAGGAGTTAGCGAAGAGGGTGCAAAGAAACGGCAAGGAGGGTGCAAGAGAGCCGGCAAGGAGCGCGCGATAAAGCTGCGAGAAGGTTGCAAGGAGTGCGCGGGGCAGTTGCGAGGGGGGTGTCTCCCTGGGGCCGGCTGTGTCCGAGGGGCTGCGGCCGCCCCGGGCCGTGCTGACGGCGGGACAGGAGGCACCTGGCGTGTGGAGCTCCGCTCCCCCGCGCCCTGCCCGGCTCTCTCCGCTCGGATGCCGCCCGGCCCGGGAAGCGTTTCTCGGCCGTGCGCACCCGCGCTGTCCGGCCGCGGCGGCGCCGGAGGAGCCTGAGCGACGCTCCGCGCTGCCCGGCACCATCCGCCGCCGTTCCCTGCGGTGGGGACGGGCGGGGAGAGCCACGGGGAGAGCTCGGAGCCCTGGGGACAGAGCCCCCGCTACCGCTCCCCAAGGGGGGCTTCCCTGAAGCCTTTCCAGTCCCGCTCTCCGAGTGGCGTGTAAACGTACCAGAAGCGCTGCAGGGCCGGTGCTGAGCCGTGCGGAGCCGTGCCAGGAAGGGGCTTAATCTCTGTCTCCCGCTTGAGGCTCCCACAGTGATGGAGGTCGCTGTTCCTCCAGCCAAAACCCTGTCAAACTTCCCTGTGTGCCATTGCAGTTTGTTCCTGTCCGGAGGACTGACTGGGAGCGCTTGAGCTGAGTTTAGTTTCAGGAAGGGCTCACAGGTGATGCTTAGTGGTGTTTTCATTAGGAACTGGGAATTAGCCCTGGGAGGATGCAGCACCTGCCCCAGCAAGGGACAACGTAATGAACAGTCTCCATCTCCTGCAGCTGTGCAGACCTTCGGAGCAGCACAGCCTGCATCTCTGTGGCTGTCTTTCAGAAAGGCATCTTTCAACCCCGTAGTTCTTGGAGCAGTTTCAGAAGAAAAGGTTCTGGCTTAAGAGACCATATGGGAGAACAAAGACAACTGGTGCTGTGAAAAAAGGGCAAAATGATTCCTGTTTACAACAAGCAGCAGAGCCTAAGGGAGGCTCTTCAATCCTTGGACAGAGTGTTTTGGTAGGAGATGCAACTGACACCTTTGGTTGAGACTCTGCCCTCCCTGAGGAGAAGGTGAAATGAGGAGTGGGAGGGTGTCCCTGAGGGACCCTATGTAGCCTGGACACTGAAGGTCCAGACACTCGGGTTTTTCGCTGCTCTCTTTTTTACTACCACTTACTTTACTCATGTAAAGGTTCTAGGCAGTGAAATATCACATTGACTTGTCTCTTCAACTCAGGGCTTAAGTTTAATGATCATCAGAAAATAATCATATGGGGACAGTTATCAGACAGGATTTGCATTGTGTGAAGGATCAGGCTCCAGAAAGAAGTCTCGAAACAATGTACTTCTACAGAGTTATTTTTCTGTTCTACTTATGTGGAGCCTTTGTCGTACGTCATTCCTCAGAGATAAGGCTTAACTGGTTAAGAAATATATCTTTTCCTGCTCCATATGTTTTATTAGCACAAGTTGCCCTGCTCAGAGGCCTGTTATACTGCATTATGTAACACTACTCACTTAAGTCTAATAAGAAAACTCTTTTTCTTAAACCTTCATACCGTTTGAGTCCAATCTAACTGAAACCTTTTGCTTCTTCCATCTGATGTCAGTGACAGAATTTCCATTGATTTTAGTAAGAACAGAAGCTGGACCCTAAACCATACATTTAAATAGCTGAGCTGGATCCAAAACTCATTAAAATCAAAGCAGGGTTTGCCAGTGACTTCACTGTGAGCAAAACTGGCATTCTGTGTTTTACATAAAACTGAACATCAGCATGAGCATCACACTAGGGCATAATTAGTTGAAAAAGTACTTGAGTTAGTGAACTGATTTTGGAGTCTCCTCCAGCAAAAGAAAAAATCACTCATTCCTGGAAGTGTCCCCAGAGACTCGCTGAGTTTTACCTAAGCTTTCATTAAAGTCTTTACATTCCAGTAACACCACGCTGATATTTTTCATGTGTAGCTTGTCCTACATGGCTTTAACATAAAAGATCTATTCTTGCTTTCTTTGTTTATTTTTAAGTTGAAAAATTACAGTGTGGGGGTAAGATAAGATCAGCAGATGCATTCAATTACGAGATTAGGAAGAGAATCCCATAAATGATAGTAGTATCCAATGTGGATATATGTGTTTGGGCATTTACACACACATACATATCTATTAACTTACTATTAAATTAACATGATGATGGTCTTTGGTTCAAATATGTGTTTGGACAATGTTTACTCGGCTAATTTATTTTTACCAAGTTGGTGGGTTTTGTTCTTTGTTTCTCAAGCTAGCCAAAAAAAATCAGCAACTAGTGAATTGTGCCGGGTTGTGTGATACGACTCTATTTGTTCTTTCCATAATTATAGGTTAGCTGTATTTCTGAGTCTATGGATATAGATAAAAACAGGGCTGAGATGTAAAAAAAGCACAAGTGAAAAAAAAAAAAACCAAAAACCCGTGTGGTTTCTATATTTTCCCCACAAGCACAAATTGTTGAGTAAGGAGATTTTCAAAAGCCAGAAATTGCTGTGAAGAAAACCAAAGCTGGAATCCAATGCTAGGGGAGGCTGCATCTGGCAGAACAAAGTTTGGAAAGAGCTTTTGCCTTCAGTGGGATCCTGTGTTTCCCCACAACGTAGCATATGTCATCTACAAAGACAGTTCCTTCATGCATGAGGCACAACCACTGCGAAAATCAACCTTGGAATTAGGAAGCACCTATATAATGCTGTTGCTCAGTTCCTTTGGGTATCTTGTGTGCATTTGCCAAGGAAGATAAAGCTATGAAGAAAGATAATTCCCAATGCCATCATTTAAGATGGTGCACCTGAGATATTAATAATAATACCAAGAAACTGACAGTGAGAATGGGTGAACTTTCATGTGTAACCCTTCTGTAGGCTGGGTGCTGCCAGAAACTGCAAATGTGATTCATAGAACAGCTCCTTCTCTACCCAGTTTAAGTTGTGTAAGATCTGAGGGGTCAGGAATCTGCAATCTGTGCGGAGTTGTTTTTTTTTTTTTTTTCTTCAAGAAGTTAAAAGGTCTCGTGCTCTAAACTACAAAATTAGGAAAGTTCTATTTCTGTGCATTAGGAAAGAAACTGATGTCAATTTGAAATGCCAAAGCTCCAGAGTATTAAGTGATAAGAGGGTTGAAATGCATCATTATAGTGGAGTTTTAGCAGGCTGATGGTGTGATAATCGTGTCTTTCACACTGATGTTCTCTCATTTTCAGTGAATAGCTTATTAAATCATCACAGTTTGAAGTCAGTTGAAACTGAGAACTGCAGTGAAGCTCAGCCCCTGTGGCACTGTTACATAGACTGTTGGATCAGTGCAACAACAGCTCTCAACTTACAACTGGGGTGATGGTACGTGAATCAACAGGAGAAGTCTCATCACTGAGTGTCTGAGGAAATTTTCTTGAGCTTAGTTTGTAAAATATTGCTTTAAACTTGAGCGTATCCCTTTGGTCCATCGTGTGGTTTCTATAGGGTTAATAAGAAGCACTGATGTGTGACATTTTGGCCTTGTCTAAGTTAAAGACAGAAATTCTTGGAAGTGGGATTTCACCTCCTAGTCTGAGATCAATGTATACACCAAGCTTCCTACCGAGACAAACGGAATCACCTTGTCCACGCTCCTGCCAAATCCACAAGTGCAGAACACTGGCAGGTTTCAGCTTTTAAGTGTCTGTTCTCTTTTGTTGATACAAAAACGCAACACATTATTTTTAAAGCTTTTTCAGAGAAAATGATTTTTCACAGTTAGACTCCCTGGAAAAGATGGATGAGAACAGAAATGACAGCAAAGTTTGCTGCAGGAAAGCTCCCGAGTTTTGTGAGCTTTGAATAGCGCGAGTCCCGTTATTAGATTATGCAGCACATAGGCTGAATGTCAGCTTTCATTTCAGCGTCTGTCAGTGATGTTTAAGAGAACTGGAATACATCAAAACTCAGCTAATGTTGACAAGAAAAACAGTAGACTGAAATTTCAGGCTATCTAGAAACCACACCCAGACCCCAAAACACATGTTAGAAGTAACTTTAATTCTGTGCTGCAGCTGAACAAGTAACCTTTTTCTGTGGTCACTGGTGATTCTAAGTTGAACGTGTGTGTTTATTTCTGGGGTGGGCTATGTATCAGTTTACCACCTTTCCACAGAGCATTTTTTTCCTGAGGATAACTTCCTCTATGACTGCTTTTGGATGCCCTTCTCATCCATGGCTTCACAGGACCCCGGTAGCCTCAGTGTCTATCAGATCCTATTTTTATTACTATCAACATTATCCCTGTGGCACTGCCAAGATCCCTGTTGCGTTAGGTGTTAACTAAGGAGAGAACAAGAGGATTGTTCTTGCTTTAGTGGGTTTGTAATCTAATTTCCTGGACTTAATAGTTTCAACAGTGAGTTCTTGCCATTGCAGGGACCTACAGGGATTCTCAGCTGTGTCCAGCAGTTTAGCACCTATTGCAGTCACTGATGTCTTGATGCATCTAAACACCTTGGTGCATGCAGCCCGTATTTCTAGTCTCACAGGGGCCAGGCAGCGATTTCGATGAGCAGGACAGCAAACAATGTGCTTTCACAGGAGACCAGCTGTCTCCCGTGGGAGCAGGGAGCTGAGGTGGCTCCATGGCAGTGGGAGACTGAAAGGCCACTCAGAGTATCCCGCCGACTCCCTGCCAAGAGCGGGTTATTCTCTGCTGTACTAGTGCTTTGTTCAACCCCTCAAAATCCTGCCAAGCAAGTAGACTTTGCACTGCCTACTAGATTGTGCCTCAAGAAGTTCACCCTGATACACAAACCACATTTTTTTCTCTCTTCATTCACTCCCAACAGAACCTCTTTATTCACTGCAGGGAATTCCTTCCCTTCCTTGGTGTTTATGCTTTGTGAATATTTATAGGCTGTTATCATGTCCATCTTGCCCCAGCTGTCACTCAGCCAGGCTACATGTGCCCTGCTCTTTTACTCTTGCTTTGCAACTCGATCCCTCCCACCCCCTAATCATTTTTTGTTGTTCTGCTCTCAGCTCCCGCCAGTTCCAGTTGCTCATTTTGCTTTGGGTAAATGCTATATTTATGTGAATGCTATGTGGTGGGTGGTCCTCTCTGTGCTCATGGGCCATGTAAGTGATTTAGACATGCGAAATGAGGTTGGCATTTTATAGCCAAGCCATGGCCTGATTACTGGTTCTGCTCTTCAAAGCCCTCCAGGAAAAAAAATCCGCTTAGGCATCACTATTAAAAACGGCCACGGTAGCCACTAAGGAAAAGTCTGTGCAGGGGTTCGAGGGAGCTGCCAAACGCTGAGTGGATGCTCTATACATAGGAAATGGCAGTGTGGCATTAATTTCAAACCCATAAGCTGCATTTTCTAGTGAGATTCCATCTCATCTAAATGGAGGGAGACAGATCTGATATTTCCCATTTGGTAAGATCACAAATTCTGGTTAGAATTTATCCGAGTCATGATTGTACTCCTGAGCTGCTGCTCAGCCTTGGACTGAGTTGGTTTGCTTTCATTTTGGAAAAGAACCTCATGTGTTGTGACCAATCTCTCACCATCTATGTACCCAGGGTATTAGAGATAATCTCACTATGGTCTCACCTGTCTCACCAACTTAAAATTTGAACTTACACCAGTCTTCAAGGGAAAGACCTCTAGCATTGCCTCCTTTCCTTTGGTTTCTTTTCCTTTCTGGTTATGTATTTCTGTGTGCCAAACTTAACCAATCAGTTTGACGCAAGTTACCATGTGTTAGTGTAGCCTGAACCCATTTGCTTCTTTAGGCACTCGCCAGTGCCAAAAATAGAAGGCACATAGCAATTGTCCCAATCGTTTTTACCTGTCCAGATTAACCATCCCTCTGCCTCCAGACTTTGTCCTGTAGTTTGTGTGGAGGTAGCGACTGGCAGCAGGGGAGCCTCGTGATTTCTCTAATTTTGGCTCACAGCAGGACCCGATTTTCAGCACTTGCCCACTCTCCTGGCCCTCCAGCTGGGCTGTGCTGCGGGGCTGGCAGCAGGACAGGGAGCTAAGGACCAGTTACCGCTGAGCTCATCACAGTGGTTGGGCCAACTGGGGCTATTGGGCCATACGGAACTGCTCAGCTGTGCTCCACTAAATCTTTTTAACATTGACCAAATTAGCTGTGGAAAAGCATCTGACTCCTCTTTTTGAGTCTGCATAATGTCTTCTAGGAGGTGGGAGGGAGAAGCATGAAGTGAAATGCCTTCTCTGCCTGTCAGGGCTGCGAGGATGTGGTGAGCAAAGCTTTGTTCTGTAATTGGAAAGCGTGGTGTTTTGATGAGCACTAACTGCAGGAGATCTTTGGGGAAGATGTACTCACATGAGCCACTGCTGCTTTTATTTAAGAATTTGAGTCAGCTGATTTCCCTCTTAGGAGCTGCAGAGTTTCATATGTGATTATACTCCGGAATGCTAAGGAAACTCAAGGTGATGCTCTGCATTGACAGCTAACACATAACACATTCCTTGTGCCATCCTTAAAAGAACAGGTGAGAAACATCCAGGGAATGTGAATCATTTTACAAATAGCATGGGCTTGAGCATCAGACTGGTGAAACAGCTCCATGTTGTTGTGCCTGTTTTACAGACAAATAAGAGACAGGACGAATAACAGAAATACTTTTTCAGAAGCCAAACAGTACTCCAATGAAAGCACTGGCATCCTCCCTCAACCACTTGACCACATTTTGGCTTAAATTCAGGGAGGCATTACTAATCAGGAAAAATGCTCATGCACTGGCTTAATTTCAAGTATATGCTTAAGTTTCACTGAAACCAATTAGACT
Source organism: Urocolius indicus (assembly GCA_013401255.1). Classification (NCBI taxonomy): domain Eukaryota; kingdom Metazoa; phylum Chordata; class Aves; order Coliiformes; family Coliidae; genus Urocolius; species Urocolius indicus. The sequence continues at coordinate 315,406 of WBNH01000676.1, forward strand.
GAAGCATGTGCTTAAGTCCTGTCCTGAACTGAGTTTAGTTTTCCGATAGGCAAAATGCAAAGTTCTGCTCTGATACAGTTTTCCACCCCCAGTGGGTTATATTTAAGTTTTAAGGCTTTATGATATTCTAAAATCTGTCTCTTCCCACAGAATGGTTCTTTTGGGAATGCCTTGTTCTGAGTGAATTAAAAGCACCACTAACTTAATCTCCACACAAGTGCAAGAAAAATGAATTTGATAAATACAAACGTTTCCTTTGCTTTTAAAAGAATGCTGATTCCTTTAGTGGCTAACCCAAAACCCATTCTTCCTGCTCTCAGGAGAGAAAAATGCTAAAGAAACACTCTTTTGCTCTGTTAATGAAGTCTTTGTGGATAAGTATAATTCACTTATGCAGATCATATTGATACATTTCTTGTCGTCCATTTCACTCTGGTCTGAACATTCCTCAGAAAATATCAAAGGTTTTATGTCGTCTCTAAATTTAAAGATGTGTAAGGTTCCGTGCCTTCAGGCACTGATCTTATCCCTGTGAATAGGTGACTAACTGAAACGTTACAATTATAAATGGGAATAATAAATTCTGGCCATAGGAGGCAATAACATCTACAGATTAAGCAATCTAGCTCTGGAGAAGAGTTCATCTGCAGTAACTAATTTGGTACAAACTGTAATGTATGCATTCTCTTCTCTATTTATGAAGAAACAGATGTGACTCAACTTTGCTCTTTTTTTCGAAGTCAGCGTGCTTGGAGGAACACAAGATTTGTTTCCAACAGGCATGTTACAGTATTTCTCTCCTGGTTGGCTTTTTTAGCCTTTTAAAAGCGAGAAGTGGGTCTGAACGTGGAGCATCCAGCAGCAACATACACAACCCCACTGGCAGACTCTCCTTTGCAGGCTTGGCCACTGCCTAGGAATCTTTGGTCTTAATTTTACCAACCATTGACTCAGCAGAGAGTTCCTGGTTCTGCTTTTCTATTGCTTGATGTCGTGGGTCTGATTTTCTTCTACAAACGAGTGCGTGGAGTAGCTGGTCAGTGTTTGCTACTGCTGTCATCTCCAAGCTTGATCCAGTTTCTGCTGATTGCAGAGATCGGCTGCTGTTCCCGGTTACTGACAGTCCTAATTGCCTGAGTGCTTGTGCAGCCCCATTGCTCAGAGACTTTGGGCCGGTGCTTTGGATGCAGCACGCACCAGAAAGCTGGAAAAAGATCCTGTTTTGTCTAGCTGCTGTACTGAGGAGCTCTCTGGAAGCGCTTGCGGTTAATCGATACAGACAGACGGGATAACGAGTGAGTGGAAGGGATCACAGTTGGGGATATTTTTAGGTTTTCTTATGAATGAGTATTTTTCTGTTGAAGATGAATTGTGAATACTTCCTTCCTCCTGCCCAAGAACTCTATAGAGCAGTTAATTTGTGTCTAGAGGTGGAGAGAGGAGCTGCTCTGACATGCTTCACCAGGAGCTGAGTAACAGAGTGACATGAGTGACAACCACTTTATGCCACTCTTGGAATAGAGATCTGCTGAAACTACAGATTTTAGGTCCGGAACTGAACTTTTCCATCTTTAAAGGATGCTTGGTTCTGGTTGTGTTTTGGTTCTGTAGACTACACCAGTACCTCAGGAGTCTGTGCTTATGAGGAAGAGCAAATCTGACATTTATAGCCCTTCACCTTGAATACAAATACAGTGATTTTTTTAGTTGACCATATTCTTTAGGATAATGTTTTCATGTTTAAGTGCAATTCAGTTTGGACTGTCATACTGATGGCTCTCCAAAAGCTTTGCCAGTTATTAAGCCTCTTGATAGGGCAGTCAGACAAAACTTGGCATATTCTGCAGGTGAGTAAAAAAAGACCCAGGGGTAAGGAGCCCACAGGAGTGAATTTGCCTGAGCAAAGTCAGCAGAACTGGGATGTGGGTGCAGAGCCCCAACTCCTCACGGGCTCTACTAAGTGGGCACCCACGGGGCAGCCTGCATGCAGCCTGCAGCTGCCAAATGAAAGCTTTCACTAAGAGCTGTGAGTTTTGTCAACCAGTATCTTCCCATCTTCATATGAAGACTAACAGGAACTCCTTTTTAGGAAGAACTGGTGCAAGGAATTGTGAAGGATCAGGTTATGTTTGCTCTCCACATCCATCCCTTAATGATGATAAAACCAGTACAATCTTGAGTCTGCTCCAAAAAGAGCCCTTAACACTAATAATGCATCTTTCCAGCTCGTTTATACGCTGCAGTGCATAGTGAGGTAACAGAAAATCCAAGCTGGTTTCACTGGCCTTTGGGTAGGTAGGCTGCTTCTGTAACTGCTCTCCTGCTTCAGTGGGGGCTGCGCTTTCCATGTGTTTGTTCCCTTTCTGACAGTTTGAGGGTTTTCATGTCTGAATCTACACAAGTACATTTCAAAGACCCTGGCGCTGTAAAACCTTCGCAAATGGCAGCACTATAGTGCAGTGACCGAATTCGTACATCAGATGTAAGTCTTCAGTTATATATTCCTAGATTAGTAATAAAATACTGTTTGAGTGGAAATCTCTCTGCCCTGCCACATGTTCAGGAGCCTCTGAGTTGCACAGCAGATGTTTAATTACTGAGTTCCCATTTGACTTGGTCTAGGGCTTATGCTTGTGGAAAATTTGGATATGTAAGATTTGTAACAGGGGTTTAACCCTGTGTGTGTGTGTGTACGATGTGTTGATGCCAGGGATGAGAGGCTATTGTCTTGGAATAAGTAATTTGTGGGAGTCAGGGGAGCCTCTTTGGTGGGCCCAGCCATGAATCTCAATCTCAGTGTTTATATCTGTGGGACATCCTGAGCTTGCAAGCTGGGGAATTTTGCTGATGTTGCTCAGCAGCTCGTAGTCTTGCCCAAGGTCTACAGCAGCACCATATGCACCGGCTTCATCCTCAATCACTGTTTGTTAGGAAGGCAATTGCACTCTCCAGGCTGGGCTTGGGCCCCTTCAGTTCTCTCACATGCAGCCATATGGTTTGGGTTTCTCTTCCCCATGAAGATCTGGTTGAGGCAAATCTCCCTGAAGAGATAAGGGGATGGTTTGGCTTATATAGATGTGTACAGATGTACACATGTGGCACTAAGACAAGCAGTTGTGACTCTATATCTTGATTTCCCGGACCGAAGCACACGGTTTGCAAACGTTTAGCATCCTCACTCTGTGGTAATACACACGTGTGAGATCTTTCCTCTGGCTGATAGGCAGGCTGGAAAGCAACCTGTGCCCTCACCATTGCTATGTAGTGAATAAAAGTTGTCTTGACAATTTCCAGCACACCACTAGGTAAATTGTGAAGCACAGCCAGAGCGAGCAAACCCTGGCTGGGCTTATGGACCCCGGGCAGCCCTGGGCTGTGCTGAAGGCCAGCAGGCCACTGGGACTGGGCTCTGCTGCACCAGGCAGTGGTATGATTGCTGAGAATTGGAAGAGCTTCTGAGAGCTCATTCTGTGGTGTTCTAAAGAGGTAAATCCCAAGTTTCTTACTGAGCTCATGATGAGTCCAAGAGAAATTCGTTTAAGTAAAGAGTGAGTATGTAGGAATATATGTACATACATATGTGTGCATGCAAAGGTCTTCAGGATTTAGCTGAGGGTTCACACATTCCCTAAGCCAATAACATCCGTTGTTATGGGAAATGAGGTAAGTGACAGAATTACTGTCCTTATGGCGGGCGACAGGCGAGCCCAGCGTTCCCATGCCGTAACTCCCCGTTTCGGTTACTGCTTCAACAATAGCTTGAGGGAGAGAGAACGGGAACAAAGAGCACTCGGCTTCAGTTGAAGATTTCATCTAGCAAATAGTTGGATTCGGATGAAACCCGAGCTGGAAAACACTAAAATAGAAATCTGTGTCCTTTAGAGCTTGTTGACCCACGGGGGCTCATTGTCTCGCCAGCCCTTTGGCGACGCAGCCCGGCGAGCTTCCCCCGGCCATGCCGCTGGCCATGCGCTGCGTGCTGCGGGTCCCAGCCCGGGGCTCGAGGGGGCGGCCCCCACAAGAACCCCCAGCGCTGCGCCCCCGGCCGCGGGGCCCAGGGAGGAACCGCGGGGGAACGTGTGTGTGTGTGTG
>WBNH01000676.1:319682-364958 GCA_013401255.1 Urocolius indicus
GTGGGGGGGGTGGGTGGGGGGGGGGGGGGGGGGGGGGGGGGGGGGGGGGGGGGGGGGGGGGGCCCGGGGGGGGGGTCCCGGGGGGGGGTGCGGCGGGGCGCGGGCTCCGCGGTGCTGACGCCTCCCCCCGCGGTGCTGACGCCTCCCCCCCTCAGCCTGCGCGGCCGCGGAGCCGCCGCTGCGCTGGGAGCCGCCGTGTCGCCAGCAGCTGCGCCACCTGCAGGACGGCGCCGGGATCGCGGCGCGGCTGCCGCCCCGCCTGGACGGGCGCTGGGTCTCCACCGGGTAAGACACCCCCCGGCCACCCCCCGGCCTGAGCCCCGAGCCCACCCCAGCTCTGCTCTTGCACCTCCCTCGCCCCGGCGCTGCTGGAGCCGCTTCACCCTTCGACCGTGGGAACCCGCCCGAGGCCACCCCCGCGCTGCTCTTGCCCCGGTCACACCCTGGTTGGTATTGCCAGGCTGGGAAAGCAATGGCAGAGCAACAGAAAGCAAGGCTGTCCCCTTTTCCCCCTCTTGCCCAAGCACCCAGCCTCGCCAGAGGGAAGCCCGAGGCCGCTTGACCCCATGTGGCCAAAGGGCCTCTTTCAGTCTCCCGTCAGCACACAGCTACACCCAGCCTTGGTTCCTGCCCGCCGTCGGCACACGTCCCTGGGAGTGTGGCACGAGGCGAAGAACCCTCTGTCCACCCTGTCACGTTTTGGTAGCAGATGCCCAGATCATAAAATCACCCGCCGGGCGTGGGAGGCTTTTGCCCACGATGCTGCTCCCACCCCTGCCCACTCCTCTCCTCCCTGCCGTGGGTTCCCCAGGGAGGGATCCCCCCCCTCTCCATGTGCTGCACTGGCTCAGGACTGCCTCCCTCCCCAGGTGTGAGGTGCGGCCGGGACCCGAGTTCCTCACCCGATCCTACCTCTTCTACACCAACCGCCTCTTCAAGGCTTACCAGTTCTACTACTGGGACCCCTCCTGCCGCGACCCCTCCTACTCACTGGTCATCAAGGGCAAGCTCCGGCTGCGCCAGGCTTCCTGGATCACCCGCGGGGCCACCGAGGCCGACTACCACCTCCACAAAGTCGGCATCGTTTTCCACAGCCAGAAAGCCATGCGGGAGGTGGCCTCCTGGATCAACCAGACCTCTGGCGAGGGCTGCAGCGGGTTCCTGCCCCCGGGGCGCACCTGGGTTCCCGGAGCCCTCTATGAACTGCTGAGCACTAAGAGCGAGCGCGACTGCACCGCCGCGTTGGGCTTCGCCATGCACGAGCTGAGCCTGGTGCGGGTGGAGAGGCATTACCAGCCCTTGGTGCTGCCACAGCAGAGCGGGAGCCGGCTGGTGGAGGAGCTGTACCTGGGGGACATCCACACCGAGTGGCTGGAGAGGCTCCACTACCGACCCACTGGCTATCAACGGCCCATGCAGAGTGCCGTGGTAAGGATGGTGCCTGCACACGCTCCCCTCAGGTTCACCAAGCATTTGTTAGTTCCTTACTCATGACCACTTGCCTGCCTTCAGCCCACTTCTGACCCAAGGTCAAGCAGATGAGGAGGTGCAGGGCTGTCCTGTGGGTTCCCAGGTTGCTGCCTGGGTGCTCCACAGCACGTGGGGTTCACCCTCTCCCTCACGGAGAGCAGGAGTGGGGTGAGTGGAAGCTCAGCAAAACCCAACAGCAGGAAGGAGCCCGCAGTGGCATGGGCTGGGAGTGAGTGGCTTTTCTTTGGCTCTCTGTTTTCCTAGGAAATTCAGCTTCCTAGTTTCCTGCACCAAAGTTAGTGAAAGCTTCAGGCTGCACGTCATTACAGACTGCCTGCTCTGTCCTTTGTCTTCCTCCCCTCTCTTTCGCTCTCTGTTGTGTCCTCCAGGTTGAGAGAGGAGTGAGGAAAGCAACATCTGCCATTAGATCATTAGTCCTCGGCGTAATGCCATTAGAGGAGGAAGTTGCCCTGAATACAATTATGTTATTACACAGGAATCAAAGTTCTATGTTGACATAAATAAAACTGAGCAGGAGATTTGGTTGCATTTTACATATTTATCATTTTTTGTTGCATTTTTTGTTTTGCAGTACGTTAGTTTATTTCCAGGAAAGCACTTTTCTGTCCGAATCATAGCGAATGATTGAGCAGTGGGATGGTCTGAAAAAAACCCTCTCTGAGCTTTACCAGATAAAATTGATTGAAAAATTCATAATAATAAATAGAAAAAAAAACCCACCCCAAATTATTTTGGGGGCAGCATTTTCCTACTCCCCAAACTGCACCAAGAGGACTCTGGAAAACACAGATGCAACACTCCTCCTCAGAAGTAACATTCTCAAATTGGTGAAACTTGTGTTATCTTGGGCCAAAACCATATATCTGAGCAAAACCAGATGGTAAACATAAACACTTTTAAAAAGTTAATTTAAAACCAAACCTAAAGATACTGAAATTCACTCTCTGAATGTAGCGCTGTAATTAATCAGCCAACAGCTCTCCAATGGACCCGCACATGATGTCACCACTTGGCGATAATTAGGAGCTGCCATACGTTAGGAATAACTTCACACGACTGGTTTGAGCAAGCAAGGTTTTTGGCTCCATGTCTATAGTGATAATTTTACTGGGCACAGGATTTTTCTTTTTTTTTTTTCCTTTTCTCTGAACTAACCTCCCTTTGCCTGTGCTGGGGAGTTGCACAGCTACGTTAGGAATTATTTTTATGAAAATATCACTCTTTTTCCCCTTAAATTTATATCTGGTTTAAAGAAACCCATTCTCCCCAAATTACCTTTCATTATCAAAGAATTTCCTGTCTAAGGAGAGCATATATATTTGCCAACTTCTGGGATTATTTAGCCATAATGTACTGTGTACTGTCAGCACTCATTAAGGTGACAGTAGCGGTAAAGCAAGCTGAAAATGACTAAATTACTGTAGACTCCAATCAACCTGCATGTAAATTACCCACCCTGCAGTTCACTACTGAGCTGTTTAACCTTGTTGCATACGACGCTTCAGTGAAGATTAGCTCGTGCTCTGGAAAACGATATAATGTTCAAACCCTGCTTATTTAAAAATAAATCAGTTGCGATAGATGAAGTGTAAGGAAAAGTTCCAAGCTACCCAAAAAAAAACCCCCCTCCTGGCACTGTGTTGGTTGCAGGGCTGGTTTGACTCAGAGCTCTGCACGAAGAACAGCCGAGAAGCAAAGGTCAGGCCCTCGTTTTGCAGCAGGTCCTTTCCTTCCCATCTCCCGTGCAGAGCCTATTCTGGCTGTTTGGCAAAGCTCCTGCCTCCCTCCCGGCCCAAAACCTCCCACTGGATGGTGACCCGAAACATGGGCAGGGGCTTGGGACGGCTGTGGGGGGAAAGGGGGTGAGGGGAGAAGCCGAACATGCCGTGCTTTGGGCTGTGCTGGAGAGGCTGCCCTCAGCGTGGCGTGGGACAGCCACAAAGCCCCCCCATGCTGTGAGGTTTCACAGCGTTTTTGGTTGCCGAAAGGACCGCGTTGTTCCTTGGGAGCGGTGCAGAAACGCGCTGGGGCAGCTGACATTGCCCAGCACCCTCCTCCTCACCCCTGCCAGGGGGAAATTGATGGGGGAAGCAGCTCGCTGGCCTGAGAGCGCGTTCCTCGTCCTTGGGGCAGCTCTGCCCTCGTCCTGCTCGCTGCAGCCTGTCCTGTGGCCCTGGCACCAGGCCGGGATCTCACTGTCCTTCTGCACCAGAATAGCCGAGAGCCGGGGCAGTGCTTTATCTCGCTTAATCTCCTTGGATGTCTGGGCCAAGTCCATTGCAATTGAGCGCCCGGGTGTGGAAAAGGGGAGTTTCAGCTTTTTAAATACTCTGAAAGGGGGTTTTGCCTGTCAGTTCACAAAAACGTTATCTTTTGCCTTCTGCAGCACCACGTGCATCCTTGCCCGGCCTGTGGGATTATTTACAGAGCCGACGAGCACCACCCGCCCATACTGCCCGTCAGAGCACAGCTGCCCATGCAGCTCAGCGGCAGCTGGGTGAGCACCCACTGCGAGGTCCGGCCGGCCGTGCTTTTCCTTACCAGGTACTTCATATTCCACGGTAACAACCACACCTGGGAAGGTTACTACTACCACTACTCTGACCCACTCTGCAAGCAGCCGACTTTCACCATCTACGCAGCTGGGCATTACACCCAAGGCATCCCCTCCTCCAAGGTGCGCGGCGGCACCGAGCTGGCTTTTAAAGTCACCCAGGCGCGGGTGACGCCGATGGACCAAGTGACGGTGATGATGCTGAACTCCTCAGAACCTGGAAGCTGTGGGCTGACAGGTTCCTGGAGCGCAGGGGTGGAGCAGGATATAACACCCACGAATGGGTGTTTGGCTTTGGGCATCAAGCTGCCCCACACAGAGTATGAACTTTTCAAAACGGAGCAAGACACGCGAGACCGCAGCCTGTTGTACATCGGCGAAAGGCCCACGGACGGGTCCAGCCCTGACAGCCCTGACAAACGACCCACGTCCTATCAGGCACCTCTGATCCAGTGTGCTGGAGCCTCAGAGGAATTCTCTAACTACGTTAGTCTAAAATACTCGGCAAAAAAGGATGCTAATGGAAACAAAGGACTAAAACCTTTGCCTGTGGCCTTCTTACTGTTTATAGCACTTCTGTTTTTAAGATGGGACTAGTTATGTGTTTGGGTACAGCACAGAATTCAGATAGTCTTGGTGCTAGTGTGATTTGTGTATCCTTCAGATAAGCACATCTGGAATCAGTTTCACTCAGATTTGGAAACACTTTTTTAAAACACCCAACAACAGTGAAGGAAGCCAAGAAGATACGCCCGGCTACATACTGTTTGTCCTGTGGCCTCATTGCCTAATCTCCCCCCTTTGCATACAGATTTAATGTAGTGACACGGATGTGTTGCACATTCCAATAGATAATTTAGCAATACAAGGGGGGGGGAAAAAAGCGACATCAATCGCAATCACCGCTTTGAGCTTTTGACGTTGCTAAGATTTAACCAGGAGCTTGATTCAGATGTAATTCAAACATCCCAAGTGTCGGCTGCTGAGTTTCTTTGAGGTTAAGTTCCCTCCTTCTTGCTGTTCTTGCAAATTTAATCTGCAGTCAGTCAGCAACAGATCAAGAGTGAGCCAGTGCTCCCGCTGAGGGCTCGGTTAATCATGTACATCCTGCAGTTTTCATGCACATGTGCACACACAAAGATGCACTGCACCATCTTCCACTTAGAGACAGCTGCACTCGCACAGCATTACCCCCACAGACTGCTGGGCCTGACCTTGGCCATAAAAGAAGGTCCAGTACATGGGAAACACCTCTGTGCACAAGCGCTCGGCTCCACTCTTCAGTGTTCCCTGGCTGCAGACACCACCTCTCGTGCTTCCCGGGGCAGCACTGGCCGCATGTGGGCACCTCAGCGATGGCACCTCGGGCAGTGGGCAGAGGCACTGCCGACCTCCCTTGCCATGCTCCCAGCAAAGCAGATTTCTTTAAGTCTTCTCAGGCCATATACCTTTGCTGTCTCCTTTTTTTTCAGTAAGTGTGCTGGTATAGCAGTTGCTAGTCCAGCTCTCCTTTCAGTCCAAGTGTCACTTCCAGGTGTTTTACAAACCTGCCCTCAGTGAACGATGGGCTGAGGAGATCCTCGGGTCAGACACGTTCAGGTCATCAGTCAGGTCAAACCGATTTCTAATGGCAAGAAGAACAAACTAAGAAATTGTATTTGCCATCTGCTGCAGCTAAGAAGTATATAACTTACTTGGAGAAACCCTCCTCCCAGTAGCTAAATCCTCTCCAAATAAGCCTATATATCTTACTCACAAAGGACATTTTGTTAAACCAGCTATGCAACAGCTACCTTCTTAATGCTGTATTTACGAACTTGCAGCTTGTATTTAGATAAATTATGGAGTTTATAACATAAAAATACTTTTGGGGGTTGTGTACATTACCTAATAATTCAAATGAGATGCTTATTAAACACATACAGTTGTGACTCGAATGTCGTCAGCATGGTTCCATGTTCCAGACATCATCAAATATTAATCACTCCCATAACAGTTGTACGTTGAAGGTGATACACAAAAAGGCTTCCTCACCTTTCCTCACCTCACAGTGAAGAAGGAGACTTCGCCAGGGGTTCAGCAGGCAGAATACCTCCCTGTTTCTAAGGAGTGTGTTTCGTTGGTTGCTACTGCGTGGAGATACATGGGCAAGTGTTTGCAGAATGAGTGGAAAAGGTGGAATGTCCTTTGGGACATTCCCCACTGAGATGCCATGAACCAGGGCAGGTCTGGGGTAGCACAAGAGCATCTCACAGAACCCATACACGTGGCAGAACGTTTTCTTTAGCAGACCAGTTTCCCTTCTCTATGCAGAGCAGTCCCAAGGATCTTAAAGGTCTTTTCCAACCTCAACGATTCAACAGGCACTTCAGGCAGCCTGGAGGAAACGTTCCCGTGACTCAAGTCATAGAATCAGAAATCAGCAAAGCTGTGTGCAGGACTCAAAGATGTCCATGGCAAAAGCAGATACATTACCTTGTGCCATCTTTGGAGGGTGTGTGAAGGGAGGAAAAGGCAATTCCTGCCCCACATTTGCCCCCCAAGAATGAAATTGGTGTGCAGATACTTTTTTTTTCCATTTTTGTAGCACAGAAAAGTGTCAAAACTTGGCAAATGTTCAGATGCTGCATGGGGTAAACACTCCTCCAAGACCACAGATCCCTTCAAGGTGGTGATGAGATGGACATAATGTGTAGAGTTACAAGACAACACTACATACTATGCAACAAGCACCTGAGGAAGCTCCCACCCCCTCCTGTGGCACATCAGCTACTACTCAGCTACAGCACCACCAGATCCCCAGCTCTGTCACACACAGCCTAAACTGACTCTACCGAACCTACAGCAGCCTCATCAGGAGTCTCTTTGTCCCACCCCCTCCCCCCTTTCAAATACACTTCTGAAAAGAAAAAGGAAAGCCATGGAAAAGCTATTTGCATAAACAGTGTAACTTTTATTGTTCTGTTCACAGTTTTTGGAGAAACATTCCTAAATTACACAGTTACTCTCTGAAGAATTTGTGACTTTTCCAATTGGAATACCCCTGGCTCTGAGGCCCAGCCAGTGATTCTTGTGCTGAGCTTTTTAAGATCAGAGGGCTGCAGTGTTCAGTATTTTCTCCCCATGCAGGTACTTGTGCACTGTAATCAAGACACTCTCAATTGTGGTAGATAAACCCAGCCAACCGAGTTGTCTCTCTCTCATGTTCTTTAAGGCGTTTTGCACGCTCCACCAGTAATTTTTGATTCTTTATTTTTTTTCATCCATTCCAATTACTCTGCTTCTCTTTTAAAATGTAAATATCCAAACTGCATCCAAAATTCCCAGCTCTCACAGCTGAGACATACAGAAGTATAATCACTTACTGCTAACAGTAATCAAACCCAGAAACACATTTGCAGTTGTTAGTCTTTTACCCTGGGACTGCACTGGGAACACTTGAGGAGCTCTTGCTCACTCAGGCCCTGGGTATGGATACTTTTGTCACCTTTATGTTTTATCTGTAATGATTTTGTATTTATTTTCACCAGTGATGTGGAACTGCTGAACTGTATCAGGTCCCAGCTGAACCCTTCTGTGAGCATTCCCCCTTTCATTGTGATTCTCTTTGAACAACCACTTCTGAAGCATGTGATTGTCAGGTGGTACCAAACTTTGCTAGAGCCCTGATGTGAACAGAGCCCAATTCACTCTAATCCCAAGGAAAAGCAAAACCCAAAAGAGCTGAATGAAGTGACTTGCGTGGCACTCCATCGCTGTACATCTCCTCTTTCATCCCATCCCTGGGGATGTGGAGCACCTACCCCAGCCTTCCTGTGCTGTCTGCCCTCCCTCTCAGCAGCAGGTCAGGTTGCTCTGGGCATCTCCCCTGGAAACACTGATACAGCTTCTAGACCTGAGTTTCCAGGTGTTACGCACTGCTAGTGACTGACACCACCCTTCCAACTCTCATTACTGTCAGTTCTACCACCTGCATTGAGCCACGGTCCTCACCCTGCTGTGGATTCCCTCAGAACTCCTGCTCTTTGGCAGCCTCTCCAAGTACTCCCACCCATACACTTTTCCTCTGGCTATTGCTTTCCTTATTAATTTTCCGCACTTATAACTCCCATTTTGAGTTGAATGCTGTCTGCTTCCCTTTTTCTTATTTGTTTTACAGTACTTTACATTTAGTTTTCCCCCTCATTTCATCATGAAATTGGACAGGTGCTTAGCCAAAGTCATTCCCCTTCTACACTGCTAAAGGACTGTGTTTTGGCCATTCAACACCTTTCACTTAGAAGACTGCCAATTCTAAATCAGTTTTCCATCTAATTTCTTCTTCACTACCAGATCTGATATGGGATTTGCTCAGTTATGTCCTTCTGAAGGGCTAGTTACAATTATGAGCAGCTTGCTTGGCTACATGCCTAGCTCGAATGCTATCAGGATTCCAACTTTTAGTTTTGCCATTTCTTTCTCTTTGTTGGACATAAATAAGACAGACCCAAAGAACTTAAATGTCTGACACTGCATTAGAAAATCAAGTCTAGGATACAGACAATGAACATTGGTCCTGGCTACTGGATCCCTTTCAACTGTTAAAATAAGTATCTACCTTTTTATTGTACCTGTGAAGAAAAATCAAGCCAAAACCCACTGCCAGGTTAACACCAGCTGAAAGTCAATGCCAGTAGGCTGATGTGTTGGAAAACTCTTCCCCATTCACTGTGACACTTTCCAAGAGTTTTAATACATTTTTTTGACTACTCCAAAAAGCAGAGTAAAATGAAATAGTTTTCAAATGCTCCAAATACATTTCCTAGCTTCCTGCACTGAGTCTGAGCACAAAAGTCTCTCATACCTTCTTGAATGTCAAGCTGCTCGACAAGTTGCCTTTGCCATTTTCTGCTTCTCTAGCCAGCACAAACTGTATGTGCTGGACAGTCATGGATCTGAGCTCTTTACAGCCCAACTGGCAGTAAGTTTATTTTTCAATTAGCCATCTTCATGCCCCTCTGTTTAACACCTTACTTTGCATTCCAGATTTCTCCAATGGCTCTTAAACTCAGATAAAACATAGAAGTTGTAAAACATTTTTAGATATATTTAGGGGTCAGACCAGATGACCCTTAAAGGTCCCTTCTGACCCAAACTATTCTGTGATGTCAACAGTATTGAGCTGTGCTTCATCTGGTAAACAATCCACACTGACTACAAAAGCCTGCTATTTACTATAAATATGCTGAGTTGAAACAGCAAAAAAATGCCAGACAGAAAGAACTTGGTTGAAAAGACTCATTGCTCCCAACTACACAGAGTGAAGTGGAAAGATGAGGAAGAAATTAGAACCAAAGAGGATGTAGAAGGGTGAGATTTCCCTTGGGTGGGAAATGACACTTGGGACCAGAGCTGGGCACCAAGGCTGAAGAAAAACTGTGCCAGGCATGCACAGGGCTCCAGGGGCAGGGAAGAGCAAGGGGAGGAACAGGACTGAGGTGCACAATAAATAGACAGTAGAGGAGAAAAGCAATTTACAGCCGCTCAGCTGAACACTGGTTTCTTTGCCAAGGAACAGTGAAGGAACAAGGATTACTTGGATTGAACCAAAGGGCTGAGGGATGGGAACAGAGTGAGGTTTGACAGCTCAGGCAGAACAGATTAGAAAAGAAACTAGGGAAGAGTGTCTGCAGCCTTCACAGAAATGTGTTCTTTCTTGGGCTCAGAACCGAAGCAAACATTCCTGGCTCCCATCACACTTCTGTGTGGCCTCCCAGTGAAATGGGAAAAACAAAACCTGCTGCTTCAGCTCAGAGTTACTCACCACTACATTGGATGCTTAGGTCAAGAATGGTGTCCATACACAGCACGTAACAGACTCAGCCTGACACGAGGATTACACCCAACACCATGATGCCATTTTTTTCAGTTCAACTTCTAAAAATCTTATTAATCTTAAGATAACTTTAGATTATACACAGTCAGGGACACAAAGCTAGTCAGTTTTAGACAACTTCTGGGCAGCCTCAGCTCCCTTTTTGGCCTGGTGCTGAAGCCTCGATCAGATAACGCAACGTGCAAAAAGTGGCACAAACTTGTGGTTTTGCCATTTCCTAACTTGTGAATGCTTGTCTTGGTAAAGCCTTAATAAAGGCCTTTTAAAAGTAGTTGTGTGCAGATAATTGTGTGTGGGAACTCTGCCAACTCAAACACGAGGGAGCTCAAGAGGCTTTTCTAATCTCGTGAGTTTATCCACTGAAGAAAAAGATTTGATTAAAAAAAATGAAGTACAGCTAGACTGGGAACAATACTTTACTGCAGGCTGTTCTTCAGTTCCTCACAGGCACTTCGAAATCTTGGAAAAAAATATCACAAAATTGGGAACTTATTAAATAAGAATGAAATGTGCTGTTGCAGAAACATAAACAGAAATGCCAGATGTATAATGTCAACTTGTAATATGCGGCTTCAATTAATTCTTCTTAATTCATTTGTTTTCTTAACTTCTTTTTGCCATCTGGAAAAGGCCATTTTCTAATGACAGATCTTAGGAGGAAAGATCCAAAGTTCAAGTTTGCTCAAGGAAAAGCAGCTTTGTTTCTGTGCTCACAGACTCAGCGTTCCCTTTTGTAGTTTTCACTCACGCAGAAGCTTCAGGACAAACTGAAGCCTTAACTGGGAGGTGAAGATATCTACATGGAAGTTTAGTACAGCTTTCAAAAGTTTTTCTCTTTAAAGAATGAATGTGAACGAAGTTCTGTAAAAGGAAATGAAGCCATAGAAAAAGGAAATGGTGGAGTAAATGACAGGCATATAGTTATTTTGGAGGTATGCAAGTGCATGCTTATTACAATATTACATGTAAGAGATCGCTGGCTGGCTTGTGTTTTAAAAACTAATCTAAATTTATCCAGTAAAAATAAATCAATTCATTAATTGGTAAACCAAACAAATTTTATACTTAAGCAGATCTGAGTAGTAGAAACACACCATTACTTTGTCCTCTGAAGCTAATCAAAACAAAAGTAACAGCACAATGAGTAACGTTACTTTTGTGCTGGCGCCCATCAGACAAAGTGATTCAGTGTGTGTGAAGCTGTCAGCGTAAAGAAATCTTAATTGGACATGGTCAAAGCATCAGCACTGCCCTCCTTGAACAATAAATCTCACTATTTATCTACCTGCAACAGATGACTTATACTAGATTGTATCCCACTGGCATCCTTGAATGGAGGGCACCTCGAGACCAGCTCAGCTTCTCTCTGTGAGGCAGCAGCTTTTTTTGTTCTTTTTTTCTAAAATGCTTAACGTTGGTTTATTCAAATGTTTTCCAGTTAGCAAAATGCAGACACCAGGACAAAATTTGGAGACGTGCATCTGAACACAAAGACTAGTAACTTCTGCACATGGCATTGAAGTAGCCTCTCTCCTGCGTGGATTGCTTTCTTCTTTTACATTAGTGTTTCTGACACGAAAAAAACCCAAACCTGGAACCCATACACTGAAATTCACCCACCACCTGTCCCTTCTCAGCTTCCTCACTTGAGGATTTGAGTAATGGATGCTAACTCATTTTCAAACAATGAAAAAGCAGCTCTCCAGCCCCAAGCTGCTCTAGTGCTGCTATGAAGTACTACTGCAGCTGTAACACAGCCACCACAAACACTAAGTCTGGAGTGTTTGGTTTAAATGTTCTTTGATTTCAAAGACATGGATTTTTGGTTGTGGGTTTGCTTTTTCCCCCCCTCAGTTACTTTATATGGAAAACAGAACTCAGGATATGGCATTTCAGGACATCATGTAAAGCAAGAAAACTATAGCTTCAAAAACATAGAGTACTACAAGTGTAGTACTCTAAGTCATCATTGTGCCCGAGGATTACAGACCTGTTCCAATGGAAAGATCAAAGTGTCACAGATGTTCTCTAAAGGGATGACATAGGTTTCTTTCATTAGGCAACTGCAATATCAAGTACCTTAAGACATATTAACAACCAATTTTTGTGTGTGCACCACTAGGAAGATATGCTGACTGCCAAGTCAAGAATATAATAAGAACTGGAAGTTCAAATGTGCTGTGAATAGAAACCCTTCATACTTTATTGGTGAGAAGAAACTCTGGCCATTTGTAAAGTGTGGTTCTAATTTTATCCCACTAACAGCATTTCAGCACAAAAAAGTAACATGGAATACTACCATCAAGCTATTACAATTTTGTGGTTTTAGAAAATTACATCATGGTCCATCAATCCCTTGCTCTTCAACCCCTAAGGTCACTCACTCAGTAGTAACTCAAAACTGAGTGCCCAGATTGCATATGCAGCTATTCCAACTGTGCCTTCACAGCTGACAACTGCCAATGCAGAGCAATAGTTGTGATCATTCATGCACAGAATATTTGCTTTAAGATGTGGATAACAGCATGAAAATAGTAAGAACTATTTGCCATCCATTTCCCAGTACTAGGCTTCAAGACATTTTAGGTATCTATTTAATCTGCTCAAAGAATGCAGCCAAGAGTATAAAGCTCCACAAAAAAAAGCCTCACCTTAAGCAGACTCTCCTGGCTCTCATAAAGATTAACAATAAATGTACATGCCAGTGGGCATATTAAAACAACAGTAAAAACAATAATAATTAGGAATTAGATTTCTCTTACCATGTCTCTGTTACAGTTTTCTATTATCTGGTGATGTGTGACGACACCAGACAACAATCTTATCTGGAAACTCAAGTTTCTTGCATTCCTAAGATATACAATGCCCTACAGAATAATCCACTTTCTAGGAATACTTCATGAAAACATCTGCTTTGGTGTCATCACATAAGGAACAACTTAGAAAGGATTCAGGTGTCTTGAGAACATCCATCCAATATATTTTTTTTGCATTATATCTACAGAGTGGCCTTTTAGGGACCATGGAAGAAAAAACCATCCTTATATTTCTCTCTACTGCATGTGAAAGAAGGGTCTGATCAAACAGACAGATAATAAAGACTGATGATTTTGTTTTAAGCTCAACAAAAGCAAAGCATTACTCAGACAACTCACTGCTACTGTCTGTTCAGGTTCTTGTCAGAAACAGTTAGAAAAGACCTCAGAATTTTGTTAAGTTCCAAACTACAAGCAGTTATTGTAAGAATCTTGTTGAGGACTGATGGGTGGGCCAGCCTCAGCCAAAGGCTACAGTCTTTGCCAACACATCTTTAACTAACTGCGGTCCTCCAGTTGTTGTTTCCTTGATCACACATTTGTAAGGCATGGAGCAAAGCACCAGAGTGTTTTCTGGGACCTCTCTAATCCTGGAGTTCAACAGGAACAACTTTGCTCACAAATGATATAAAAGTTGCAAGCTCACAGATCACTAGAAAGTGACTACTGACCAGTGGCAGGAGAGATGTTCTGATAGCCTTCCCCTTCATCTGGGAGCAGCTTCTGTCAGAAAAGTCAATTGTGGCAACCAACAGTGTGTGTAAAATCTGCCTGGGACATTAGTACAGATATACTGACAAGAGATCAGCCAAAAGCTTCAAATCTTCCTCTTTAGCCTCCAAAGACAGCAACTTCTTTTTTTAAAACAAACTTTTGAGGCTGTTTTTCAGTAGAACAAAGGGCTCAAAAAAATTTCTTTAAAAAAAAAGCATATTAGTAATTCAGCGCTTCTGAGAACAGACTTTTAGTCAGATCAAGATACCTGAAGCCTCTTCAAGCCTCTTGAAACAAATACTGCACAGTTCAGTCTCCCTTCAGCAAAGATTCTCTCAAATGTATTCTTCAAAGCCAGGAAAACTAATTTTGCAACACCGTTTACAACTCTGCCTTTCTGAAGAGGTTCTTTTTAAGTTTTTGTTAGCTTCTACTGGCTGGAAAGTACCTTTTTCTTGATCACCTCTGCCCAGTTTGTCACGCTAAACTCACTGCTTCACTCTTTCCAGCTCATTTCTCATTTTCTCTGCCCTTTACAGCCATACTTTAATAGCTGCCTCTTCCAGTCTGAGCAGACAAGGCACTAGCATTTTGAAATGCTAAAGATACACCTCTAACTTCTGTTCAGTCTTTTAGAGGTACTTCCAGAGTTCTGTTCATAAACTGAATACACCAGTTAAGATATTTTTTCCTTCCTATTATCAAACCTCAACATTTCACTTACTTGCAAAGCAGGAATCCCTTGAAACACATGGAACTGCAGCCCAAACAGCTTTCTCAAGGAAGTACAGGGATGACAAAGGAATGAAAGGAGTCACTTTGAAAAGATGCATCTTGATCCTGAAATTGTTTCAAAAGCTTTTGCCACTTTTTGGACCTATGATAAACACACTGAGTTCATGTATTTTGTACTAAAATATACTTAGAAACACAAATTACCATAACCTTCCTTTCATCGTGCTATCAAGCAGGCCAACTGCTGAACCCAACTTGAACTGGAAAATGAGAAGTTACCTTTTACCTCAGCAGCCAGTATGGTTACTCTGAACAATGCTCATGTGTATCAGGCTCGTGATGGGGTTGTTCGTATTGATTTTAAAATTAGGCTGGAAAAAGAAAAGTCATCCTGAAACAAGGCTGCGGATGTCTTTATGCCATAAACAACTGACAGAGAATACTGTTTCCTCCCCACCTCTAAAACTGTGAGAACATGACAAAAGTAACAAAGGAAACATTAATTTGGGGGCTTTATTTAATTTTTCTTGTCTTTTTTTTTTTCTTTTTTTAGGATGCTACATAGTCAAACAGAATTGGTCTTTTACGGCATAGGACTAGTTTACTACTAATATTTTTCCCTAGATAGACTTATTTACATACAAAAACAGTTTCCTGACCACTGTTTCTCCAATGTTCAGATGATCAAAACTCCCAACAATTGTGTAGTGCCCAAAAATATCAGGAGGCAGAAGAATCTTGCATCACTACAGCAGCAAATTTTTAGTTCTAGTCACTGGCTTTAAAACAGGTGCCTTTTCATACCATATAGTATTAGTCAATTTTGTGACAAGAAGGAAACATGAGATGAAATACATTAAATAAGTTAAATATGCATTAAACATCTCTGAATAACATTTTAATTCAACTAAATGAACCAACAGCAATGTAGCTTGGTCCCTTTATGAGAACAAAGCATTGACCTTTATTCCAAATGAGTGTCATACCAGTCAATATATGCCTCAATGATGCCTAGCACGTTCAGCATTGCCACACACAATTCTTCTCAGCTTCTCATGATTAACTGAAGTGCCAAGAAATTGGTAACTTGAGCAGAGTTGAAGACACTGATTGAATTTATGAGCAGAATGGCGGATTAACGTATTTTACAGAAGTTATCAACACCTCCTGCCTAACCCAGCTCCAAACATCCAATAGGGCCAGCTCCAGCAGGGGAGGAATAGTTTTTTTTTCTATTTTTCCTTGTTTTGGTGTTTTGTTTTTTTTTTTTAAAAGGAAGTAATCCATCGCCATGTGCCAGGGTCTAAGAATGTTTCAAATGACATGTACAATATTCCATTGTAGTGTTCAATCATGACTTTCTTCCCCCTTTCATCACTGAAGCATATTCTCTTTCATTCATTCACTCATATTACACTTTAAACTTTCTAGGTTATGTTACATAGTATTTGTGCAGGGCTAATTTAAAGGCAAGACCTGTGAGATGTCATACATTAATTTTTTTTTTTAAACATTGTTATGAATAAATTTAATCCAATGATATGGCAGAACCATCAAACCAATTTACAATTTCCAGCATGCTGCCTCTACAAGGCTATTTTTCCTATAATTACACCAAAGACAAAGAACAAAACCACCAAAGCAAGTAGTCTGGAGCTGAGCCCTTCGTCCTTGACAGCAGCTGCAGAAGCAGATATTGGGTTGTTTGTCTGGGGTGCCTTCCTCATCCGCAGTCCATCTTCTTCCTAAAGAAAGATACAGTCACTATTTCAACTATTTCTGATATTCACCCTTATCGAATTTATTTTGAGTGTAACAAAACAGGGGAAAGCTAATTTACAGCTAATTTAGAGCTCTATTTCCTAGATAATCCTGTGAAGGGAAGGGTAGTGAGGCAGAGAGGAATTCTTTAAGGCAATTATACTCATCATTCCCCCAGTCAGATGCCACAAGCAAATTTTACCAGTGTTTGAAGGGAAATCTATTTCTTCCATCATATTAATGTTGACATTTTGACACGAAACTAATGGCAATAATTAGGGTATTTTCTGGGTAGGAGTTTGACAGCTCTCTTGATTTGAAGATGTATGAGATGACAAATAAAATGACATCGTAACACTGGATATTATAATTTCAAGTGGAAATGATGTTCTCCACATCTTGATCTAAACTGATGTGCAGCACAGCTGTGTGTTAGCACACTCCATTCCACACACACACACAGCGAACACTTCAGGAGATAGTAAAATCAGCCTTTTGTGACCTAACTTGTATACAGCTGAAGCAATAGTGTTAGCTTTTATATGACACAGTATTGTAGTGCAAAAAATATACAATACTGAAGCAAAAATCTTCAGTCTAGACATAAAAAGTAGTCAAGAAATAAAATTGTAATAGAAGTTACTGCAACCTCAAAAATGGTCAGTAAGTGAAATTCAAAAGGCTCAGCATATGTCAGTGTTTATCACTTTTGAATTTAAAGGAGCACCTAAAGTTCTGGAGGAAAGCATACTTTTATCTTTTAACAAAATATTTATTTATTAATAAAGTCAGAGACTACCTGAAACTTCACTACTGTTGTAAGTCTGCAGGGGGACAACTAACTTTGGTAAACAGAAAGATGATGGCAGTAAGATGTTGTTTACATTTTACTGCTAGAAACAACACATTTTCATCTTAAATATTTAAACTTCCTTTTGTCAGTGAGCAGCCTTACACTGAGAGTACTTGGTGGCTGGCAGCAATCTAACATTGTTTTCTGATGTTTCGCAGATGTTTCTAACACTCCACAAAGGTAACAATGAGCTCACCATTCTAAGATATTACTCTAAGACTTCACTCAGTTCTAGGTACACCCTGTAGAGTGTTTAAGACTGATTTGCAAAACAAAGATAACATAAGAAGTTAAGGTTGTGTCTCAGCTATATATATGTTATTTCTATTTGTTAAGCAAAGCAGGTTTACAAATGTTTAAGTAATTTCTTCATGCATCAGCCAGCCAAGCAGCACCAGAACTGACAGAAGAGCATTCCCTCCATTGGGCTCCAACAGTCAGAAAATTCAAGGTTTCATTGGTGCTGTTATCTATGAAACTAGATGTTTATTAAACTACTGTAAAAATAGTTTTTCAGCATGGTGATGAAAGTTTCTCTATTACTTGATTGCAGAGTGATGTGCTGAAGATGATAGGGAGTGTATTTCCTATTGATCTGTTTTACTTTGATCATTTCAACAGCATAATATAGCTACAATTACTAAAACACTCAGTATTTTCACAACACTACCCTCAGGCTCCCATCAGTTTGAGAGAACAGGGCCAAATCCAATACTGAGTGCTTAACTGAGACTGCGAAAAATAGGTAGGAAAAGAGAGGGAATTTGTTACTACCCAATCAGTTTCTGACTGCATGACTTGTAGACTTCTTTCAAAGGAAGCTTTAGTTTCAATAATTCTCAAAGAAAAACTTAAGTTATCTTTTAATTTATAAGCAGTATTAAGACATTGTGCCAAGGACAGGTAACCAAACCTTTATGTTGAAAGCTTCTTTTTCTGGAAAGGGGTAAATCTGAAAAAAAAAAAAATCAGTATCTTTACCTTAAACTGTTTATTCTCCTCCCGTAACCTCTGAACTTCTACTTGAAGCCTCTTATAGTCTTCCATTACTTTCTTAACTTCAGTGTCATCCAAAGAAGAACTTATTGATTTAGACATTACAGAGGAATCTGTCTTTGTTGCAGTTGTGGATACAATTTTATTTATTTCTATGTCATGCTGTTAAAAAAGGACAGAGTGATTTTTGGTTAGTTATCAGCACCACACCACACACCTGATATTCAGGAGGAGAATCAAGTAAAATTGTCTGTGAACACCTGAAACGTGCCTGTATCAAAAGAAATAAACAATATTTTTCTTTCTGCAACCTTTACTCTATCTTTCTGTTTCACAAAAAACACCAGATCAGCAATAAGAGCAGACAGAATGACCTGAATTTGCAGTCTCTGCAAATACAGAAAAGGAAGTATCTTTAGATCACCTCCCATAACATGAACGGGAACTTATTTGCTCAGTCTGCTTATGGAGTACCAGTGCTCTCCTCACCTTTCCTTCCCCAAGCACAACACAAGCAGCTGCCTCAGGACCCAAGGTATTGTTAAAAAAACACCCATCTGCTCTGTTGCAGTTCACTCTCTTCACACCCTACAGCTGGCTATCACCTCTCCATCCTTCTGTGCTTCTGTGATGATGGAGGAACCTGCAACCCAAGTTAGGACAAGGTGCAGGCCTCCAAAGCCTCTTCCCTTTCCTGCATTTGAATCCTTTCCATATTCTGTATTTAGAAGGCAAAATGCTTGGCTCTCATAAGAAATAAATCACTCTCTCCCCACCCAATGTCTTAACATAAAGACTTTATTTATATTAATAAAGTAATCCAATCTTGTTACGACTAGTAACATTGCTGGCTCATGTTTAGTTTGCTGTTCACCAGAACTCCCAGGTCTCTCACTGCAAAGCTGCTCTCCAGCAGGTCACTCCCAGCCTGTACTGGTGGTGGGGTTGTTCCCCCCGACATACAGGACTCTGCGCTTGCCCTTGTTGAATCTCACGAGGTTCCTCTCAGCCCAAGATTCGAGCCTGTCTAGCTCTCACCAAAGGGAGCACAGTCTTCTGGTACATAATTGTAGTTACAAGCTGTCCAGTGCAAGGTGAGTAATTGTGCCTTCAATACCTGCATGCTTGGAAACATTTTTCAGTTTATTCAATCCTTTATCAGTTCTACGTTTGACAATATATACTTCCATTACAAATTTATGTGTTCATTACCCTAACAAAAAAAGGACCCCAAAAGAGTACACCTGCTAATTGCCATCTAATCCCTAACTGCATTTGTGTCTTCCTTACTAGCTTTATACAAAATTTACTTGCTAAAATCAGTGTTGTGCCAAAGAAGCAAAGGAGAGCGTTGGACAGGCAAATTTCTATTGCTGGCAGTTATAACTGCTTCAGTATAAACTCTTGAGCTTTATGATCATCAATTAGCATCTTTCAAATTTTGAAACATTCTTTATCCCATGATCTTTCACTAAATGAAAATGGATGAACTCAAAAGATTTCTCTGTGCTTGTGTTGCACTTACATTGGTCAGGCTAGGTGCTAGTTACAATATGCACCACTGAGATTTTAAATGGTTTACATTATGTTTGCAAAGGGTCATGTCATCCAGGCAGTTCTGTCTTTTGCTTATATAGCTGTCTCTTTAAACATGCCATTTTACATGATTTACTGTGGTATTAAGTGAAAACACTCCATGTGCATCTGAAAATACTCACAGGCTTATCATTTTCCGCTGGTAGCTCAAACACACATCTAAGTTTCGAATCCATGAGTTCTTCTGGTTTTGCTTCTTTCCACTGGAAGAATTTAACATCAATTTAATATTAAACATTATTAGTATTATATAACATTATATTAGTATAGTAAGGCAGATGGAAAATGCAGTGTGTTATTTATACTAATCACATCACCTTACTCGGGAAAATCCCCACAGATGTTAGTCATGCTATCATTAACCACCTACATGATGAAAAATGAAACCAAATACATAAATGAGTGGTATTGTAAAGAAAGAACAGATACTATGAAGGAAATCATTCTACATAATCTGCAACTTACACAGGTAATTTATGGCAGAACTAGGAACTGTGTCAGAAGAAGTGGCATGGATAGGGGGAGCTATGGATCTGATTTACAGACAAAAAAAAAAAGAGGGATGCATCCAAAGGAAGGGAAAGAAACAACCAGTTGGTCACAATGTTAGTTGTGAAGTCCTTGCCCAGGGATGCTCCTATTCAAGCTTTTCACATTTCACATGGCTAACTACAGGACTGTTCTTTCCCCTCCTTGTTTTACACCTCCTTATTTTTCAGCACCAGTGTCTAAACAATAACAGATATGCTACATTTAGGAAAGGATAACTTCTCCTCTCATCCCCTCCCCTTCAACTAGGGACTTTACCATAAAAAGCTTCCCTCCAACATTTTTAATAGGGATTAACAGTTACAAATCTTTGCTTCACACCAGATGCAATCTTGAACTAAAAAGCTTGATTCATAGTAGTGATATACAGCAAGAAATGTCCACACTTATGTCCTGGAGTTCTCACATGCTTCTCTTCATTTTGACCATACTTCTGGTAGTGTGGTATTGCTCAGCAGGTGTCAAATTATGGATAACCCCTGTGCAACCTAAAGAAGTATTTGACTCATCCTAAATAGCTGAAATGTACTTCAGCTCTTCTGTGGCTGAAGTAAGAACTCTATTTCAAACTTGTTGGCTGTCTGTGATGTGTTGAAAGCTTTATAGTACTCCAGTAATTTGTCTCACCTGTTTATCCAGAATAGGAAGAGATCTGGAGAGTGGCAACAAAACTGAGAACTGCTAAAGTGTTATAGGAAAAGAAACCATATTGGTTTTGAGAGCTCTGGAAAACTGAAAGAGCCATCTAGGTCCTAAAAATCATTCTCTGCTAGCAGAAAAGGCAGACTGGCTTATCCTTCTAGTGATGCAGACATTTTATTACTACTGCTGTTTCTCCCTGCAGATTTTATTCTGAAGACATTAAGCAAATATAGTTCCATCAATCTCCTACAGAAAGAAAATTCCTTAACCTGCAGAGTGCCACAGCTCTAAAAAGCTATTCAGAAGATACATGTTGTGAAGACTACTGTAAAACAGCCATGATATATAGTCTGATCTTTTTTGGGGGGCTGGTTTTTTTGTTTAAGCAATATGCATACATACACACAAGCCCACAGGAAAAAATATGATCTATAAGGAACTGTCCTTTACCTAAGCCAGAATAGACACAAGGAGGAATAAAGAAAAAGAATATACTTGTAAATTTTTCTCCTGGTTCTTGCTGGGAAAAGGAGCTGTTCAAGGGAAGACTCAAGATTGAGAGTAGAGGCATAAAATAGAAAAAGATGCCATAGATTTAAAATATATCCTACATATACTTAGAACACACAGTTCAAGTTGGCCTTTCTAAAACACGATATCTAAAAACAATAAAATATTACAACTACTTTACATCTATTTCATGCTTTGGCATCCCATGACAGCAGCATGCCAAAGAAGCAACCACAAACATGAACTGTGTCTTTCACTGTAGATTCCTGGGGTTTGAAATGAACAGAAAACACCTTGCACAGAGATGAAAATCTGGCAACAGTCCTTATGCAATGCAGTAAAAGGTCTTATAAAATTATACAACCAGAAAGAAATCCAATTTAATTAATTTGAATACTTACTACTGCTTCCATATCTGAAGTATCAGCGGGAGCAAACATAGACTGAACCATAAACTTGTGTTTACTTTTCTCATTAGGGTCATAGTCAAAAGGTTGTAGCATCACTGCAAGAAAAATCCCAAAACACACGATGTTAACATTGCTCTGATGCAGAGTCATGCACTGATGATGTAGTTACCCAATTTGAGAAGTAAAACATTTAAATGGTTTCATGTTCTATGTCTGTTATGAACAAAGCAGCTGAGATCAGGAACCTCACTTTAAAACAAAATTTTCAAGGGTAAGAGAAACAGTCTTCTTTGGTCTGTCTAGATTCTTCTCTATAGAATATTCCATACAAAACTATAGTGAGATAACAATAGTAATTTATAGTAAATAAGATAATAAGGGGAAAAAAAACTTACAGTAAAATAGAATAATAGGGAAAAACTCTCAAAGAAAGCATCTATTTTAATTCCTCTGTCCTTGGGATATAAGTAACAAGCTGGCATTTTAATTAGTCACATACACAGTATTGCTAATGGTTCCTGAGAAAAGCTACTGAGTTGAAGTCAAATATTTTAAACCTTGATGTTCAAGTCTCAGAATGGAAATTTCCTCTACAAAGTTTAAAGAGTCTCATGGTATTTTGTTTTATCAAGTACAAGTATTTCTTCCAAAAATAAGTTGCTCAAAGAGATAAACTTGGCCTCTGAAAGGTATACAAGAAATGTGTTTCTTCACAATCAAAACCCACCACTATTCCAGAAAGTGACTTTGTTCAGGAGGTAGAACACAAAGAACAGCAGGTTTGGGCAGGGCATGTGCCTTTTTAGAAGTACTTTTACAAATGTATTTAATATTAAGAATTTCCATGTCTTTTCTTTATGGGTAAAGATGAATCCTGTTAAAGTAACTTAAAGAGGGAGAGTTATGCATTATATTTACATGTAATATTCTTTAATCACACTGGTTGCTTAGAATCCCTACATTTTGCAAATGATACCTGGATATTAAGACACTGTGACATTTATAAACATGGGTTTGGCTTTAATATGAGCCAAAATATATATGAAAATAAGCAAAGCAGTTTACACAAACATGTTACTAGATACTGCAAAAAGCTATCACCCCCTCAAATTTCAAATGAAGCTTGCATCTACTGCAATTACTGCCAGCATAAAAAATGGTGTATGGTTTGAAAATTTACATCTTACGACCCATAGGGCTACTTCAGCCCCTCAATTCCATCACTAAAGAAAGGAAACAGTTCAAGAATTAGGATTACATTCAAATACTAGTGCTATTAACAGTATATGCCCAAATTCATATGCACTAATTGCAGGGGTTTGTCATATGAAAGTGGTATCCAAGGATCCCATTTATTGAAAATGAAGGAGCCAATTTGGCTCCTTCAATGAGCAGAGCATGTTATGGCTGTGCCATCTTTATTATGCACACAATCTGTGGCTATCAACAACCACGTGCCTTTTAAAGCCTGAAGAGAAGGAAGACAGCAAATTCTCTCAGATGAGGTGCTTCAAAAATCATACATGTTTAACTCACCTTGCAGTAATCAAATACTTGTTCAAAAATCAATCTTTGCAAATTAACAAGCTACTTTTAAAACTACTTTTCCAAAGAGAAGTGATTGCACTGTAAAAACATGTATTTCAACGTTGCATGGTACATCACTGAAAATCAGTAGGGTATTTTTTTCCTCCCCTGTAGTAGATACCAAATTGACTTCAAACCTACACAAAGAACAAGATCCAACTGAGTAGTCAAAACTATCCACCATTTATGAAACTTCTCCAGATCTCCAGTTTTATCAGTTTGCTTTGATGAGTGCAGCTATTAGCTCATTTGAAAATCATTATTTCCCAAGTGAAAGCACTGAAGCCATTCTTGAACGTCAAATGATCACTGCTCTCGATTCCATTCACTGATTCATAGGAGCAAGCAGCTAGAGGGGACTTGACAGCACAAACGTTACCACTTGTATTTTTAGATCAATACACGAGAGCCACATTGACACAAATTATTCAGCAAACGTAAGCCAGACAGGACATTCAAAAAATCATTCTTTGTTCCAGAGGAAATCAAACCATTTTGATTTCTTTGCACATCGTTGGGGGTTTCAGTGATAGATCAGTCCTATGTAACTGCCCTCATTGCTGGAGAATTTGCTGCTCAATGTGGCTCCTTTGTTTTGACTGGAAAGTCTGTATCTTAAACAAGAACTATGTGAAAAGCCCATGTTCCTACAAACCACCTTATCAAATCAGTCACCTCACCTCATCAAAATTTCTGACCAGTTTTCATCAGAACCCAGAGTTCCAAGAAACAAAATGATTAATACAATCTTCAAGTTTACTACTAGCACCAGCACCCATTAAGCTGACACATAGATTCAACCACTTTCTAAATTGATCAGCCCATGGCTAAAACACCAGAAGTATTCTACCTCAAAAACTGCGAAGTCATGGAGAGCTCAATGGAATGAGGAATAACACGAGATGTATTTATTAGCTGCTGTCTCTCGAAATTTGAATGTGAAAGACCAATCTGATGTACATCCTGTTCTGAAGTGTTTCCAAAGAAATGGATACTGGTTTTCTCAAACATTCCTACAAACATTCCCCATATTTTAGCAAGGCCCTCTGTAGGCAGTGACAACCTAATAAGTCTTTTCCTTTTCCCAGAACAGTTTACTGGCAAAGTTCATAACAATGTCAGAAGCATCAAAATCTTGTGGCTTTCTCAGACTAAATCTGCTTTATCAAGGAACAGAAGATATTTGAAACAAGGAACATGGAAGAAGGCAAAACTCTACCCATAATTCCTGCTAGGATCTAGCAGTCCCTTCCAAAACCAGAAGGAACAGAAAAGTCTCCCTGCTCAGATACCTTCCTCTAGTTTCCATCTAAATTTATTAATGGCCTGTTTACTTGGTCCTGGACCAATACTGCCCTTATGCTTAAATATCAAAGAAGGGGAAGAGTCATTTACTTCTGGTGCACTCCAAGACATCAATCACAGTTGATGCTTGGCCTTGTGGTAAACTGAATATGTCAGACTCAGTGGGTGTCTCTGGGCCAGGCTCCCCATTCATCCTCTGCACCTGTTCAAGCTTCAACTTCTCTGTACAAGCTACTCTAATTATACATCCAGGAAATCTTACTGGTGCCTTACTAGCATTTATACCCTCTTACCTGTTCCATTATCCAGCCTGTTTGTACATACTGCATTTACTTTATTCACAATCACGTTGTCAGCATCTTGGTCACCCCCTAGTCAGCTCCTTTCACTTAACAAGCCTCCAATTTCAGCAGGAGTATTTTATTCTCCAAGTACATGGTTTTGCAGATTTTTCTGTTGAAACTCATCCTCTTTCTCTTACTGTAGCCTTCAAGGACACCCAATTCTGCTGCGTATCTTCATCCTCCCAACTTTACATCATGATTGGGGTCTTTAGTGTACCCATTGTGCCAGAATTGCTTATAAAAGCATTAAACAAGATTAGCACCAAGAATAGTTCTCAAGAAACATCACTACTAACTTCCTGCAATTAGAATTCCATCCACCACACCACTGTTTACTCTCAAGTAGCTCATTCAATTGTCTGCAAATCTATTTTTCTTTTCTAGCTTTATTGATAATTTTCCCCAATGGCACTGCATGACATTCTTTATGTTCTGGATAGATCAAATCAACCACACTCACGTCAAGAAGCAAGCCTCAAGATCACTGTGCAGTTTGATCAGTTCTGCCAGAGGTGAGCAAAGGACCCTCACATCTCCAGAAATAGAGAAAATACACTGCATCACTTCACATCTGTTCCATATTTACATAGTTCTTTCTGTAAATATTTCAGTAATACTTGAAAATGTTGAATCTGTGAAGACAGATTCTTCTAAAGCAAGTGGACAAAAATCACACAAAATCTTGGCAATTGCTACATAGTCCTGAGAGGCCCAGGGGAACAGCAGCGACAATGGCTCAGGGAGTCGGGGACTGTAGCAGAGGATGGACACGAGCTGTAGCAGAGGATGGATACAATGGTGAAAGGGACAGATTCATTTCATCCAAAGAAAGCAGTAGCTGCAGAAGCACCCTCCTGAATGGAATTCAAACTGCCTTTTCCAAGTCAGGCAAGTTTACAAGAGACTAAAAATCTACCCCAAGGATACTCAACAGCACAACCTAACTGCAGCTTCTCCCCATTTTTAGGAAGCATGTTCAGACTGCTCTCTTCAGTGGGACACTATGCACAGATGGTACTATCTGCACTTCCTCTCTCCCCCATTATGCACCTACCTGCAGACTCATCATCCACTCCTGCTTTTTATTTAGATTTGACTCTCTTGGAAGCCATAAAAGTCAGGTATCTTTGTTGAAGTAAGATGTGTTTAACAAAAATGGGATGCGTACAAATACTCTTCACAATATTTCATACCAAATGCAATGAAATCAGATGACAGCACGCACACTTCCCGACAGTTACATAAACTCAGCTGTTAAAATTCCATGCCATTATATAAGAGGTGAAAACACGGGCTACAAACCTGGTATCACAGCAAGCAGTGCATGCTGACAGGGCTTTAAATGCTGATATTTAGGAAAAGCTGTGATACAGCATAAGAAGTCAGTATTTGAGACTCCAGTAGAATAAAGCAAGCTTTATTTTTCTAACATTTTATGTTTTAAATGAGCCATCATACTAGTATGAAATAAAGTGGAATAATGTTCTGACTGCTGCCTCTAAGTTAGAGCAGAATAGTTTCTCATATATCAAAATAACAGAGATATAGTTTTACAGGACTGTAACAAAAGCATCCACCCACTACAGTGCAAGGAAGATACAGCTGCCCCAAACTCAGCTTCAGTCAATAATGCTCTGAGAAACAAATTATTCCAGAGTTTCATGCCATTAGACTTAAGCACTAATTCTGGGGGGAGACAAGGTGCAGTACCAGCGCAGTGCTACCAAGTGGCTGTGTTAAAGCCAGTCAGCAATTCTCAAGAGGACAGATTGCATACTGTAAATACAGCCCAATTAGTTTAAGTCTGGAACTTATTACTGAATTAACTATATTCTAATACTTTCTCATCAATTGTATTTTCACTGGGTTTGGACAAAATTCAAGTCCAATTTATGCAAGTCCTATTTTTATGTCTGGTGCAAGACTTTAATTACATGACTGAAAAATAACTGATTCAGAGGCAAAGAAACAAAATCCATTCACTTTTCACTTCATTAACTCCAAAATCAGCCCTCTGTTCTTAAGCAACATCACTCACAAGTAAAGGTTAAATACACCACCCCCTTTCTGTGAATTCAAAACCAATTCTTTTCTGTCAGTTAATGGAAGTCCCCTCTTTCATCCCCTTATCCAAAAGAGCTCTTCTGCTAATCAGAACCAGCGATATTGCCATCTTCAAGTCCAAAATTAGGTCTCGTGCATGGTTTAAAGGAGCTACCAGGAGCACAATATATACAAGAGAAACTGAACCACAGCACAAGAGAAAGACAGCTTCAGTTTACAATGTTTTAGGAAATAAAGAATTAGCGTTAATAACCCCAGAATCCTCTAACATGTCTACCTATAAATTTGCCTTAATTGACTGCTTGAAGAACAATGAATGTCTACTGCCTGCATTTTAAAATATAATGTTATGTAAGTACTGGCAATTTAGGATTGTTATTTATTATTACCAAGTTATCAGCACAGAAATAAGTAGAACACAAATGCAAACTTGCGATTAGATGCAGCCATTTGCAAAACTAACTGAATCATAAATCACTATAAATAACGTTAACAGAAAAGGGAAATTTTGCAAAGCTATGTAAGCAGGAGCAATGCACAGCTTACAGTTGGCACAGCAATCTCATAATGGGATACTTTGTCAGGTCCTGGACACTGTATGCTATCTGGTGTGCTGCTGAGAAGATTCAAGCTGAAAAAGCAGCTAAGATGTAGGCATGCTGGTAGCAAAATATAAGATGGTCCATACAATGTTCTTTTATACTATATTCTGCTCAAGGCAGAGTGAAAGGTTACCATCAGCAGAAGTTTCAGAATAAACACTCTCTGTTGAGATCAAGACATTTTAAAAGTGTGGTATGTGCCCTTTTAATTTCTAAAGTTTGTCTGAAAGATGAAAAGAACCCACATCTTTATAGCATGAAGATAATTTGTAGCTAGAAACCATGCTAATTTTCATTATCACTTCATTGATTTCTATGCCTTTAATATGCTTGCTTGCAGCTAGCAGAGATGACAGACAGCTTTACTTGAGAACTGTCCCGAGTTTTCAAATTCTCAATTTCTCTCTAGAGAGCTTTTTCATTTACATATTAGTCATTTCAGAGCTTACTGGATACGTGCCAGTGTTCTTCTGAAGCAGAAGTGCTCTGCCTGCCCCTCTCATAGCTACCACTTTGCACTGGCTATCTCCCCTCAGTCTGACTTTCCCCAGAGATGCATGCAACGCACAATTCTGTAATCCCATGCATGCTCAATTTGACACAATAGAAATCCTAAAGACAACAAAATCAATGAGTGAGCAAGCGCAGGCACATACAATAAGACTTACAGGATTAGAAACTCTTAACGTTACAGTGGAAAGTACTTTGGAGATCAATTTTTACTTTGTTGTAGCAAGCCTTCCAAGGGTGAAGTGTTTAAACGTTTTCACATAATTACGTCAAAAGTAAGTCTTGAATTTTAAATTTTTATTTCTTTTTTTTTTAAAGAGCCGTAGTTTAAACTCCCAAAATTGTTTATTACAGGCTAGAAAAATTTGGTAGGAGACTAAGGGCAAACCATGTAACCTATCAGTAAGTATTTTTTTCCTATCATGACAATATTACAATTTATTAAAAACACTGAAACAAATCTGCATGCTTACAGAAGTAATTTTCTGAACTAAAATGTCAGACTTATTTATGCAGTATGCCACTACTACATACTTTGACAGAATTCTTCATTAAAAACATAGATCAGAGAAGTAATTGAGAAAAGACATTGCCTGCAAGTGTGTATCATCAGTTAGTAATATACAGACACTCTGTTTATTGGAAATACTCAGCTCTTTATGCTTTCAAAGTAGGCCACTCCTTGGCTTTTCCATTACCAAACTTAGGCAAGTCAAGAGCTACTGACTCATCAAAGAAAATCATTAACTTTTCCCATGGAACAGCAAAGATTTAGTCACTTGACATTTCTAACACCAGAGCATATTGCATCTTCAAGGAACACAAAACAAGCATGGTTTGTAAGTAAATGTTTTCATTATTGTTATATTAGGCAGTTTGGCAACAGGCAGCACCAGCCTGAAGCAGCATGGCTGCAGTTCCTCAGTTTTACTGTCCCCTTGATGCACCCATCCAAGCACTCGCCTGACCCTGCATGAGCTGCTTCAGGAAGTTAAGCTGGCAAAAAACTAGGAGCACAAAAATAATCCCTCAAGGAGGGCGGAGCAGCAGCAGGACTGCTTGGGATAGGCTGCCTAAGGCTCACCAGGAACTAGATCATTTATGTATTTCTCCTGTTTCTTCTCCAAAATAAGATATAAAATCTATTATTGCTAGATCACAAGTAATGGAAGCAATACGAAATGGCTGCTTCTCCATGAAATCACCACCTCTTGCTTTTACTAATATTCAACAAAATACTTTCAGATTGCAAAGCATTCCAAGAAATAATTGATTAAAAGAAACTATCTTCAGTCACCAGAAAACTGCTTGAATGGCTTACCAGAAACATTAATTGATGTTCCTGCATCGATAATTCCACTGTTAGGCCTTACACAGTATCTACGTGGTGCTGTGGTCTTAACTTTGAAGCACACATTTCTGTCTGTAGGATTGCCGAGTTTCAGGTTTGTAGTGACAACATCTGTGAAAGGACCTGAGGAGAAGAGCAAAAGCAGATTTGAAATCTCATAGAAAGTATTTTGCTTGAAAAAGCTGAACAGGCTTTAAATCTCTGTTAACAGATCTTATAAAGTAATCAGATGTTCAGTTCCCATTTACGGCATGTACAATTGTGCATGTAAAGCTAAGGACGCAGGGAGGCCTCTGAGCATTGTGATCTGCAGCACTCCGACACTCACAGCTCAGCAGCTGAAGCTGATTGTTAATAGCAAAATAAAAAGGAGGAAATCATTTATACACGGTGCTAACATGGCACTCAAATGATGCCAAAATCTGCTGTATCACAGCTACTAACTACCGAATCCCAGTAAACCCAGCCTTACAGAAGTACCATATATACTGATGTTGCAGGTGATAAATAGGCAGTAAAGTACAGTATGTTAATTAGAAACGGAATTATAACAAAGTGGCTACTACAGAGTCATCTACATATGCAAGCTGTGTCTCCATAGAAGGAAGATTCCAGCAGCTATTCAGAATGCCAACCATAACCAGCAAGATAAGCATTCACTGTGCATCCTTTTTTCCTACCAAGTCTTTAAACTTTGGCTAGCAGAAATGATAAACCAGAAGAAATCTTCATGAAATAGTCTAGCTCACTCAAGGCACGAAATAACCATGTGGTTGAATTAGGAAAATTCATAGACACTGAGAGTACTGGCAAAGACTTCTGTATAAGCAAAGCCAAAAATCAAACCGCTGTCAAGTTTTGCAACGCCGAGTGCAGGCAGAGCAATTTCTCACAGGCTCACTACCTAGCTTAAACTGCCAAAATCCCTCAGGCTAGAGGAAAGGCTAGTTACTGATTTTCTACAAGACATTCACAAATCAGACAGGTAGCACACAACTGCAGTGCTTGCTCATATGCTAAAGAAGCAAACTAAAAAGAAGTAACACCACATTTTGATCAACTTTCTTCTGCATAAAAGTAATTAATTTGATGCTTGAATAAAATACTTTAATCTGTTCTCAGGAGTAAAAGCAAATTGGTCTAAAAAAGCATTGAATCTCTCTTTGCAGAAATGACAGCCCTAAAGTTTAAAAAGGGTGAATGATAACGAATGAAAATAAAAAACAATACAAAAATACTAGCAGGGAGCCATTCCACTATCCCCCTCCTGCAGCATGGCTGGCTTAAAGTAATTTAAGTTTGCTGCTTATCACACAAATTTGTCTCCTAAGATGACATTTAATGGAGCTGTAGAAGTATTACAGTCCTCCAACCTTTATCCTTGATCCAATTTGTTTTAAGTAATCAGAAGAGGAAACACCAAAACAATTACATACAAAAAAAACCCACCCCAGAGGTGACAACGATGTAGCAGCATTTTTTGCCAGCGCTCAGAACAAGCCAGCTTTGCATTTAAAATGCAACCTGGTGAACTGAGAAGTGGAAGAGAATAGAACACAGCTGTCAAGTTGGTTTTTTTCCTGTGTTCTGCATGCAGAGAGAGACTTAAAGTCTAATGGAAAATAACTGGGCAGAAGCAGCCATAAACTGCTGAAGAAGTTAAACAAGCAAAACTGTAAGAAAAATCCACCAAACATTTAGGTCTGTAAAGACAGTAGCAGATCTTCAAGATAGCTCTAACTGGGAAAATTCTAACTTTTCACAAGAAATTACTTGACACTCAAGCATTAAAGATGTGCCTTTACTAAAAAATTACACCTTGAGGTATTCCAGCACAGAGGGAGGGTCGTCTGTACAAAGCCCTACATAGGCAGCTGCATCCTCAATCGTGCTTTACTAGTCCACATGCTGGGATAGATTTCCTGGGGGAAACACCATGTTTTTACTTGGCTGATCCATGAATGCGTGTGGGATTTGAGCACCCCAGCACAGAGCTGCTGTTTGTAACAGTAATACGACAACAATTCTGTGTGTAAAAGCAGTAAGTAACTCTATTTGGAACTTATAACATCGATCACACCAAATTATTTGGCAGCAAAATCTTTCAGCAGACTGAATTCATTTCTTGTGTTCTTGTTGTTTCCTCTTCTTTTCTGTCTGCTAAACTTTAAAACAGTTTCTTTAGATACATTTTTGCCAAATTACAGGTTTTACAGATCAGCCAGAAAAACTACACTGGAAGAGTGATGTCTGCTCTCAGCAAACTGGTACACAGGCATACTCCTTATGGCCCTGCTCTTCCAACTCCATAGCAATGCAAAACAGAGCAGACAAACACAGGACTGAAGCGTCATTATAGGTGTTTTGAAATGTGTAAAAAACACAAACAGACAACAGAGT
The DNA here is from genome assembly GCA_013401255.1 of Urocolius indicus. NCBI lineage: Eukaryota > Metazoa > Chordata > Aves > Coliiformes > Coliidae > Urocolius > Urocolius indicus. The sequence continues at coordinate 351,348 of WBNH01000676.1, forward strand.
ATTACTCAGGGGTAATTAGGCCATGGCAGTGAAATATTATCAGCTTGGTTGGCCTGTCTTTTAAGAACAGGGCCCATGGATTGCCAACTCAGGCTGAAATGAAACGTTGATAACCTGTTGGTAGATTACAATAGCCTAGATTAAACATTAAACATTTTTTTAGGGAAGAACTGATCCCTGGATAAACACTAGCTAATTCTGTACTGGAGAAACACCTTTGTATCCTAATGTCTGTATCTGAGCACTGCAGGTAAAGTTAGCTTGGGTATTAACAGTTGTGTGAAACACACATCTAACCTAGAACTTTGCTTTTCAAGGCAAAGCATTAGGACTTCTGGAATCATACCCATAGATACAGGAGGACTGCACTTCACTTCTTTCCAATGCTGTTGTCAAGTAGATGGACTGTTTATTGCAAGTATACACAACACCTAGGTAATATCTCTACCCCCATGGAAAAAAAAAAGCACAATTACAATCAGATTGATGCATCTGGGTGGTACTTGGGTCAAATGCAAGTTGACTCTGCAGTGAAGACAGACTCTTTCTGTGTGCCTAACAGAAGCCACACTTAGAAAACCACCACCTTTCCTTTATAACATTCAAAGCAAAACAATGGATCTTTGATTGCTCTTAATATTTCTAGATGAGTGAAATTTAAGGCAGGATGCTTTGCAAATGAGTCACACTTCTGTCAAAAAAAAAAAAAAAAAAAAAAGGAGTATTTTTCTCCTATGTTTTTAAAGATCATGAAAAAAATGCCACTGGTGTTACACAAAGAACAAAGTTATGGGAAACTCAGTGTCTGTACATACATCATCTGACATGAGGTTGTCATGGGAGCACTGTCTAGAGGGAAGAATGTAGTAAATTGAATTTGATGGTGAAAGTTTGGAATATTCCACGAGGGCTCGATGACTTTTTCCTGCCAGTTGGAACAAAGTCAACTTGTGTTAATGCAAACTGGGCATCTAGCAATATGCAATCTAGTAGTACTACTTAAAGAAAAAAACCTACCACCTCAAATACTTCATGCAATAACAAACAGTAAGAGGTATCACTTTTTCATAGGGTCACTTTTCAGCAGGGTTAGCTTCAAACTACAGCTATGGCTTTCCACCCAGGAGCTACACATACAACCCTTCCCATATGAAGATCACAGCATCAGCTCAGAATTTGCCACGCTCCATTTCGTATTCAAACACCAGGGCTCTATCAATCTTTCCTAAGAGTGCCATTCTGCAGTGTACTGCATTGTAATATCCCAGATCATTTTAGTAATAATACAAAAGCCAAAGAATTAGGTCAAAAGAACATGATGTGAACTCTACTTAAATTTTAATAACTCTCATTGCAATAAAAATTGCCCATAATTGTACTGGCAAATTCAGGTGGATAACTTAACAGCACAGTACTTGCTCTAAGTTTCTTGCCACAGTACACTTGTAACTAAATCTTAATAGAACTATTCTCATCTCAATCAAAATTCTGTGCTTGGCAAATAAACAATCCTTATATACATGTACTTTCAACAGAGCAAGAACATTGCTGTTGCACTGTTTGGCATGTGAAAGAAGTTAGCACAACTATCAGCAGAAGGAAAGCTTTGATGGCACAGGCTTGGGCAGGAACATTCACACTGAATAGGCATAGTCCCCTGCGGATTTGTATGTGCAAATACTACACCATCTTAAGAATTAACTACACATATTAAAAGTGTGGCACAGTCCCAGGGTGGTTTTACTCCTGTATCAGTCCTCATCACTGCTGAAAGGGGTGGTGGGCTGACTTCTCACGTCCCCCAACTGCTTGTGCTAGCTGCTTGTATGTTCATCTGCTTGTGCTGAGAGCTGAGCCAGGGAGCTGCTCAGGCTGAAAATTAATCCACTGACAAGGCAGGGAGTGATGGAGGGAGCAGTGAGGAAGAGAAAAAGAAGACTCAGTTTTCAGCCAGACCAAGCAGCACTCATGACACTGGCATCCGGGAAACCAAATCTTTCTGCAGAGTGTTCTGACAAATTAAGGCAACAAGGTCTCATATTTAGTAGGTTAAAGCTAGCACATCTTGGCATACATGCTGCAGTCACACTTACACTGTTGGCATAGTTGTTGAAAGCAATTAAGGCACAAGTCTAAATTTTTTTGTGCTTAAATTCGACGCAAATTCTCATCTGTTTAAAGTCAGGCATCCTCTAATAAATTTAGTGAACTGCCCTTCAGAGTAAAAGCACTGCAGGAGCACTTCATATGTTTGTAGCTACATTAAACTGGCAACTGTTGATCAACAAAACTAAATTCTCATCAAGCTGCTCATGTTATTCCCAGAATTTTTTTAGATTAACTTTATTCACCTTTCCCTAAAAAAAAAAATCTTTGTCATTTCAGCTCACCACCACAGACAGGTCTCCAAAACCAAGGTAATTGGAAATGGGCAAAAATAAAGGCAGAGCTTCTGGTGAGACAACTTCTCTTGTGCTTCCTTTGTGAAAAGCTGTGGAAGGCAACAATAGGAGGGGAAGGACATATTTCACCATGGTTTAATCCCATCAATGTGTCAGATGAAAGTCATCACCTGACATGTTTATCAGCCATATAAAGGTAACCAAGGAATCTTTAATAAGGGAGGTTGTGGAAAGCAGTACAGGGGAAACTTGGTTTGTGGTTTCTGGCTATTCTCAAGAGCCCAAATCTTACACATTGATGTGCCCTGACTAGCAGATGTCTACATGGAGCAATAATTCATCCTGTGCAAGAGCTACATTCACCCTGCATGTGTGAGTGGAAAGGTTGGGGATTGAATGCAATACTTCAGGCTCCCTTTCCCATCACACACCATGCTGGCTCCTGCTCCCATGGCAAAATGCCTCCTCACTGGCTTGTCTGCCCTTCAAACTGGGGATCCACCTCGCCCTGCTCTAGTATGTACGAATGTGGAGACCTTGCAAGAGCACATTATCACCCTCAACAAAACCTCAACCACCGAAAACCAGAGTTGTTTCTCTATGTGAGTATTTCAGCCTTCCTACTTTTACCTCATCACATCTGAGTTGTTTCTCAGATTGTTTACTATGCCTCCAACAGTACCAAGTGATTTCATTTATTCTCACAACTTCTCTGATTTTATTTTTGGGGGTGTCTATCAGCAATAGAAATATAGTCAAAATAAACAAAATTGAGAAAGAGGGCTCAATAACAGATGTAGAACTTGACTTACTGTACACTTCTTTTTAAAGTCATATATCAGTTGATGACCTTTGAAAATAAACACAAATGAAAAAAGCTGAAATGTCAAGCGAGACATCTTGAGCTATCAGCCAGGTGCCTGTGAATCAAGAACATCCAAGAACCAATCAAACCCTCCAATCATCTTACTTGTCTTTAGACAAATCACTTAAGGGTTCGATCTTCTGCTATTAAGAGCTTTAAGAGTTGATAGCAACTCCAAAGCAGAAGCAGGTTTGGACTCTTATAGCTTTCCTCTCTGTGAAGTCAGGAGAATACTTATGTAATTACAGAGAATCTTATGAAGATTAGTGTTTTAAAAAGTACTGTATGCCAAATTTTAATCATCATCTGGCTCTGAAGATATCCATAATTGAGCATCCACAACTTTTGAAGTAAAAAAATTAAAAAATAAGAAACAAGAAGTGCCTGTGTTGCGTAAACATCTGATTTCACAAGTAACTCACTGAGAGAAACCAACAACCCCAAATTTGGTAATTATTTTTAACACAAGACTTAGGCCTCTCTTAATTCTTGTATAAACCATTCAAACCTTCAACCTCAGCTCAGATTTTAAATGGAAGTGGTTAGAAAGCCCTACCTTGTGGAATTCATTTCTTTACTCTCTTAGTGCAACTGACCTCACCCAAAAGAGCCCTTGATGTGATGGGAGGGAAGTGTTTGCTGTCACTTCTGCTGCATGAAGCAGAAGCCTTGATGAAAAACATACTAAAAAAATAGAAATGCCATCCAAATCACTCCCCATGCAACAGATGACACAGTGAAGTAATTTTTTTAAAAGAATACAGAATCAGTAAAATTATTTAAGAGGAAAAAAAATAAAAGATGATGTAGAAAATGAACATAACCACATGATCTGAAGTTGGAGCAAGGTTGGCAGTAAACTATTCCATCTGGATGGACTGATTGGTGTCCTTCTCTGGCCTATTTTGGCACAACCTATTTTTGCCAGAGCATGTCTCATGCTTAATGGGGATAAAAAAAAGAGAAAACACAAACATGAGACTGAAGGCTATTTTCAGGCTATCTATTAGTATGTAATTTTTGTCACTTCTTTTTTTTCCTCAGAGGATCATTAACAGCTTGACTTCACAGTTGTAAGCACTGAGAGGTGACACATAAGCTTTCCAAGTGAAATGGAAGAATATGCCCTTCAAATAATTTTGGTACCAGTATCATTTGTTTTTTCCAACTGATCTCTTCAGCATTTTATTACACCCAACCATTACTTACAGCAATTTTCAACAGCAAAGATCACACAACATGAAATATTTTCTCTATATCCTAAACTTCAAGCAATTTTCAGCACACAACTACATAAACAAGAGCCTGATGGTAGAGCTGGCTAGCTTTTAGAGGTATACCTTGGTATCAACTGTGCTTTCATACTCTTTTAGAACTGAATGCCAAACATATTGTACTACCTTGTTCATTCCACTCACAAATATAACACATACCAACCCTCTTCAGGTACGAAAACAGCCCAGAAAATAGTGGCATACTCCCTTTTGATAATGGAATAGTAGCTGCACTCTTTCAATAAGCGTGATCTAGTCAGACCTAATTCCAGTAAGACACCTACTAATTCTACATGGCTAGAAGTCTCATTCATAGAAGTTGCTGGGTGGATATTGAAAAGACACTGAAGCAAAGCACAGGCCCCCAGAGAAAATGAGATGCAGCAGCAGGGAGCAGAGCACAACAGTTGCCTGATGTGAAGCTTCCCTTGCAAGAACAGTGCTAAAGACTGAGGTCACTGTAAAGTAACTCCCTGGAAGAAGCATCGTGATTTTTAACCACCTGCACAAACTATGCTTTTTCTTGTATTTCTTGTGAAGTAATTTTTCCTGGTCTAATTTCCTCACTAATTTCCATTTCTCGTGCATATTAAAATGGTAGGGAAGGGGCAACTTAACTACTCTTAATTTTATGCTCAAATACACTCTTCAAATAGACAAATTTGATCTGTAACTTAAATTGCAACTGAGTAAATATTTTAAGTGCAATACTATGCATAAATTGCAACTATCAGAAGAAATGAGTAAAATCAGAGAATTTGGAATGCACAATCAGTAGCTGCTTTTCTAGTGAATTTAAAAAAAAAACAAACCTAAATAGGCAGTAAGAAACTAATTTTAGCTACAAGTAAGGAATCCTGAATTTATCAAGCTACATTTCTGAGGAACCACTTGAAAAACAGCTTATTTAATGTGCTTTCAGAATCAAAAGGAAAAAAAAACAAAACCCCAACCCATAAAACCAAAACCAGATCAGAAATTTAGTCAGAAGCAGTAAGAAAACTTAATAGGGAAAAAAATATCTGACAGCTTATACTGCCTAGCACAGAACACGATACAAATGTGAAGTTGCATTCTCCAAATACAAACTTCCATAAGCATTATCTGCACCACCGTATGATGCCAGTATGTGTGGTGGAACAACAGCTATACAAGAAAAAAAGAACCTTCCTGTCATTACAACTTTCCTCCTATTCTGCTAAAAAATGTAGGAAGGCCAGAAGAGGAGACACTGTAAATCAAGAAGAAATTACGCATGCAAATATTTGGAGAAGATGCAAAATAAGTTGTTAATTCACATATCACAAGAAGCAGTTACAAATATAAACAGACAACAGTGGCGGTCCAAACAGGAAACTGTACACAGGAGGGCTGGAGTCCGGCCTGTGAAGAACATTAGAAGTACCAATAAGGATGAAGTAACTGCTTAGAAAAGAAGCAGTCATGGTAAAAACAAAAAGCTGTCTGTTTTTTTTTCCCCATCTCCTTAAAGAATTTTACATAGTCATTTGACATGCCTTCAAACAAGCACACCTAACTTGAATTAGGTCTTTAAAATTGTTTGCAGAATAAGATTTGGCTCCACAGCAAGCCCCACACCTACACAATTTTATAATTTGCATGGTAAGTAACTGGATCACCAGGCAAACCTCCCTCTTCCCTATTTTTTCCATCCCTCGTGGAAATCAACCAAGAAAACAGGATTAAATTTAGAACGATAAAAATCTTTAATCCGTAGCACCGTGGTATAAGGGACTTCGTTTACAGCTCAGAGAACCAGACACTAAAGTAGTTTAGTAAAGGGATTATTTTTATAAAGTATTTATAATAATGTGGGATAAAGTACTGCAGGCAGCAGCAGTACCCAATTTGTACAAATGTTTTTGAGGCTAGAAGAATTACAGTTGAAGTAAGCAATTTTCAGTTCAGCTACAAAGCAGAAAGGACAGACCCAATCAACTCTCAATCCGGATTGTCTTGCTAGTGTAAACAATCACTTCAATCCATGTGCATTTCAATACTGCACTGAATTAACCACGGGAATGGTGATTCACTTTGCATACATTTTTAATGATGGCAAGCTTGTGACAGCTGTTCCAGACTGATGGCACAAATCCCTCTTTATGAGAGGTTGCCTAGCAGGCCAAGTTTTAAAATCAACAACACTCCACACATCTCAGAAAATATTCTATATGCCTCTACAGACATCTCAGTGTACAAAGCAGGTATGAAGGGATTTATATATTGAATAAATCTTTGGTCAAACACCAGGGGAATAGACCTGGCACGAATCTGGTCTCTAGTTTAGATAAACTGGTATTTAGCTATTCGTATATTTAGCTTTCTTTTCTGCCTCTGGTCATCGCAGAGGAAGACAAAGGAAACTTCAATGTTACTTGTGGTAGGAAATGTTATTACCAGTATCAAAACTCCTCATTCAAAGAGAGAGGTCTAACTGAGAAAGGGACACTGACCAAACCAAGTTCTCAAACTATTGGGGATTTACTTGGAAAAAAAACACCCCGTTTGAAGCAGTATGATGATAATGTTAAAGACCACATTCCCTACAAGTACAAAGGTGGAATTTAAGTCTGAAACAACAGCTGTTACCACAACAGAACTGTTGCAAACACCATCAATAAAGCTTTCAAAGCCAACCAACTACATTGACAGAAAAAGTAAAAAGGCTGTTATTATACCAACTATGAAATGCGTTCAGTAGTTATTAGTTGTTCCCAGCAGGGAGCAAACTGAAGACCAATATGGTAACAAGATAGTAGAAAATAAGTGTGACCAAGATGAGGGCAGAATTAGCAAGGGTCACTTGACTCCTGCATTGTCCCCAGACAGACAAAAAGCTCTGTTTAGAGGCACTCTAAAAAAATGAAACAAGGCAATCCCTTGGCCACTGAGTCTTCTAGAAAAATTGTATTATGACGTATGCAGAAGTGGCTAATTTGATTCAAAACTCATTCAATGCAATCAATACCTTCCCGAGTTGGGTGCATAGGAACAAATTAAGCTTCTTTTAAAATTGGGTATTTGCTCATAGATGTAAGCTGACTTGAGCTCATAAAGTTGGATCATTCACTATGGTGATGATGCCCTTTTTCCAATTGAGTTTCAAAACAGATCTGACAATCTATTTAAAGGTTTGCACTTTAACTTTCACAATCCTAATTCTGAATCAGACTGCAACTAAACAAAATTCAGCCTTGTGCTCAAAGGCAGCTAACCAGTTTTAAAAGAAATAAAGCATGACTACTGATAAGTTTTTAATTTATGAAACCTGTGAAGTGAGGAAAAAAGGCAATAATTGAATTTCCAATGAGAGTTAACCATCAGAAACCCCTGTGTAACTTTCTACTTCATATTCCTCTTTCGTGAGTGCTAAGGTATTGCACATGGCATGCAGGGTGGCAGCTGGGAAATACTATTTACCACTAAGCACCTGAGTAAACCTGTACTCACTATGAAACAATAGCTGTGTCTTATTTTGACATGATAACCACACTCCTAGGACATAAGGCAGCCACCCCTTACCTTGTTTACAGATGCATTTTCAATACAATTTGTTATCAGATATTTTTTCTGAAGCGATGAATAGGACATACCCCAACAATCAAATCAGATTGGCAGTCTGCCACTCTGATGAGCTCTAAGTAACAAACTGCTTTCACGTATCATTGCAATAGTTCCATAGCTCAAAGTGAGCTGAAAATTAGTGCACAAACATAAGATTCCTGAAGAACGGGAAGTTATGAATGTATGTCTCATCCCTTACAATTAAAGCAAGCAGTTGATCATATTAGAAGCACAACCCCTCACAAAACTTAGAGAAATAACCACCAAATAATACCTGCTCATGGTGATTTTACTACTGCATTAGGACTTTCCTTGAAACAGTAACACTTTGATCCCATTTTAACACTCCTTACTCCAAACACAGTTCTCAAAATCTGTGCAGTACAAAATTATTGAAAAGCCTTTAACCCATATATGACATTGGCCAAAGCCTTCAAGCAGACTGTGAGATTTTTGGAAACGGGTCTTTGGAGATCTAAATACATGAATAAGTTACCAGAAAACATAGCTAAATCTCCTTGATTGCCTCACACATCTGATACAATTGTTACTTGGCTAATCATCCTGTTCAAAGTTTCAAATTTCTGTTAGCCCACACAGGTACAACTTCCCCCTCGCCAGTGAAGCTGTTCATGTCCTGTCTCTGCTGTGTAGGACACCAGCGGACTAAGGAAGCTCAACAGAAGCCAGGTCCTTCAACTTCTTGCACCTTTCAGAAAATGAGATGTATCATGAGACAGTCAAAATGCATCATTATCTTGCTTTTATCTCTAGTTCTTACAAACACTGCTCTTTTAAAGGAGTCTATGCAAAAGGATGAAATCATCATCAAACTAGCGAGGCACATGAAATTAGAACAAATCAGTGAGATGCAGCAAGTCTGTACAACTGTAATAAACACTAGTATTTAGAGTAAGCTATTGATTTTAGCTAAGCTGCAAGAATAATGAGCATAACATGAACTGCAAATACTTAAAGTGTCACCAGAAAATGACTAATTTTATTTAATAGTTGGGCTACACACTTAGATTTCTTTAGATTTAGGAAGCTTGCCTGTTATTTCAATGCTACGTCCTTTTTTAAGTGTATATCTTGATAATCAAATTGAAATCTGTAGAGAGATGTGAAGGCTTGCATAAATTTAATGCATCAACAATGATTTTACTAGGAATGAGGCTAGAGAAAAGGAAGCCTGGTACATTTTTCAGCAGAAAAGTAGATAGTCATTGACACAGCAGCCTTCAAAGACTAAAGATACCCTAGTACTGACTGCCAATATGCTGTGAATACTAGGAGAGCTCTAATAGTTTAAAGAGAACAGCATGTAAATTTTCAGCTTAAAAGATGCATATTAATTACACTAAACAGGCAACTCCTCACAGCACTGTCAGTATTTTACATTCTTAAACACAGTCAGTTTCAGTGGCAGTGACTAGAAATCCCTGTTTATCCGATACAGAAAAGAATGAGCACAGAGCCAAATCCCTCCGAATACCTTCAGTGCAGGAGTGCTTCAATCATTACAGACAGATCCTGACAGGGACAGAGACTTAATTATATAGTCTAGTCACAATGTCTGACTAAGTCCTTAACCTCTCTTCTGAGATTTGACAACTGCAGGTTCAGTAACAACTAATCTTATGTCCCAAATGTTACTGAACTGTTGGATTAGGGAGTCTTAGCCTGCTATCTGAGAAGAACTGGATACTCGTGTTAGATACAAAAGGTTTTACACACCTACACTGCAATGCACAGATCTGACAACAGTTTACTCAGATTTAACCAAAACAGATCTATCTTATTTGGGAGTGGCAGCCACCTAACCACAGTAATGCAGGTTACACAGGCTGCATGGCACTGTGGCTAGATACCACATACTCCACTCACAGCCATACTGTTGGAACCAAGCATATCTATATGGGCCAAGGCCACATCTTTGGATTGTGGCTCTGATGTACACAGGGGATTCAGCTGAGTCAGTGACAGGAGACAGCTAGGCCTCAGGACAGGTCTGAATCAGTACTATTAGGACCAAACAGTATTGGCTGTTCTGGATTATTATTGTGCTCTTTGCAGAAAGCAAAGTTACACAGTGACATATTGCATATCTGCAGGTGTAAAAGTCACACACTGGGAACAGGAAACAGCATTTCCACCTGGCAGCAACTCGCAGAGTTTTGCAAGGAATTAATCCTGCGTTTGGCAGTACTGCTGTTTGCCACTTGGGGAGCACTGCAACAGAGTGCTGAGTCATAAGTCCAGCCTAACCTGTAGCAAACCTCTGAAAACGTTGCTGAAATATACCTGAACCTGCCTCACCTTTGTTTTTGAGCGTGTTCCATACAAAACACTACTCCTCTGACACTGCATCTGCAAAGAATGCAGCAGCACTTTAAACACCTAAAAAGCCAGGCAACCAAGTTATATTCTAACTAAATCTGAATTACTGACATTAAACAAATCACCTCAATTCCAAATGGGCACATGATGCTGAAATGACAGATGGGCCTCACTGAGTAGCCATCCTGTGACATAAAGGAGGTAGTACCCTCCAGCACAAGGGTGGCACACTCATCAACAGCTGCAGCCAAGAGCACCTAGCAAAAGCAGCCAGAATCACACACCCTTGTCTAAGTTTGCAAGCAGCAATTCTTCAAATCAGAGCCTTGAATACTGTCATCTAAGTAATTCTTGGCAGATTATTGGATGTTATCTCCTAGGAAAAGGAAACATAAATAGAAGTTGTCATGTATAACAACAATGATCTTTTTCATCATTTCACAAAGTCTGAGCAATAAATCTTTAGTTCAATGCCTTCTCACCTAGGCTGCAAGTTTACAACAACCAAAAAGTGGAGGAAGTCACTGGCAAGACAGTAAAGCTCCTGTTTCACATGGCATCAAAGACCAGGGCAGGGAAATGGGCAGCTCCGGCCATGTAATGGTGTCCTGCCTCCCACTATTCACAGCTGCATTTCAGCACAGCACATGCTGATGCTATTTTGGAGCACGTGTGTTACAGCGTAGGAGATGGGATGCAGGGAGGAAAGACAACCCCCACTCATGTTCACATGCTGTGAAGAAAAAAAAAACAACAAACCACATCTAGCATGAAAAATCTCCTTTGATATTTTTGCAAACAAGTCCCAAACACAGTATTTTGAAAGAGAGTGCCAAACACAGGAGATTCACTGCAAACCAAGATGCCGTAAAAGCTTCCTCAAAAAGGTCTTCGATCCTTTACAAGTGAGAGTGCTGGCTAAGAGAGACGGTTGCAAACCCATAGTGACTGAGATGTGATAGAAGAAACCTGCACTTTGATACCTTATTCTTCGTATCATTTTGTGAACATCATGCCACCCTCTAGATTCTGTATTTAAGGACTATACAGAGCACTTTTAACATCATCAGAGATGACTATTTTCTGGTTTTCCTACCTGCCTGCATTTTGACTAAGACCTCTAGTCATTTCCTATGTCTGTGAAACCCGGTTTACAGCTCTATCTCCTTGACATTGTTGCCCTACATTAAGCATCAGCTCTTTCAGAGCTCACTGGCAAGGAAGCACAACTGTGCCAGTCAGCAGCACCACTGACCTCTGTCTGTTTGTATCTATTTGCAGGGTACAAAGCGGCACTCTGGAAATAAATGCAACTATTTACAAAGGTGAGAAAATCATTACTGCCATATTACCAGGCAATATGCCATCACAAAACCAGTAGGACAAGAAGTGCTTAGAGCAGAATTTACTTTATGAATTTTTCAAATTGGCCTTTCCTGAATGAAGGACAGCGGTCAGCACCGCTTGTTAGAAAGGACTGTACGACAGAATTTATTGCCAAGGCACACGAATGCGATCCATAGCATTAAGTCTGTTTGAACATCAATATTTAAGCACACTTTTAAACTAAGCCATTTATTAGCTGCAGGTAGCCCAGTAACATTTTATGTGATACGGAATGTATGTTGCTGGTTAAAGACCTAGCAACCAAAAAATCTCTGTGGTCAGTTGATTTAGCTTCAACAGTTACCGATTATTTAGCTCAGACCCTCAACTGAAGGATGGGCAGCCTGACAAGTTATCTTTATTTCAACAAAAAGCATGAATTGTCTGGGTTTGTACCTGCATGAGACGAAGGTAAAAGAACCCAACAAACCCTGAATCACAATTATATCTCGTTAGCAAGTCAGTGCCAATTAAGGCCCCATTTTTTTCCCACCTGAGTTTGGATTCACTTGCTCATTGAAAGCAGTATCACTCAGAAAAAAAAAAAAAAGGCAGATTTTCATCTCATCGTACTTAAAACAGAATGTTAAAACAATAGTTTCCTTCTTAAGGATGTTTGATACTGCTGCCATAACAACATGCAAATACTTCAGCTTACAACAAAGATGTAGTCATTCCATGCAGCGTTTATTACCATGCATTTTCATAAGCCCACTTCATATTATTACTTCTAACATACCTACTATATAAAAAAAGCCTCTTACATTTGAAAATGTACACGACAGCGTTTTAAAGGAGTGTTACATTTATCACGAGACAGTAAATAAATCACTGTTTAAAAAAAAATGCATATTGGCCAGCTATTCAAATGAAGCTATAAAGCACCTCTGACTCTAGAAGCATAAATAACCTTGCTGAATGCTTATTTGTAATCCCAGAATATTGTATTACAGTAGTGCCGTCAGGCTAGGAGACAGAAATTTCCACGCTAGCAAGAAATTAAACCCATTCAAAATTTTTATTTTAAAAAAGCAATGAATTTTCTTTTCCGCTCAGGCCGAGTATTCACGGTTAGTTTCTCTGAAGGGCTTGTCACATCGTAATGATAATATGAAAGAGCCACGACACGCTGCCCAGTCCCCGGCCAGAGGCCCCGTGTTTTCGCTCAGAGCTGGGCGCACACGTTTCGGGTGCCCCGCGCCCCTGCTGCGTGACAGCTCGGGGAACACTCGCCTCCCCCGCCTCGGGCACGGGGGGGCTCAGAGCCGCCGAGCTCCCGCCTCGACGTTCGGCCGAAAACCCACCTCCTTCCCCCGCCACCACAGCCCCGCGGCGGCCGAGGGGCCGCTCCCGCCCGCCTCGCGTACTCGTCCCCGCCGGGCGGCTCCGNCGGCAGGGAGCCCTGAGCCCCGCCGCGGCCCCACGGGCCGGGGGCCGCCTCCCCAGGCCGCGGCTGAAGGGAGAGGCCCCGCAGGACGGGGGGCGGCGGCCGCGGCACCGAAGGACATCTTAGCGGCTGGTGCCCGGCCCCGGCGCCCGGAAAATGGCTGCCGCTGGAGCCGGCCGCTGGAGCCGGCCGCCGGCCCGGCGCGGGGACGCTGCGGGAGATGGCGGCAGCCGCCGCCTCGTACCTTTGAATTTGAGCTCGTGTTGCGGTTCGAGGCTGAGGACTTGCTCCGCTTTCGCCATATTCCTTCTCCTCGGCGGTGGCGGCACCAGGCGGAGAGAGGAAGGGACGGGGAGGGAAGGGAAGGGAAGG
>WBNH01000676.1:365225-451288 GCA_013401255.1 Urocolius indicus
GCGGAGAGGCTGCGGCTGACGTCTGCCGCCGGCACCGCCGCCCGCCCCCCGCCGCGGCGCAGGGGGCTCGGGACGCTGCCCCTCGGCTCCTCTGAGCGGGCAGGAAGGTTGGTCAGCGCCTCTTTCGGTGGCTGCTTTGGCTCGGCCTACCTCCCTACACCTGTAACCTTGCGGAGGAGGAAGGAAGTCTAGTTAATAATATTAATGCGGTTTACTTATCACTGACTTCGTGATTCGTAATAAATGCCTTATTATCGTCTAGCAGCAGCGTGTTATTTTAGGCCTGGGTTCCGCAAACGGAGGCTCGAATCGCCTTGGGGCTGCCAGGGGTCTGCCCGCCGCAGGGAAACGGCAGCGCCTCGGCCGGCACCGGCCGCCGCTCCGCGCGGCCCTTCGGGCTGGCAACGGGGAAGGAACCGCGCCCCGGGCACGGAGCGAAGGCTGCAGCGCCTGAGCCGCTCCATTGAGAATGACACGCTGAAGCACGGCTGGTGGGATGGCAAGGCTAAGGAAGGGAGTAGCACAGTACCCGAAAGTCGTGTTAACTGTCCTCCAAGGTAGAGGAAAGACAAGCTCATCAAATAAGTAGAAACAGGTTTCATGTTAGGGTAGGGATTTTAAGATATTTCCCCCTTCCCCCCAAATTTGGTGTTGGTTGTTAGGTTTTTTTTTTTTTGGGAGGGAGGGTGGTTTGGTTTTAAATTTTTTTAAATTTAATTACTATACCAGTACACTTTCTTTTTTTGCCTTCCCTCTCTCATGAGGTTTTTTTAAACATCCTAAAAGTTCCTATAAATATATATATAAAATACAGCACTGCTGAAACTTGGCAAATTCATGAGGGGTAAGCATGAAGCAGAAACATGCTGGCCTTAAAACCTGCTAATTTATATACATCAAAAAGTATTCATTAAGCAAGTGGACTTCAGACATACAGAGCTTTGGGAGGAGAGGCTGTTTGCTGCCACTACACTTGCTTTTTATCTCTACAAACAGTTTCTGAAGAACAGCATCTCAAACAGTGATGGTGAGTGGATGATTAGGACAACAGGCAAGAGGTGAATAAAAATACGGTAACGATAAAACATGGTGAAGGTCATTTTATCACCCCAGTACATTCTGTGCAATGCAATGTATCTCACCCTCAACACAAGTTCTTGTATTGTGAAAGCTGGTGTACTTCATAATTGCCACAAATGCATGAGGTATCTAAAAATACCCAGAATTCATAACAAGGGGGTTGTAACTTGGATTTGCATAATCAAGTGAAACCTGTCACCTCCTTCTAGCCTGTACATCAGGATAGATTTTTAGAAGCTTGTCTGAGTGTGCTGCTCTATGTTGCTGAATATATTGCAATTTTCCCTTCAATTCCTTCTCCGTTAAAGAAAACATGGTCACATAATGTCACAAAGGAATGCATTTTCTTTTCCAGACTCCTGCTATTCTACTCCGCTCAGTTAATTCAATTTGGAGCCTAGGATGTTCTTTGTTATTTTTGCTACTTGTCAGGGTTTAATTTATAGCACAAACTACAGATTATGTCATAACATTTTATTAGATCTCAAATCAGGAGAGAATTGAGTTCACTTACGCTTCAGAGTAGAGCTTTCTTTAGTCAGTACTCTGGAAAGGTATCTTCTTTCACCTAATCTCTTAGGTCTGATTTTTATAAACAGATGCTCTCACTGAGCTAGGTATTCTGAGTTCAGTAATTAGAAGAAAATTCAAGCTTTATACAGATATGCAAGTTAACTGAAAACTAACGGTAAGGAATAAGACCAAGGAAACTTTATACAATATACACTCATACATAATAAAAACCCCTAAAGTAACAGTGTTGCTCTCCAGACCTTTCCAAGTTCTACTTTTCCTGAAAGTAGTATAAAGAATACCCCTAAGCCTTTGATGATCCACATCTTGGAAGGGTTTGCCAAGTTGTATCATCTTACTGCAACTGGCGGTTTTGAACTTACCTGGCTTGTATCTGAAGGGCTCACCCACATTTTCAGCCAGGCTGAAGTTTTTATAAAGCACAGCATTGTCCGAGTTGAAAATTTATGAAGTCTAAAGAATGTTGGTTGTCAGGTTTTTGTTAGATGTCAATAATGTCTGTGCATTTAATACCGTGCAGATCAGATCCATTGAAACGGGCATGCACAAAAGCCACCTACAACACTGCGTCCTTATCTATTACACAAAACAACCCTCACTTTATTAACTATTCAACCACTACAAGACTAGAAGGCAACTTGTTGCCTAGGTGTGTTTTTGATTATCAGGAGAAAAGAAAGTTGAACACCACAGGGAAACTCTGAAGGACACCTGAAAGCTTTGTACTGAAACAATTTAAAACAGTTTTGTCTGTTAAAAAACTTTTAACCTTAAAGCTGTGATCCAAGCAAAACATTACCTCACACTGCATGCGTGCAGATTAAGTGGTTTGCATTTAGTTATCTAGATTTTCTAGGCTAACAGATGTAAATGTGGTTTTGTCTCTGTTATAGCACATTCCTTGTGTTTCCCCTTTTTATATGCTCTCTGATGCACATTCATATCCGCTTATACAAACACGAACTGGAGACTTCAAAAGCAGTTTCTGCACATCTAAGAGGATAACTTAAAAATAGCAGGTACTAAACAATAAATTTAATTACTCCAGGTCTCTCTTAAAAATATGACAGTCTGTGTTTCCTGCATATGAACTGCAGCCAGCTGCTTTGTAGAAACTTGTATCCAACATTTTCAAGTGAAATAGCAGTATCAGAAACAGGGCTTTCTGTGCTTACTTACGCTTTTGAAGACTGCTATTAAATGAACGTTAGACTTGCCATCACAGACTGTAACAAGAAAACTACATATTTTAGGCATCACATAAGACAAGCGAGATAACTGTAGCCAAGTTGGTATTTCTATGCTCTCCATAACCCTGAAACATGTGGTTTTAAAAAAGCAAATTGTCAACCAGCTGGCTGTATTAACAAATAAGAAAGGATCCATTCCCAGCATGACAGGCCCCCACAACACTATGCAGATATTAAAAGCACTTCACAGTTTTGATTGACAGAAACCTGGCCAAAGCAGTCAAGAATTTTACATTTCATGCAGCCTAAGCTAAAAGCAACGTATTAAATAACCTGACCCTAGCAGAATTTGTCAGGCCTTGCACTAGTTGACAAGACTGTGTGTGGCCTGCAGCTTCTCAGACATCATGCTGCAAAGAAAGGAAGCATTACACAAAAGCTGCATTCTCTCCACTGTTTTTTCCCCATCCCTTCTTTGTACAAGTTTGTCTTCTGCCTCTGTCAGTGTATACATAAACCAGGGAGAAACTTCAGATTGTGAATGACCTATAGTCAATACTTTTGGAAAACAGCTATTTGAATCATCACTTAGATTCTCTTCCACCATGCTATTGCTTACGTTCCTATAATTCTACTGCTATAGCGACTTTTTAAAGACATTGCCAATTCTATAAGCACTTATAAACAAAGCCAGCACATTTATAAACAAAGCTTTTTATTAATAAAATGTTTACACCTTTTTTTTTTTGCACAGTACAGACTGGTAGTGATTTAGCATGTTATTACACTATAAAAGTTTGTTAAGAATGCTTAGGCTGAAGAGGTTGTTTATATTATGCCAAATCAACATTCTTTATTTGCATTCTATGTACTATATGGGAGTGTAACAATTCAAACATAAAGGAGAGAACAAAAGCCTGGTTTTTTCCTCTTTAGCATCTACAAACCAACAATACAGACAAATCTGTACACACTCTCAGGACCAGCCCAAGAGAAGACTAAAAAAAAGTCTCAAAAACATTCATAAACTTGGGAATTCATCACTACACAATACTTCATCACTAGTAACCTGACTACATTTCATGCAGTGAAGCAATGGTTCTGAGTTTGTGCAGTTTACAGTGCTGCAAATGCTCTGTAACTTTGAGCGGCTTAAATGTTTTAATAAGAGATATTATAATAAGAAGGCACAGAGCTCTCAACCTTTATAACAGGTTAACCCAATCCTACAACAAAAAGGCAGAATGTTCTGAAGTGGGACAAGAACTGCTGATACAAAGGTTAACCTTCATGCTTAATTTTACAGGCAAACATTTATTACAACGCAAGAGCTATACACATACCAGGTTATTTTTGTGCCCTGAACACACAAGATGGCAGGTTCCTTGGTATAGAGGAAACCTTCAGAATTTTTTTTATCTTCTTTGTACTTTGGGTAGGGGGCACAAGAGGGAAGTTTGCCAGGAAGTCTTAAGTGTCTTAGAGCTACAGAAACGTGATCCATTTCTGACTCTTAAATCAATTCACGGTGTGATGATTTCAATGTTGGATACACAATATTCAGCAATAGGAAGTATAAAAAAAAGGAAGTTAAAACACAGAAGTTTGTTTCCACGTTACTAGAGCCTTACAATAATTTGCTCCCACAGGGTGAATGTGCTTTTAGCCTTCATTATGTGGCATGATACAGTAGTGGTAGATGTCTCAGCTACTACATTTTCATAACAGTTTCATAAGGCTGTACTAATTAACCATCACTTTGTTTACAAATATTTGCTGCTCTGACAGATACTTCAAGGAGAAAGAGACAGTCACCATGCATTCTTGGCTAAATCCCATAAGGAGACAAAGAACAAGTTGTCAAGAAAACATCACGGATTTAATATGAAATACATATTGTAACATCAGTAAAAGTGAGGCAAGATGATAGCAGTGAACAGCATATCCAAGTGCAACAACTGGATCACCCTCACACAGATGTAGATCATGACAGAAGGAGTGGTCTGTATCCTTCATCATTTGAAAAAAAGAAATAGCAGTTGCATTGTTCAATAATACATATGTGAAAACGTCAACAGAAATGAAGCAAAGAAACCCCCAACTCTCCTAAAGAGGAGTACCTTTACAAAGGTAATTAGCTTCTTGAATAAAATTTATTGTTGATGTTTAAGTTAAATTTTAAGAGCTCCAATCTGCCAGACGATGCAATGGGAAAACCAAAATTGTTCCTTCAAGAAGTTTTTATTCTAGAGTGACAGCAGTTACAGCAAACGCTGTCCCAATTTTTAAGGGGAGAAACCATCTTACTGCCTTGATTTTCCATGGGAAATAGGAATCACCAAATGACTCTAAACCACTAGAACTTTTCTAAGTATTCCTAAAGAGCTGTTTATAGAACGTACACTCTGACAACACTATGCTAAAAATTCAGAGTTGAGTGGAGGGTAAGTGGGAGGGGAAAGGAGGAAAGAGATGATCCTAAAATCATTTTATCATGTCAGAAACTAAGCCTATCAGTACTCTTGGGTTTTGGGATAACCTTATTATCTGAAATATTTTTACCTGTGACACTTTATATAGTAATGCTTGTTTTGCTTCCCCCAGCCCCTGCCTCAAGTCATGCATTTTTTATTCTAACTGACCAAGAAAGTTTGTAGTGGCAAAATGTTTAGAAGCCAGTGAATAATTCAAGTTTAAGCTTATTTTTTCTCCCCCTATGCAGCTATTGCTGCTTTTAAGTAAAGCTTGCTACAGGGTAACTAGTTACATGGTTCAGACAGCTTCTGTCCTGCAAATCATCAATTCCCAAGATGATCATTACAGATTGCTGACATAGCACACCACAAATAGACTGCACCATCCTTAATAAACACTAAAGACTTTCACAAGGAATTCATTCAAACATCACTGCTAAAGCCTTCTTTTCCCACTAACACTCCATATGCTGTACTGGCAACTAACACTAACGTTAAGGAATAATTTAAGATTAACATTGTAAAAAAATCTTGAGGCCAACTTTTAAACCATTCAAGATACTCAACCTGAATTATTTTTTAATAATTACAATGAAGCTTCAACTGTAAATGTAGACAGCTTCCAGTGAATCCCACATCTCTCAGCCAGGTTGAAAGAGACTTCCAGATCAGTGAGTAGGCATTGTCTCCTCTCACTCTCCTCCCAAGCATATAAATAATCATTCTTGAGCATGCTGGTAATATTAAATTGGCATCATATACATCAATACATCAAAGGCTCAACTCTGCATAAAACACCTCTCTAACTGTATGATCCTGTAGCACTTGAAGGAGAGGTCTCACTGATGTCAGTAGGGATCTGAAGTGCAACAATTTGTTTTGTTTCGACATGGATCTCTTCCTTTTTGGCAACAGCAAAAGCTTTTACAATTGTCTTAGAACTTTTCAAAGCACCTGGAACAATTTTCAGTAGTCTGATTACTAGACAGGTCTGTTAGGAAACACAGGTTTCCAGATTCCACCTACTTTGGCATTTATTATGCAGTTTCCAGCATGTATACAAAATAAACTACAAAAACTTACTGCACAGATCAAGAGCCTAGCAAGCCAGCAAAGAGACTGGTGCAATTTAGAGGGTTGGATGATAACACCCTCCAAAACTTGGGGAACACATTTAAGTTGCTTCAAAGCTTTAAGAACTAAACATTTACTAAATAGTATTTTTGTACAAATCCATAACTTTCATGGGAAAGAACTGCTGTTGTTTAGAAATAGCAATAGTCATAATTTTCTCAGTTAAAGAAAGCTGTGATCAATCAGATGACATGCAGCTTGTTACATTTTTACACACATGATACTTTACCCCTTCAAACTTGTTTTGCAGCATCTAATTCCCTTTGGGAGTATCTGAAAGTCTACTCTCTGTGATGAGCTCCATTCACTAAACAGAAAGGCATTCTGGAAAAAAGCTTCAGTCCTCAGCTTTTTCAACAACTTCTTTACAGAAGAAAAGTTATTAAAAATTTAGCTGGAATGGTTGATAATCAGCACTCCAAACACTCAAAGGCTAATGTATCTCCAAATAGAGAAGCTATGTTAGGACAAGATATAATCAATTTCTGCAAGCCTAGTGCAAGATGAAAGCAGATGGCCTAACAAATTATTAATACAGAAGAAATCATTTTTCTCCAACAAAAATGAAACACTGAACATGTGCATCTCATCCAGGAAAGACTGCATTCCAGCTCTCAGCTAGGGCCAACTGATCAATAAACAGTTATCTTGGCTCAAAAGAACTTACATCAACAGTCTGTCATTTTAAATAGGTATGTGTTAAAAAGCAGCCTCACTTCAGTGTTTGTAGTTTGGACAATCTGAAACACTGGCTATTTCCATGTTTTCATTAACTGCAGTAATTCAAGAGAACTGCAAAAACGATATGAAGTTCACTGGCATTCCACTCAGATTGGTAGCAAACAAAAGAAGTCTGAGGCATTAAGATTCAGCTACATTTGAGAAGGGACAGATTGCTGCTGCTGTTTTAGTGTTTTTGGGTGTGGTTTTTTTGTTGGTTTTTGAAGTCTAATTTTGGTGTACGGCAAATAAGTATGGATAGCTCACACAGCAGTTCATAAAGATCTGCTAAAATATATGGATCTCTCCCCTGGCTGGAGATAACTACAATGATCTCAATACTAGTCCACCTCTCAGTTTTGCCTAGTGTCCAATGTTTCCTTCTCAAGTCAATAAACCTTGGGTAAATACTACTGAATAATTTTTTTATGTCACCGAAGAACAGACATAAACTCAACTTTTACCACATGCTAACAGGTAATAAGAATTTACAGAAGTCAAATTCCTTTTTCTACTGATCTACATGAAAGACAATTCTGATGTCTGAAATTTTCCTTCTCCTACTATGCTCTTTCCAAGTTCAAGAATTTCCAGATTTATTACTAACCAGCTTTAATAAAAGCAGTATTTTCTGCATCACAGTTAAAATGCTAAAGCACCTGGTATCTTGGTATAGACTTCTGAAGCACTGAACAAAATGTTTTTAAAACCTAGTTGCATTAAATAACACCACAATTTATTTTTTAAAAACCTCAACAACTGAGATATTTCAAGGAAACTACATATTTCCATGACTGTTGCTGTGAAGGTTCTACGCTTAATTGCTAACCTGCTTTTTATAATTAAAAAAGTGCCCAAGAGCAAACTCACTCTGTTCTTTCATTACTAATTATATTTCCATCAAGCATTTTGTAGGAGCACTGAAGTTTTCTGTTCACAACTTATTTGCTTTGAGAGGCAGCAAAAGAGAAAACATACATCAGGCTGAACACCAAACACAAAGCCATCTCTACTGTGAGATGTTTCACTGAGGACCAATGTTTCACAGGCGCTTCAAAACAGCCTTCGTTTGATGCAGATATACTTCTTGGGCTCTCTGTAAGCACATAGCTTGTACAAATGTGGCAAAAAGGCATAACTGACATATTTGTTTGCATATTTGCAAGGTAAATAAAAGGCATGCTAAAAATATAGCCACTGAATTTTGTTAAAACATACTCACCCATTTAAAATTTCACTGCAATAATTCACCTGTTTTGCTCCAATATAGCTCAAGAATTTTCACTAATAGAAACTAATCTGAAGCACATTTCTTACAAACTTTTCTGCATTTCCTTTAGAGAAAACACTTGAGATGACAAAAGACAAGATTATAAAGAATAAGCATCATCAACATGTCCTCATTTTGATACTAAAGCTAAACAGTGTGTTTTAGCATATACTCAAGTCTATTAAGCATTTTTTTCTTCAAAAGTATAAAGTTTCTCACTAGTGCTGGTAAGGAAACAAAAAGTAAAAATAAATAAACTAGCACAAAAGGGTATGGTCAACCTATAGTTTAATTGAAAGCATACTAAACCCAATACAGAATAAGCTAAACACCAATGTGCTAAAAACCCTCACAGATGAAAAAGCCCAGGAACCAAGAGGTAACGATCTACATTACCACATGTCTTAAGGTTACTTCCTATTTGTATTTTTGTGCCCAAAAGAGGAAAGACTGGGTGTACCACAGATGAAAACTTGTTCAACAGACAGACCTCATGCTGCACCAACAGCATTTTCTATCAGCCCTTTCAAGTGGGATTGAAAGGGAAAGAATTTCAGTCTGCCTCTGGATGAACTCAGGGACAATACCCAATACACAAGAGAAAAACCTGATGGAGATTCCCCAGGAGTTTATCCATAGGTGTGGAATGAAAGGAGTGTATAAGATTGCGTGATTTTTTTCCTTTTTTTTTTTTTACATAATTTATAATACTTTAAACATTGGTCTCATAAATATAATATGAACACTTTACACATGCCAAGCAATTAGAAGCTTTCCCCAAAAAACTTTTAGGTCTTATCAGAACCACTGGCAGCATCTGTTTATAGCATCTGTTTTCAGTCAGTAACAACTCAGTCAGAACTACGATTAGGTTTTCTTCAACCAACATCTTAATGTTAAAAAACTTGTAGGAACAAAAAGATGCCTCTAAGCATATCAGTTTGCCTTAAAGTGATTAAAGTCAGCATGAAAAAAAGATTGTCTGTGGTTTAAGATCTTTTGCTTGTGTCCCCACCCCCAGCGCATATCATCTTTAAATAAAAAGTGCAAATGGGATTTGGGGACTGGATTTGCCTATTATTTGTCTTCAGTTGCTTATTCTGTAGCCACATCACAAAAACTGTCCCATCATACTTTGGATTAGCTACAATTAAATTCAAAATAAGGCTCACTGAAGAAGAGGAAGAAGTGACATCTAACTTCCAGACTCCTCTCACCCTTAAGTCCCACAAAAGTGCTCATTTCCCTTTTTACAAAAAAAATCATAAAATTTTGATTACAAAACTATTAAACATTTCAGTTCTACCATCCATGTAGTCACCATCCTTTCAAGCAAGACGGAAAAAGTGAGGATGGATTCCCTTTGAATGCAAGAGATACTACACTTTCTGTAAGTAAACAGGTTGACATTACAATTGTAGTCTTTTCTGCGAGTGTACAGATGTCAGATGAACTGGCCCATTTTCATAGGACCTTGAGTGTATGCACACCAGCAGATAAAGATCTAAGCCTGATAATATAAACCCAACGTGAACTACTAACTTCCAAGACCACCTACTGTATAAACAAGTCTGATCTTCTAAGAGATCAGTCAACAGCAGCTGCGCTTTGTCACCGATGGCTGTCTTCTAAGTTTGAAGCCCTTACCACTAGATGGAGGGTTGGTGTCAGTTGATGGAATTCTGCGACCTACAAGGAGACAGGAAAAAATTAATAGTAAACATTATACTTGAAATTAATTCTAAGCATTCAGTGGATATGTTCTGTATACAAAAAGTATGCCCTCAATTAGTCATACATCATTAGTGATAATGTTCCTGCATAATAGAAGGATGACATTTAACAGTCTATACCATGTCTGTAAGAGGTACAGTTCCACACAAGAGGCAGTTTTAAGCTAATATTGCAGCATTTACACTTCAGGCTAATCTAGACTTAGAGAGCTAAGCTATAAAAGCACCCAGTGAATATACTGCAGGATGCAATACCATCTGGAATAACTTCATTGAGAATCACCATCTTGACCTGCTATTTCCACAGTAAATCACCTGCATTGGGCTTAGCACAGAAATGCTTGTAAAGATCACTGCCTTAGTCATCTAATCAGTCTCCAAAATTGACTACTGTCGGTTTAGTTGTCTTCTCTGAAGAGGATTTATGATCTTTTTTCCCCCCCATATATTATTTAAGATCAGTTTTAGAAATCAACTATTAAGTCTGTAAATCAGGAACTTAATGTACAGCATACATATTTTTACATCAGCTTCAATATATTCAACTGCTTTTAAGGAACCTATTTTTTTCCCCTTTTTAAGTCTGGTGTTTCTGTAGTTATTCAAAGCTAAGCTTCAATATCCAAAAGCACAAGTGGATTGCTGTTGGGTCTTCATTTCACGACGAGGCTGACCTACCCAAACGCCAATGCTGCTGCCTGAAGCCTAGCCTGCAAATAGTATTGCATGGAATTCACTTTGAAATGCTGTTTGCTTTTCATTCACACACCTAAACTTTGTAATTGTTGTTCCCACCACGAATGAGACAGAAAAGATTTGCAATTTAATTAAAAGAATCCCACAGTATCACAAAAACACTTGCAAAAAGCCTACACACAGTAGTGGCAATTTCCCATGTGGTAATCTGGTTCTTATGAATTCTTCTATTTTTGAAAAAGCACTATTTTAGACTACATACAAACACAAAGAGTAAGAACTTAATTCCTTTTCTCAGATGTATAGTTTGTATCTTCCTCATACCCTTTCCTTTCTTTTCCTTAACCTTGGAAGCACTAATTGAAACATTCAATAACAGATACAGTAAGATGACACTGACTACAGACAATTGCTGTGCTTGCTGTTCCTCCAGCAGCATCATGGTAGGCTTAAAATCTTTACAAAGATTATTTAGAGGTTGCTACATGACCAAAAATATACAGCTCATTTTGCAGTTTGTATTCATGTCTGATTGTAACAAATTTAAGTCAGTGCATTCTCACCTAAATAACACAAAAAGTAACACAGTAATCAAATTCCTACTCAAACTTCTTTCAGAATAATTGTTTAAATACTTACTAATTTCTATAAAGAGTTCATTAATGTTTATTGCATTTTTCGCACTTGTCTCTACAAATATTGCATGAATGGAATCTGCATAGTCTTTAGCATCTTTTTCCATGACTTCTCTGGAAAAACAAAGCAAAGAAAAAAACTGTAAATGCAAATACCTCACTATTCAACATCTTAAGGGACAGATTACTAAGGGATAGATTAAGCTTTTAAGTGTCTCATTGAGTATTTTATATTTTACCTGTTTGGCATCACAATGTTCCTTCATCTTGAAGCTGTTCATTTTTTTACTCTATGGTGTCTCCCTGCCTTGAGGTACAAACATCACTGAAGTACAAACTAAACAAGGCCTTAATCCACATGACAACATTACAGTGGAGTTTGTTTCTTGAGTGCTCTAAGTGTAGGTCTGCAATCAATCATTACAGGGCCTTTATTCTTCACACACATCAGTTTTAGATGTACTGAAAAGATCCTAAAACATTAGTTCCACTAATCCAGTGGACGTCCTACAGCTGTTTACAGATTCTAGTCCACAACACTGCACAGAACACTAGTCTAGCATTTACCTTACATGAACGCAGAGCTAGAAACAGGAATGTAGACTGAGCACAGAACACCACAGCTATGAAGTGAAAAAGTCATTTTGCACCTCTGAGTAGACAAGGTGACAATGAAGTATGTTTCTTTAAACAATGTAAAAAAGCAAAACCCCAATAGGTGGAGGGAGAACTGGACTATGTTATATCACTTTACATACAATTTATAGAAAACAGGGTACTTGCAGTATCAGGGACATAGGATATCAAAAGCACACTTTGTATCAGTGAAACAAATATTACCTCTGACTGAAGTACAAGCTAACGAGCAAGATTCCTTGAATAGCCATGTTTACATAATTTATGATGCCACCCAAACACCAAAAATTAAGCATCTGAAACTTAATATTGCATGCTTTATATTTGTCTAAGTAATTTTATGCTGTATTTCCTTCAAGAGACATGCCACTTGTAACAAAAGTTAATAGAGCTCACTAGGTAATTTCTGTATATTAACAATTTGTAAAATTATACTAAGAACTAACTTGGCAATGGTTCATTAAACACATAACCATCTGTCTCCTTTGAGACACCAGCTGTGGTATCTTCTCCAAAGAAATCCAAACCCAAGACATTTGCACACACCTTCTTTCTTGGTAAATTTTGGCTTATTTAACCAAGACATCAACAACAAAAAAAAAAAAGGAGGCTTCTTTTGTTTTTAGTACATGCTTGCTTAAAAGTTTGGCTGTCTGTAAAGTTTCTCAATAACTTTTCCAGCTCCCTGTGGCTATTTCAGCCACAGCCAGTTCCACCCCAATACTTAAGCAGGGAAGGAAGGCACCTGAACAAGCAAGTCAGAAAAACCTACACAATGCTTTCCAACAGGCTCAATGTTTTTCTTCACAAAATGAGGTGCTACAGACTGACAGGGGTACTTCTTATAAAGTGAGGTAAACAGCTTGTATTACACTGTAGTTTCACAGGCAGTTTAGGTTTGTGTAACTTGGCGCTGCCACCAGTAAAGGTAATCCTGTCTCCCTGTAAACTGCTCATTTCTAGCCCTGCTATCCCACCTCTGTCATGCCAGCAAGTGTTCATGGTGAGAAAGATAAATACACTTGGATCAGTTTTCCTTTTTTTTTTAAATGGTTAGTTTTAATCTGGATTCACTTTATGGCCTGATTCCCTGCCCAGTCACACATGTACTCACACCAATGCAGGGAAGAAAGTGGGCAAGACTATCCAAGGGCAGACTAACCAAATCTTCCAACAGTAGAAACAACTCAGACCCCTTGTGAAACTAAAACGCTAGTGCAAAAGGTGTGAACTGTTAAGTGAATGTCTTCAAACTGTCAATGTTACTTACCTTACATCATTAAGATCACATTTATTTCCTGCAATAGCTACAACAATGTTTGGAGGGCCATGCTGTCGAAGCTCCTTAACCCAGTTCTTTAATGTTGAGAAAGTTTCCTGATGTGGAATAAGAGATGGAAAAAAAAACCAAGAAAGAAGACATTAAGAGTCAGAACCGGCCCATAAGGAAAAAAAAACAGCCACCCATACCTAGAAATTGTAATTCTGGGTCAAGATCAAATTTCTTACCTCTTTTGTGATGTCATACACTATAATGGCTGCAGCTGACCCTCTGTAATACATTGGGGCTAAAGCACGAAACTGCAAGAAAGACACCATAGATTATGAATCTCATCTTCCACTGACCATCATGATTTAAAGTTCCCATTACAGGAAAGCCTATCTTTACAAAAAGTCTGTGCAGTAGAGTACATGAACACTGACAAGAGCATTGTTTTGCAACGGGTAACCAGTACATAGTTCAGGATTCAGCAGTAAGCCTACTGCAAAAAGCAGGGAGCCAAATTTGACCTCATTTTGACTACACTAAAATCACTCATTTAAAAGACTGTAAGTTATACAGACACAAATCTGCAGGGCATTTGCTCAACTTTAATTGTCGAACAATGGGAAAACAGTAAAAATTGAACTTGTTTCTTCCCCTTAAAGACACTTGCTTGTGAACAATAAGTAATTTCAAGAAATCTAGTTGATTTGAAAAGTTCAGAAGTTGATGTCCACCTCTAGGCCCATGACTCTTTCAATGAAAGAAATGGTGGTTTCTTTGTAATTCATCTTAGAGCTCTAATGATTTAAGATTTTCCTCAAAGTTACAAACTTGTTTAAAAACTGCATAAGCCCACAAGTGTGACCTACTGCAAATAAGAGCTTTATAGAACACACTAGATAAGAAGGCTACAGCAGGCATATTTTGTTGGTAGTGCACTTGGAGGGTATAAACTAGTCCTGCACCTTTGCATGGGTAGAGTATTATGAAGCTGGGACTTAATCATGTACTTTCTCTCTTTTCAAAGTTGCATCAAAAATATCAATGAAGCATTCTTAAGACACTATGAATTTAAAGAGAACCAGACAACTAATCTAGCAACCAAAACTCAGTCAAGGCAGAGTAAACTGCACGTATTACTTTGATGTAAGCAGATGTGACTTAGAGCCTTGTGCATCTTATTACTCAGGGTAAGAATCATGAATAGAATAGGTTTTATGAAGGCTTATTTAGTTCTAATAAAACACCAATTTCCTTTCGCTTTGTTTAGTTCAACTCAGAGTATATTATAGATCATTAAAATCTTGCTATAAAGCAAAATTCCAGACCATTTACATTTGGCTCCTAAATTCTGTTTTGAAAACTGGATTTTGAACACAAAGTTCAGTATATAAAAATATTTAATAGTGGGAAAAGGAAACATGGGCAAGCATTCAGTTCACCTTGTGACATAATCCCTCTCTTCCTCTAAAGTATTATAATATGAAGGGAAACATATTTGGTAAACCACCACTCAATCTCGTCAACCTGGCTTTTTGATTATTTGATTTATTTATGTTGGGAATAAACCAACTTTCACTTGCTGATTTTGTATTACTCTCATTTCCTGCTTGCTAACACTGAGGTACTTTTTTCCATCTAAGAGCTATTAGCAGATAAAATACATTAAAAAAACAGATGTTACCAGAAACACTGAATTTTCCTTTTGCTATTTTTACAAAGATTTTAGCTTGCCCTCCAGCCTCCAATTTGTGTTTTGACAGAATTATTAAGACTCCATTACACAATTATGCAGAGAAAGTGTCAAATATTTTAGGTAAGAAAGCAAAAATCCTAATTGCTGTAAGTAATCTCCTATGAACTTTATTTATTCTCTGCAGAAGAAATGAGAGAAGATGTAAGGTATGTGTTTAGGGACATGAGCTGTGTAAAGTGACTTAGTGCACATTTCCACCTTTGGAGTGAAGCTAGCCAGCCACTCCTCAAAGCCATATAGAACACGGGGTTGCTCAGCTTAACGTACAACTATTAGCTACTGGGCTTTCCAAATTGAAAACAACAAATGTTCCTCAAGAAGCCAGGACTACAAATTCTGTGCATTACACATCATAGCTCAGCAGAAACATTTTAGCTCCAAGAATGGTGTGGACGTTTTTGGTATTCCAGATCATCACAGACTGGATCCCTTCCTTAATTCATTACCAGATCTGTTGCAGAACGAGAAAACTGTGCTTACAGATTTCAGGGCAAGGCAGGTATACAGACCATTTGTGAAGATATATTGGGGCCTCACAGTGATTTCTCAGGTGTAGAACATAAGCTTGACAGGTGTCACAGCTCTTGGGTCAGAGCCCTGGTAAGACACCTTTCCCTTTTTTTATTTCAACAGGGATATCATGGAACTTGTATGGAAGAAAACTAAGAGGTATTACTCATAATTCTAAAAACAGGAAAAAAAAAGGAACATGCTAGTTATATAGAGATGCTTCTTCAGATAGCAGTGAATCCTAATTACAGTGTTTTCCCACTGCTTGCAAACACAAACATGATGGAATGCTAATATGTAATGGATGTTTCCTGCCAAGTTGTGGCATGGACGTTTAGAAAGCTTTGCATTTAAGAGTACATGTCCCAGAAAATTCATACCCTACCTCTCCTAAGACTTACATTCCAGCATTAACATTTCAGAATGGGCTAGGATGTTCACTTAAGACAAACTATTTACAGCAAATGCTGAGTGACTGCTAGTAATGGAAGGACTCTGATCTATTTCTGATAACGTGGATAGCATTGGATATATCACTAGGACACATCCCTGACAAGTTTGCTTTGTATGGTGCTGCTGGAACAGAATAAATTATCATTCAAAATCTAGAGCACTGAAATGTAATACAAATGTACTTGAGTTACTCTCTAGCCATGAAGGCTGCTAAGCTAAAAAGCTATCAAGTCAGTTCCACCAGGACTCGAAAAGGTCAAGTGACTCTGAACAGGGATGACTGAGCCTTTACAAGGTTGGCTGGGGTGTTTTTTTTCTGGCTCAGTCTCTGTTTCTTGAGCTAATCTTAAAGTACAGCGATTTTCTTGAAAGATTTTGTTGCCTCCCCTCTGAAGTATGCATGCTGCAGAGACCAAAAGCTCAACTACCAAATTAAAATTTGAATTTCAAAATAGATGTCTGGACACTATGAGATCTGAGAAGTCAAACTTCACAGAATGATAAAATACCAGTTATTACCCATAACACTGCTTGAGCACTGTTTTTGAAAGCGTAAACCTACATCCTAGTCACACTCATAACACTAACACAGTAGCTAAGAGAGAGAATGTAATGTTTCTGTATTTTTCAGAATCTGGATCTTACTTTTCCTATGAAACATGACGATCTGTTTCACTTTGATTCTCACATTGCCAGCTGTACTGGCTGCAAATACTGCAGTTGAATGTTTAATACAAATGAAAATGGTAGTAGAGACAGCTGTTGTCTTCCCCTGCCTGCCTTGTTTACTTTTGACATGGCACTCCCTTTCGGTGACTCTAAAGCTAAACCTTTTGTTTTGTAAGCTCCTCTTCTTAGGTAATTATTTATAACTTTTTACTTTAACCGTTATAATAATGAAAAAAATAAAAGCATATTTACAGCACCCATATCTTGATGAAAATCTGCATAGAAATAAACATTCCAATAAACGTTTGTGAAAACAATCACATTGTGACTTGCAGGGGCAGGGTTGAAAAGCAATTCAAACTCTTGTCAGAACTGTCACTACAGATACTGATTCTACTTACCCTCTCCTGTCCAGCTGTATCCCAAATTAAGAATTTATGCAGCTCATTTTGATACTGTACAGTCTTGGTCATAAATGAGGCTCTGGAAAAAAGTTACAGCTTATGCTTTTGCAAGTATAAATATCTTCTTAGGACATTACTACCATAGACTTTTAAAAAGCTTTAAATTCCAATAAAAGCACTTTACTCACACACAAACATGTAACTGATGATGATTTTCATACATAAAGGCTGAAATTAATCTGGCAAAGTGCCTCAGAGAATGAAATTTCCTTTCAGAGGATGAAATTCAACTGACAAACCAAAAGGAACATGAATGTAAATTATAAAGCTTTTGATTAAAAAAATGAAGATGTAGAACCAAAAAAAACCCCCACAAGAATAAGAAAGGTCAGACTTTTTAAGAATATTCTTCATAAACAGAGAAATCATGGCAAATCACTTAAGAGTACACCAGAAACTTCAAGGGAAAGAGATTAAATTCTCCCCCGTTCTACCAGCTTTTTCTATCTCTGCACTAACGGTCAGATAACCACTGGTAAATTCATATTTGAGAATAAAATATGGGAGATTGATTTATTTCTCCTTTTAACACTTACCAACAGTGATACCAATCACGTGCTGATGGTACTTCAGATCCAAAATAAACCAAAGTTCAATTTGGAAATAATTTCCTGAATTATAGATTCTCACTGAAAATTTATCTTGGTTCTATAAACAAAAGCATTCCTGTACAGCCAGTCTGAGCTGAACAGCTGTGTTGCTCTAATTCACAGCACAACTGAACATCCCACATGTGGCTAACAGGTTAAATGCTTCTTGAAATTCTTTGACAACTGGAATCTTTCACTGTGACAGTCATCAAATTAAAAAAAGAAAAAGAAGAGATGCCAAACAGCTCAAAGACAGACCACTTCACATCAACAAAAGCCTCCAAACTAGAGTTATCCTGAAGGACTTCTGTTAAGAGAAAAAGCATCATCCCTATTAAATTTTCTAGCTGCTTCTCCCAGGGAAGCAAGCACTATAACTACACGAACAAGATGCACCTGAAAGTAGTTTTATACTCATTCATAATTCCTTTTTGATGCTATAATGGAAAACCAGATGTTTTGCAGTACCTAGAGATACATGCTGGACAGGACAAACATAGTATGTCTTCAGCATCCTCAGATGCAATAAAAGGGCAAAATTCTGACAGCGTTTCTACAGTTGCCCATATTTGAACCTTAATTATGAATGTTCATGACGACAAAGTATGATTGCTCAGATAATGTTAAAAGGAATGGAAACAGGACAGGAAATATACGATTGTATCTCATGAACTCAAAAAGCCAGGAGTAAATATAGAAATATTCTCAGCTTTTGTTTTGAAAGATGATCAAGCCTCCTTTCTAATCTTTAATTTGTTCTTTCCACCACTTAGTCTCAATTATGAAATAAAACTAAGGTCTAAAAAAATTTACAAAATGAATATGCTTAAAATTTTGGAATTGCATCTTATTGGAGCTTCACACAATCCCTGCATTTGGACAAGCTGATTAATTTATACTGTTATAGCAAACTACCAAGTCCTTAGACCAATGAATGATTTCATTAAGAGTACTAAAAGGTAGATTTTTAGTTGGTCAACTCAAGAATATATACTAATTCCAACACTGCCATATTCTAGACATTAGCCACAATGTCTAGTGTCTTCTAAAAGCACCTTAACTTACTACCTTTTTGTTACTGGCATTCCCCTGGGAAGAACTGCACATGTGATCTCTTTGGGTTCCTGCCTTCCAACAGATAGGCTCTACATTGGAAGGAGGAGAAAAAACAGGGGAAAAAAATTAATCAACCCATGCAATAGTCATAGAACTTCTAGATTAAAAAAAAAAACCCAAAACATGACAAAATTTTATAAAGTTCATTTGTCAGGAGAAAAGGGAAAAAAAAATAAAACCCCACAAAATCTTCTCCTGAATTTTTCTATAGATTACAGAAAATTCTACTTTGCTAGGACAGGAGCATCACAGATCAGTCTTTGCTGTGCAGCTTTAGTGTGTCTCGCAGACATACAGATCCTAAAGCCCTCGAGCACAGTATTTTAGAATTTAGAGTCTGAAAGCAGTTTACGTGTGACTGGAGACACAAGCAGATTCCACACTGGCTTACTCAAACATTTAACCCGTGTAGTCTAGATGTGTAGTAACATGTCTAACTATATAACAGAGCATACCAGTTAAAGAAATAGGTACATCTTACATTTGCAAAACCTAACCTAAAACTCTGTTTTACCATACCTGCTCATCTACTAATTAAGCAGATTTTAATGTCTTTTTCCTCTTCCCACAGGAGCTGAATGCGTGAACACAATGGCTAAATTTGGGCCACTGCAGATATCATCCCTATTAGACAACTATTTAATAGACTGTTTTTAACAGTATCTGGATAATTAGGAAATAAGCTAGATAATGATTTCTCAAACACCTCAGGTAATAAGGAAATAACTGGATCTTTCAGTAGTGCCCCCCTGAAGATGCTGTGCTTGCAGTTATCATTATGGGCAGTTAAGTCTGAACTTCATACCCAACCTGAACTTAATGTTTAAGACAGCCTTGCCCCTTACATAAGCACATAGCAATACTCTACACATCAGCTTGTGGCTCTTCAAAAAAGAACCTCTGCTGTAGCTAATCTGACAACAACAAAGAATGTTCAGCCCTTGAAGATTTAAGAAAACTACACAACAATCCACCTCAAAGGCTACCTTTGTTAACAGGGAAATTTAAACAAAAGCATATGTCCTGCAGAATATTTTGCAATTTAGTACCAGTATTTACACTCAAAAGAGGTGAGGCATGGAGAGGTGTGTGGAAGAGAGAAGTATCATGGAAACTACATTTTTTTTTAATACAGGATGAGACACAGTTGATCTTTATCAGCAGAGTTTTTTTTGGTCAAAGCTGTAGTAGAGGCTGTGTGACACCTGAGACAGGAAGTTGCACTGACATCCCCCCACATACTTCTCAGCATTAAGTGAAGCCCTGTAGAAGAATTGCTTCTGAGCAAAGCTGTCCATAAGACACTTGCAAAGCAAAAAAGACAGCAAGAGGAAGAAAAAGATCCAAGCACTCCAGGAATTCCTGATGCTCACCTTTTCTTGTATCTATTTTAAGATTTGAACTCAGTAACATTACTAGTCTGAAGCTCAATTTTCAAATACCCTTACCTGTGACACTGATTGCATTAACCATTTAATGAGTTACTTATGTGTGTATTGCATTTAGATTTATAACATCGGAAGTAATCCATGACGAGAACTATGACTTGAATTAGTGTATTAGCTACCTTCAAACGCCTAGGAGACCTGATAATGTACCTGACTCTTAAAAAAAAAAAAAATCATGTAGGGGTATGATAACTAGACTGCAAAATTTAAGAGCAGTGCATAAGAAAAGCATGTTGTTTCTTTCACAGAAGCATCTATACTGTAATTTATTCATAACCCAGCAATCCTATTAGGATTTTGTTGGCTTATATTAATGATACAAAATGAATCTAGATCTCATCGATGAAAGTGAAAGCTGCATAAGAGTTAAATACACCCCTACATTTCATAAGGTAGCTCATGAGTTAATTAAGTCTCCAGTCATGTTTATTACCACATTTAGCTGCCACACGTGAAAATCTATTCAGGAGATATAAAACACACATTCATCCAATTTGGTTTTATTCTCGAATAAGTCACATTGGTTTTATTTAGCTTCTTACCCTATTGTTGGGTTGATGTTGGGATCAAAACTATCTTCTACAAATCTCCATACGATACTTGATTTGCCCACACCAGTGTCCTAAAAAGAGAACAAGGAGACATTAGCTGCTATGAACAGATGATATCTTTTTGTCTTCAAATCTTGCAATATACTGTACATGAATGACTTGCTCCTGCAGAAGATCTCAGAGAAGTTTGACTCTAAAGTACTTCAGGTATTATATTAGCTTAGTAGAAAAGTGAAAGATCTCTAACAAGATGTTCAGGTAGTTTTATGAAGGACCAGAACACAAGCATTCATGCTCATTATGTTTGTTTGGGTTTTTTTTTTCTAAAGCTCTGCCCAAATTGCATTTGAACAGGAGTAGGAAAAGACCATCTACCACTTCTACCAAAACATACAGGAATTGAGTATGGTACCATCTTTGCAAGCCAATAGAGCACATAACACATGTATGACACACACACACACACATTTCAACGCCTGACTAATGCCGTCCCACCCTGCTTAATGAAAGACTTGCAATTTCTTCTGTGACACACCTGAAACATATTTCTAATGTAACTCTGCTGAGCTACAAATGGTAAAAGAGGAAACATAATATGAAAATCCTGGATTATTTATTGGCTCCATTGGCTTCATAGTGAAAAAATAAAAAGTGCCAGATTTAGGAGTGAAATAAATTATTAGACATAAAACTGTTCTCAGTAGAAACTAGACCTTTTAAATGGTCATTTAGTTAGGATAGGTGAAGATAAACTTTTTGCTTTACATCTCCAGAGTAATTAATATTAAAAAAAAAAAATACTCAAGGAATCACATAATTGAAAATGAAGTTTAATGTCATTGATGTGTTTCCTTGAATCTTCTTGACATTGGAGTAAATCAGGTACAATAGGAATACTTAGGCTTATCTTTTCAAGCTGTTTTCCTGTCAGGGAAAAGCATATTATTCCAGTTCTGTATTTGCACTCTCAATAATCAGAGCAAATCTGAAGACAACAAACACAGATGCAGCTCTTAGCTCCGCGAGTTCAAGGGCCAGTTTTCCTATGTGCTTATTCACCTTTTCTTATGTGACAAAAGGTTTCTCGGTTAGATGAACGCAAACAGTAAGCAGTAGTCACCCCAAATGCCTTCAAAACACAAAGGGCACACAAACACATAACTTCTCCCCTCAGAAGGGCAACGTAGCCATTTAGAAACATAAAACCATTCAACAAATCATACTCTATACAAGACAAGGTTTAGATCCAGGTGGAGACAACTCCATCTAGTCAATATGAGGCTCTTCACTGAAGTCCTCACCAAACCAAGCTGGGGTTTTTTTCCCCCCCCAACTTTTACTTCAGTTTCCTTGATGTCTCCTCTTTCAACACCTGCAACACTTCGGGCACTTTGAAGCCTGCATACGTTGTTAAACAAAGTTCAGGGCTCCCTCTCCACGGAGTTTGACTTCAGGTGCTTTTATTGATTTTTAAAAAGGTCGAGTCTACAATACCATAAAAGAAGCTCCGAAAGCACACACAAGATGCTCGTGCATCCCGTCGTTTTTAAAGTAAAACACGGCGGGGAAAAAGCCTCAGGAGGAGCAGAACGTACGCGTGGGAGCCGCCTCCCCCGGGGCAAAGGGCCCTCGCGGCTGCCTCACGGGGCCGGGACGCGCCAGCAGCTCCGGCGGGAGCGCGGCCCACCCTCCGCCGAGCGAGAGAAACCCCTGCTCAAAGCTCCTCTGCAGCCTCACACGGAGATTTCAAGCCAGCACCTCAGCACCCTCCCTGCCGCCCGCGCCGGGGCCCCACGGAGAGGCGGCCGCGGAACACTTACCCCTAGAAGGCAAACTTTCAGCTCCCTCAGAGCCATGGCCGGGCAGACTGCGCCTTCAACGAGCGTCTGAGGCGCAGCCCAGAACGATCATAGCCCCCCTCCGCAGACACGCGTACGCCCGAGGCCTGCGGGGGCAGCCCCCCGCCTCCCCCGCGCCGCGATTACCAGCGCCCGTCCGTCCCCAGGCTCCACGGACGCGCCGCCATCTTGGGCGGCCCGCGGGGGTCACCTGACCGCCCGCCGCGGGGCGCTGCCCCCCCACGAAGGGACGGCGGGTGCCGAGGGGCGGGGCCGCTCCCTCACGGCAGCTGCTTATCAAACCCGCCGCGGCCTGTGCGCGCACGGGCTGCCCTGCGGGGAGGAAGGGGCGGTGGCTCCTCCTCCTCCTCCTCCTCCTCCTCCTCCTCCTCCTCCTCCTGCTGTTTCTGCTCCCGCTGCTCACCCGTGTCCATGGCAAGATGGCCGGTAAGTGCGGCCGGGGGCGGGAGAGGGCGGCGCTGGGGCGGCTCAGCCGCTGCTGCTGCTGCTGCCGCCGGCCCGGCCGTAACCCCGCCGAAACCAACCCCCCGCTGTTTCTCTTCTGTTTTTTGTTTGTAGGGATTCCTTTGTATTTTATGGATTTGCAGGATGACTTAGATGATTGTGAGTAACTGTTTATTTTATTTTCCTGCTCCCCGCTTAGGCCTTCCCCGCCCTCCCACCCTGGGCTCCTTCTGTCGCGCTTTTTTCCCCCCCCTCTTTCCTCGTTTTTATCCGTGGTAGAGCGAAGGGAGGGTTTATGAGGCTGTTTGGGAGCGAAGGCTTGCAGGAGGTGCAGGTTCGGGAGCTGTGTGTGTCTGTAGGAACGCGTCCGTGACAGGCTGGGCGGGCTCCCTCCCTCGCTCCCTCCCTCCCTCGGCGCCTCTCGTCCGCGCTCCACAGCGCGCTGGGTGAGGGGTCAGGGGCAGCTTCTTGCAGGCAGGGTTTGGGGAACGAGGGCTGGCAAGCGGGCGGCAGCCCCGGAGCGGCGTGTGGGAATTGGCCTCCCGCACAGACCGTGCTCAGCGCTCCCAAGGGAGCCCGCGGCCAGTCTCTGGGGAAAGAGGGTTTGAGGGAGCGGTACAAGTTAGCCTCGAGTGGCCAGNCGCTCACCCGTGTCCATGGCAAGATGGCCGGTAAGTGCGGCCGGGCGCGGGAGAGGGCGGCGCTGGGGCGGCTCAGCCGCTGCTGCTGCTGCTGCCGCCGGCCCGGCCGTAACCCCGCCGAAACCAACCCCCCGCTGTTTCTCTTCTGTTTTTTGTTTGTAGGGATTCCTTTGTATTTTATGGATTTGCAGGATGACTTAGATGATTGTGAGTAACTGTTTATTTTATTTTCCTGCTCCCCGCTTAGGCCTCGTCCGCGCTCCACAGCGCGCTGGGTGAGGGGTCAGGGGCAGCTTCTTGCAGGCAGGGTTTGGGGAACGAGGGCTGGCAAGCGGGCGGCAGCCCCGGAGCGGCGTGTGGGAATTGGCCTCCCGCACAGACCGTGCTCAGCGCTCCCAAGGGAGCCCGCGGCCAGTCTCTGGGGAAAGAGGGTTTGAGGGAGCGGTACAAGTTAGCCTCGAGTGGCCAGGGGATTTCCAAGCTGTGGTAGCGCAAACGCGTGAGACTTAAACGCTGACGCCGTGTGTTCGGCTGAATCCCTGTGGCAGGTGCTCGTGTAGACGTCTCGGACGCGGGGAGGAAAGAAAATCGGGCGTTGTAGGCGCTGACACAGACCGGCGGTTTAGGTTAAGTACATTGTGGTAGGTGCTAGACCAGGCGACAGCTCCACCTCAAGCTGGTACAGTTCGGAGTTGTGTTGGAGTAGGGCCGAAAAACTTACTGGAATAGCATGGTTAGAGCTGATGCTTGAGGAAATAGATAGGTCTTTGACTTCTGTGAACTTGTATTGCTGCGTGTGGGGTGGTTTCATTGGCGCTTTGGGATGCCAGATTGACTTTTTGTCAATAAAAAGTGAAAGCTGCTACTTTGACTGTTGGTTTGCCATAAGACCGTTGTTGTTTAGTGGTGCTAGAAAATGTGTAACAGATTTATTTCCCTCCATCTCCTAGGCTGATATGAATGATATAATTTAGGAAGAACAACATCTTTAGGAATGCCAGGGAAATGTTGGAATACAACTAAGATCCAAAGGATTCTATTGGAAAGATGTAGAGTGCAAGCAGTAGAAATAAATGCAAACTTCTGTGTTCTGTTATGGGTCTTGACCTTGAAACAAGAGTTCAAGTTTGTTTTCATTAGTGTTCTCTGGCTGTTCTGTTGAGACAATGAGTAAATAGATTTCTCTGTCAAGTCCATTAAGTAGTATAATGCTTGTAGGCAAAACCCTAGTTTGAGTCATGAAGTTAATAAAGAAGATAAGATAAAGGTGGAAAGCTTTGAACAAGCCACTCTAGTGGAAGGTGTCCCTGCTCGTGGCAAAGGGGTAGGAAGTAGGCAGTCTTTAAGGTCCTTTCCAATTCAAACCATTCTGTCATTCTGCAAGCAGTAATTAATAAGACACTTAAAACTGCTGTAAAAGAAATTACAAGTTTCACAATGAGTATGTAAATAAATGTGTGTCTTATAGCATTATTGAAATCTTATTTCATAATTTTAAAACATTATTTAAGTTCATTAATTTGATGATGTGTTTAGAATTGTGGCCTTGAAAACTGTTTTCTGTTTATGTTAAGAGCCAACTTCACATGTCCTGTCTAGACTGAGATTCTGCTGTGCTAACAGAATCAGTCTGGCAAAGAGTTTGTGATGTGTTTTAGGAGTATCTCAGTGAAATAAATCCCTGCAATTGGATTTTTACTTCATCATTTTAGTTTGTCTTGTGCACATTGAAGCTTAATTCCCTTGAAACACGTGGAGAATCTGGGGGATTCCTCTGACTATGGGGAAAGCTGTAGTTAAATCTACCTAAATTCATTGACAACAGTTTGAAACTTGTTTTTTGTAAGGTAAGAAACGGGATCATCTGCAAAAATAATTAGCTTAATTATGCCCTTTGTACAGTAAAGAAAGTGTGTTTTTAAAATTGTTTTTCCCTCTAAAAACATTGGGGAGGGAAAATTACCTTAATGGGCTTCTGAAATCATTGCACTTTGCACTAGTATTTACTGTTTTGTATTGGAAAAAGTGGACAGTAATACTGGATAGTGATGTTGAATTGCATAAGTAAATCCTGTGACCTTGTAGGTGTTTCTTCTAGGATCTAAGCAGCTTTTAAGTCTAGGCCAAACGAAGACATGGTAAACTGAAGTTCAACTGTGGATACTGTCGTGTGTATTCTTGTTTGTAAGTGGATAGATTTCAAGCTTGCTTGTTTAATATTGTTAAGAGGAAAAATACTGAATGTTTTATTCACTTCTGAAAGAACACTAGACGAGTTAAATACTAGTTCATTATTTTTCTGTAATTTACTTTCGAGTACTCTGGTGCATTATGAAACTTGTAAGTACCTATGGCTTCTTATTTTGTGGAATAAGAAATACAAAATTACTGAGAGTATACTCTCGAGAGGAGTACTGAGAGTGTATGGGGGGAAAAAATGCAGGTATTTATCTGTCTCGATCCTGAGCATAAGTAGTTTTCTCTATCTTCCATCTGATCCAAGAAGCACTGGTGTGTGCTTAGCTAACTTAAACGAATAATAGAACTACTCCAAATAGTAAAATTAAGTATGTTCATCACGATGACAAAATTAGTCCCAGGGGTAGTATTGTAGTCAAATTTAGCATTGAGATTAACTTCGTTGTCATTTGAATTGGTAGGAATTCTGAAATATTTTAAGTGAACTGATAAGTGCCTTCATTTGTCATGAAGTGCCTTAATTCAAAAAGAATGTACAAATTCAGAAAGAAGTACAGATGAGTTCTAGATAAAGTTAATGGCAAGTATAACTTTTTTAAGATCTAATACGTGTTTCTTTGTATAACAGATGGCTAATCTCAGAAATTAGCTAGTGAGAGAGTGTACAATTTGTATGTATTTTAAAAATACATATATTAATTGCATAGATATAAGGATGGTCAGAGTTGGGTTGCAACCTCAGAAAGGAAATCTGCAATCCTGAGTTCCTTGAAGACTATACTTTCTTAAACCAATCTGCCTTTTTCTTTTGCTAAAGACCCAGGTATAACAATTTTACTTGAGTGTGTTCAGATGATTTCCTCTTTAAATGATCTGTGTTTCTGAAAATGTTTTAGCTCATGTTAAATAATTGGAAAGCAGAGTTTTATATGTGAAATAGGTATTTTTCTGTAGGAAAAAAAGCTGAGGCTTGGTACCTCTCTATAACGCAGGATTTGATACTAGTTATTTATAATAGGTATTAATGTAGTTTAGAGCCAAATTCATTGTGCCAGGTTGTACATTAAGGGATTCTTTAGGAAAGAGTGTGTGTGATTAAAATAGTCCTGGTAAAGTAAGAGTGAAGGCCGTGGCTGGTCTCTTCTCCCAAGTAATGAATGACAGGACAAGAGGAAATGTCCTCAGTTTGTGCCAGTGGAGGTTCAGATTGGTGTTTTGGAATAACTTCTTTACTAAGAGGGTTATTAAATACTGGAACAGTTAGCCCAGGGAGGTGATGGAGTCACTGTCCCCAGAGATAATCAAAAGAGATACAGGTGAGGTGCTGAGGGACATGGCTTGGCAGTGTGAGGTTAGTGGTTGACCTTGATTATCTTAAAGGTTTATGATACTGAAGATGGGATTATGTAATACTTTACATACACATTCTTGAATTTTCCAAGTGTCAGTGGGAGAGGGTATTCCTGAATTTACAACATGGGGAACTTGAGCTCTAAGTGAAACTAGCCCTGGTTTGCCTTTAGTTATTGATCTAAAGCTCTGCTGGTTTCCAATATGAAAATACTGTGTAAATTCCACAGCTGGAAAAAGGGAAGTCTCTGCCTGTAGAGGCACAACCTAGAGTTCCTGGATTATAACCTCATAGGCACAATTTCAAATACAACCTAGGTGGCTTGTCATTGTGCTTTCACATTCTTACCAGTTTGGTGCTTTGTTTACTATTTTAAATCTAATATTAGTGTCCTGCAAGTTAGAAACTGGCTTATTGTCTTCGGGGGTTGTCACTCACAGCATACACACTGGTTTGAGAGATGACTTTTTGCATATGAGAAGACTGTTGGCTCAAGTTGCATGTATGTATGATCATAGTTGGTTTATTATTTATCTGAACAAAGAGTGCATAACTCTAGGAATGCTTGGCTGCGTAAGTTGTAAACCCAGAGCAGGCATATCAGCTACTTTAGTGCAACCCTTTCTGTAGATTTCATTTCTGTATGTGTTCCTATATCCATTGCTGAAATGATAGGATTTGTGTGAAAGATTTTTTTGTTGCAGGCACATTATTTCACTGCTTTTGTTCTAAGGATGACAATTTAAAACCATAAATTGTCAGCAAAGTTATTCTGTTACCTCTACTCTTCACAGTCTAACTTTTTGTCTGTAATCAAGTGCATGTTACTGAATTAGATGATAGTAATACTTGGTTAGGCAAATCGTAACAGGTGGTATAGTAATATTTGGTTAAAAGTCTGAAGCTGCAAATAAAAAAAAAAAAGGCTTAAAACAGAGTATGTTTACATGGGTAAGTCATTAGTTGATAGGTTGGCAGTAAA
The DNA here is from genome assembly GCA_013401255.1 of Urocolius indicus. Lineage (NCBI taxonomy): Eukaryota > Metazoa > Chordata > Aves > Coliiformes > Coliidae > Urocolius > Urocolius indicus. The sequence goes on from WBNH01000676.1 coordinate 393,628, forward strand.
AAGCTCCCAGTATGCTCATGAGTAAAGTGAAGGTGAAGATTTTCCTTGAGCTACCAGTCTGATTTAGATGTACAGCACCCAGTAACTACAGTGAGAAAAATGTGCCTTGGCAACTTTGAAACTGGCCCAAGATATTACTGTTCTAAAACAACAGAACTGTTCTGTACAGTTAGGGATTTTCTGTTGTTAAAATTTCAATGGGTTTTTATTGTTTTGTTGTTTTTTTTTTAATGAGACTTGCTTTCCTTTTGAAGGTGTCAGTTTGTGGCACACACTTCTGTTGGCTGAGCACTCTTAACTCATATTGCCTGTGGTTAGGTCCTCTCAAATGTAGAAGTAAAATTTGTTATAAGTCAAAGATTCGATGACACTTAAATTATGTTTCAAAGCTTGAATTTACAGATCTGTATGCAAGTGTTACTCTTGACTTCATTAGGCACAATTCAAGATAATATTTTGTAAACCGTTTCCAGTAATGTACAAATTCTTTTCCTTTGAAGGATATCTCTAAAAAGAAATAGTTATTGGTATAGTGTGTTTTACACTCTAGCTTTTCTTGCTGACTCTTAGATTTTAATTTCTTGGGGGTTACTCTTCTTGTTTTTCAAGTTGGATTTGAAGATTATGGACCAGACTGTGATAGCATGAGGATAACAGCATTCTTGGATATTCCTGGACAGGATAACTTAACTCCACTGGCTCGTCTAGAAAAATATGCTTTCAGTGATAACATATTTAACAGGTAAGGGTACAATATCTATGCTTGATGACAACCGAGTCTGATAGCATTGTGGACGTTAAGGTGTCACTGCTTTTTTTATTATCTTCCTCAGCTCATGGCTAATACTATTTCTGTTTGAATAACTTTTGTATAACTTTTCCATAAAAAGAAGTTTTGATTCTTGGTTATCTGAATAAGATCTCTTGAACCCATCTGTGTTGTTGGGACTTTGAGAAACTGTGTAACTAGTGTGTCTAAATGTTCAGAGAAGAGTTTGGTCTTTTTTGAAGTGCCCATTTACATTTGATAAGTTTCCCTTATATCTCATTTACATGTTGTCAGGATTTTAAGGCAATTAATATGTTGTTCATTCCACAGGCAAATTATTGCCAGAAGTCTTCTGGATGTCTTCCGAGATTTCAGTAATAATGAAGAAGACTTCCTGACTGTAATGGAAATAGTGGTCAGACTCTCTGAAGATTCAGGTTTGAAAGTTGTTTTGGTTTTGTTTTTGTTTTTTTTTTTCTAATTATTGGTTTTGTAACTTATTTTCCTTAAACTGCAATTTAAAATGCACTAGTTTTTAATTTTGAGAAGTCCATGAGTGAATGAATGAAACTAAATCATCCAACAGGAAGATCTGTCAGTGGCAAAGTTGGGGTTTTTTTCTGGTTTTGAAGTGTTTTGTGTGGCAGATGTAGAAATGAAAAGCTCTTATTTATTATAGGGCCTGAAGTAATATTGGTTCAAGGATTTAATTACATCTGAATTTGTGGTATATGTGGCACAGAATGGTTTTAATACCTTGTGCATACATTTGTGACAATTGAGATTTCTGGCTAGTCTCTGGACTCTGATATATGTGAGGCTGTTCTATTTTATTCATCTTCCCTGTAAGAACAGGCAATATCAGTGGTGATATTTCTTTGTTTTGAGTGTTTTCCTCTGTAAACACATTAAACAAAACAGCTACTTTTTTTTTAAGGTACTTACTGTAATTTCTGATTTACTAATATAGCTTTGACCTTTTTTTTGTTTCTAGAACCTACTGTACGTACAGAGCTGATGGAACAAATACCTCCTATTGCCATTTTTCTCCAAGAAAGTCGACCGAAATTCCCAACAGCATTTTTTGAATACCTTATGCCCATAGTAGTGAGATACCTCACAGATGTTAACAATCAGGTAGGAAATCAGACAACAGGAATTGAATCATTGGAAAACTCTGTGTGGTTCAGTGAATTTAAGGCATGAGATTGAGACGTGGCTTTTATGTAGTGCCTTGTGTTTATTGGTTTCAGCACACTTTGCTAGGGATGTCTGAATTTTGATTTTTGCACTTAGCAGATAATGGGAAACTTACAAGATTTGCCTAGGAGCATATTGACACTGTCTGTTAACTGGATGACTTACAAATCCTGTCTCCTACTTCATCTTTTGGCTTTTCCTTTGAATTTGACGGAGTGTCATCTAAGGATTATATTGAACTTCAGTATTTATTACTAATTCAGTGTTCAAACTGGTTGGTTATTTTTTTAATAAAAACGCCTTTTGTGATTCTTATATCAGTAAACTTCTTTATAGTAACATATTCATTTTGTCTTGTTAATAGGTTAGAAAGGCAGGTCAGGAAGCACTGCTTATACTGCTAGAACAAGATCTTGTTGCTCAGAGTGACATTGAAAATAAGGTGTGTCCAATTCTGTTGGACCTCTCTGCTCCTGACAGTGATGATGAGTACAAGGTGGAAGCTGTTAATGTAAGTGAAGTTGGAAGACATATCTTTTAATCAGTTTTGTTCTCTATCTTTTAGCAGTACTACTATCAAGCTCTTTTAGAATGTATCAGCTCTGCATGAAATTTTTGTGAGCAAAAACCCTACAAAAATGAGTATTGTACTTGCATCTTTATTGTCCTGAGAACTTTACCTTAGTCGTGGAACTCAAGCATTTTATACCATTACTGTTTCAGTTTGGTATTCCTTCTCTATTTGTCATTAACTCTGTTGCAAATTGGGAACCTGCTATTGTGATATAGGTGAAGCTTAAGTGTGATAAGCTGTTAAGCTTTGAATCTGTAGGTTTCTTAGTAATTTGTAGTATAGGGCACCCTTTAAACAATGTGAATATACAAAGAATTTGAGCTGAGTCAGGGCTCAATGCACTGTACTGAGAGGTTAAGATAATTTTTAACTGAATTTGAGAAGAAAATAAGACTGTATGGAGTACTGTTTATTCATGCCTTTGACTAAGTGTAGAGGTACTTAGGGTAAGCTTTCCCTAGGTCCTGTACCTTTTGTGTAAGAGAGAAGTCTGAACTTCTGTTGAACTTCAATAAAGTGCTTGGGCAATATTCTTTAAGTAGTACTTCTTGAGAATTGAGCTATACAATAATTGAGAACAACAGTGTTGTTATACGTTTAAAAATGTAAAGCATTAGATCTTCACACTTAGAAGAAGTGTTTCACAAAATGATAAGAGGCTTTTTCCTGTAGATAATGGATGCATTGAGTACTGGAATTGAGTATTAACAAGAACTACCACTCCCTCTATAACAGTAAGATGAAGTCCAGGAATAGTGCTGACATTAAATAAAATAAGCAATCAACCTTTTTGTGTTTATTCACTAACATATTTGAATTTTTTGTTTAACACAAAACATCTTTGATATTTAATCCTATATTTTTTGAAAGATCAAGTTTAAGGAGGCTGTCTTTATACTTCAGTATGCCAAGTGGCTGTCAGAATGGTAACCAAATAAGTTTAAAATGCAGTGGGTTTTTAGCAGCCTTATTTTAATTCTTGTTAAGATCATTATGTTCCTCCAACATTTTCTTTATACTTGCTCTACCAGGTTTCAGAATAAGGTTGTACAAGTATGAATGATGACCTGATCTTAATTCTTAAGTGTTCTGAAAAAAAACCCAGTGTTTCCTAATGACTTTCAATAAACCAGTTGACTCCACGGAAGAGTGCTGGTGTGTAATTACATTTCAGCATGAACGTCTGATACTTGACCTGTAAAATAGTTTTACTCACTAGATTTTCATCTTCCTTGTTTGGGATTTGGGTGTTGCTTAGGCAGTTTTCCAGAGTGACAGCTGAGCACTAGATGTCTTCTAGGAGTTTGACGATTTGTAGGAAAGGCCTTGAATATTGTCTTCTTTGCTTCTTATTTAGCATTCTGTTATGAAGGCAATTGTTTCTACAAGTAAAGCTTATTTTTATGGAGGTAGAAAGCTTCAGTAACTTTGGAAAAATAAAAATAGCAAGATGAGTACTGTTAATCTGGTAACACTTGTGTAAGCATTAAACTCCTGGTGCTGCAGGCAGAATGCTTGAGTAGAAAGGTACGTGAAGCCCCTTCCTCTTTACTGTTGCAAAATGGAACCATTACAACACTTTCTCCCAGAAAGTGGGAGCTGAAGGGAAACATACAATTCAAAGCACCTGATTTTCCCAGTAGAAACGTGGGTTTTAGTGGCAGCTGAAATTCAGAGTTCCTTAGAAAAAGCTAAATTAATGAGCATGTTAACTGCTGAAGTGTCTAAGGGTGATTCCTTTAGGGTATGTGTTAATTTGTGTTACTCTCTCTTTTCTCGTACTCCTAGTACAACTAAAGATTGTGATTTTTTTTTTTTTTAATTATTTTTTTTTTAATGCTGGCTAACGCAATGGAACTTGTGTCTCCTCTGTACAAAATGCCAGTGTATGCCACATTGTGAAACATCTTGAAAATACAATTATGGATACAAGTTTATATACCTGGATAGAAAAGACAATTGTGCACAGAAACGTTGAGTTCAGGACAATGTTGTAGAATGATTTTATTTAAAAACTGTGGTTGTGCATCCCATAAAACAGGTGCATGAAAAGGTGAATAATTTGTAGCACTTGTGTCTGTTGGTACTTGCTTTTGGACGTAATTTAAACATTTGGACATGTTTACAAACTTTATAGTTTCCTTTTCCTTATGCATATCCCCTTCTTGATTATTAGATTATCTGTAAAATGGCTTCCATGTTGAGCAGAACAACCGTTGAACGTATGCTGCTTCCTCGTTTCTGTGAACTGTGCAGCGATGGGAAATTGTTTCAAGTCCGAAAGGTTGGTGTGTTTTCAACCTTAAAATACTATAAAGTTAATTTGCATGTTGCTCCTCAAATGCCTTTCCGAATAATTTAGTCGTATCTTCTAGCTGATGAATTTTGAAAGAGCATGGAAAAGCAGTTTTAATTTATTGACACAGTTATATCTTTTGTAGTTCAGTAAGGAAATATGTAATAGTCCTTAGTGAATAGCTTTGATGTAGCAGTTAATCTGATCTTGCACATTTAATGGTTTTGCACGATGTTTTTTATGCAACTATACTTAGTTATAGAATGCAAACAAGTTACCTTTTGTCATCTTACTTCAAAACCAGAAATTCAAAAGCAATAAATAGAAACAGCCTTCCTTTAAAAAAAATACTAACATCTGGTGTTACTGAAAGGAGAAAACCTTAAAAGTGTTAGACTTATTTTAATTCATGTTAGAGTACAAAAGGAAATTTGTAGCATAAGAAGTCTTAAAATATTTCAGTATTTCATGCAGAGCTTCAGCTTGGTCTTTAACATAAGCTGCCCTTGTTGGAATTTGAGCTGCTTTATAGCCTTCTAAATAAGCATGTAGAATGAAGAAACTTACACTAGCAGAGTCCTATCTCAATTTCATGTTTTGACAACATCTTTTTCCAGCATGACAAAACGTCCCTTTTGCCTTAATTATAGCATTATCATGTTAAAAATATGGCACAAACTCAAGACCTTGATTAAACTTTACTTCAGCAAAGTGCTTAAGCCAGTCTTAGCCATAGCAAAGATAGTTCTGTGAGTACACCTAAGTCCTTACCCTCGTATCATATTTTAGTCTGCTTGGGTTTTGACAGCTGCTGTTCAAAGTAATTTAAACTGTCAAGTAGGCTTTATTGTCCCTTTTAGTGAATACTGAAGTAGATAATGCTCTTCATGCAAAAACCTGTATTACTATTGATTTCAAAGGCAGGTGGCTTACAGAAGCTTGCTCCGAGTCTTTGTTCAGGATGAGTTCATGTTACAGTATGTAGTTACATGGCTGAAATTTGAATAGTCAAACATGTACCATTGTTACATGAGAAATAATGCATGGTGAAGTAGATAATAAAGCTAATGTACTTGAAAGAGCCAGAATGTTATTAACAACTTTTTTTATTTCTTAGATTTGTGCAGCTAATTTTGGTGACATTTGTAATGCAGTTGGGCAAGAAGCCACAGAAAGACTGCTGGTATGTAAAAATCAAAATCAATTAACAGGACTTGTATTTCTCAGTTCAAAAGACTTAATAGTGAGTTCTTTCATTGGATTTTCTGTAATTATTCAGTGTACATGCATTTTTCTCAAACTGGTTTGGCTTAGGCTTTGGTTGCAATTATATAGCAAAACTGGGAATGAGTAGAAATGCAAAGTTCTTGTTTTGCAAAACCTTGTTTTCAAATGTAACTGACAGCACACACACGTATATGTATATATATACACATATATGCACACACTCTCTTTAGAATTACTCTTTTTTTCCCTGAACTAGATGATCAGTCATGTTACAATTTCAGGAAAAACAGGCCATTAATTATGCACTAGGGAAGAACAGAAAGCATTTAGTTATGCATAAAATTCTAATGATGGATATCTGAGACAAATAGTTTTTCCAATTTCATCAATTAATATGCTTTAACCTATCAGTGTTTCTTCTGTTGTTCACTTATTTTATTCTTTTTGAATTGTATCCAATTTCCAAACAAATACCTTGATAGCTGCTGCAGTCTATTTCATTTTTAATTAGTCTTGGTGTTTGCTTGTGTTTGGCAGATTCCAAAGTTTTTTGAGCTCTGTTCTGATAGTGTTTGGGGAATGAGAAAGGCTTGTGCTGAATGCTTTATGGCAGTGTCTTATGCCACATCCCCAGAAGTTCGTAGAAGCAAACTATCCCCACTGTTCATCAATCTTATTAGTGACTCTTGCAGATGGGTAAGTAACTCACTCTGTAGTTCATACATCTTCCCAGGCAGATCGTACACAAATAATGGGCAAGTCAGAAGTGTACTGTAGAAGTTCTCTAAGCTACATTTGCTAACATTACAGTCTAATCTGCTAAAATCTAATGGCTGTGTTTTGGGTTTGTACTGGGAACAGTGCCAAAAACCCAGGGATGTTTGGGTTATTGCTGAGCAGTGCTTGCATGGTATCAAGGCCTTTTCTGCTTCTCATGTGGCCTTGCCAGGTGCACAGGAATCTGGGAGTGTGCATGGCCAGGACAAGGTGAAGGGCTGTTCCACAGAACAGGACATAATACCCAGTATAAAAAGTGTTAGTGGGGAGGAGCCAGTCACTGCTTGGGCATCAGTCAGTGTGTGATGAGCATTGGGCATCACTTGTTTTGCTTGTTTTTCTGTTCCCTGTGTTTTATTTCTCTTTGTTAAATTTCTTTTAATTGCAATTACTATATATTTGTTGTTATCTTCTTTTTTTTTTTTTTTTCCTGATTCTTTGCCCCATCCTGCTTAGCAGGGTAGGAGTGAGTGAGCAGGTGTGTGGTGCTTAGTTGGTGACTGGAGTTAAACCATGACAACACTCTTCTGAGAACAGGTTGCTTGTGTTGCAGGTTTTAGTTGAAGTAGACAGTGATGTCCTTCAAATTTGTGGCTTTTAAAAAAACTTCTGTAGTAGAATTGTAGATGTGTGCTTAATATTCTGGCACCCCAGGTCCACAAGCTAATTTAATACTGGGTATTAAATGAAACTGTTACGAAAAGAACCAATTGAATCTTGCTAAAAAAAAATGGAATATTTGTTTTTCAGTATTGACTTTGTATGAGTGGCATAAATCCTGATTGTTGCCTTTATATTATCACAGGTTCGTCAGGCTGCTTTTCAGTCTCTTGGCCCATTTATTTCTACCTTTGCGAACCCTTCAAGTGCTGGTCTTTACATTCGAGAAGATGGGACGCTGAGTATCCGACCATCAACACAAGATGTGAATTCTAATTCCTGTCAGCTAAGCAACAATATAAATTTAACATCCTCTAGTACAAATGCTACGTTGTCCAGGTAAATTCATGGGAAAGATGTGGTGTTGTAGAAGGGGGAAGAAAGAAGTTAATTATTTTAATTGGCATTCAGGGCTAAAAATCTCAACTTCCATATATTTTTAGAAAAGGTAGAAAAGTGAGCTTGCATATATGTCTAAGTGCAGCCACTTGATTGAAAAATTCTCTCTAGGGGCTTCACAGGAAGGTAAAGTGAAAACTGTAGTACTAAAATAGATTCTATCTACAGAGAAAATAAGCTGCTGTGGTTGATGCTGTCTTTTACAGAGTATTTCACTGAATAGTATTGTTAGAGAGTACTTTAAGTTTTATTTGGATAACAGTGTATGTCTGTTACCAGTTCAGAACTACCAATGGAAATCAAACCAGAGTCATCGACTGAAGAGACTTCAGCTGAAGTTAATGCCAATCTCTCAGTTGAGAACCTAAATAAAGATGCATGGGAAGAAAGTTCAGACTGTACTAGTCCTGGAGAAGACATGTCTCAATTGTCTCAGGGTGACAAAGTTGCTGCTGGTGTTGTAGAAGTCACAAAGGACAGTTTTCCTCCAAGGAACTCAGGGCTACAGTCTGCTGAGGATGTATTTAATACTTTTTTGTACTGGCGCCCTCCTCTGCCTGATATAAGTCAGGATCTGGAGTTACTTCAGTTCAAGACTGAAAAGCACAAGGAGAGCTGCTCTGTGCCATGTAATAACTGCGTTGCTAGTTGTGAAATAAAAAAAGTTCTAGAAAGCTTACAGGAACACATAGATGATCCGGATGTTCAAGGTGAGACTCTTAACAGTAAAACATGTTTTCTCTGGGCAGGTTTTCTCCTGACTCTAACTACAAAAGGGAAAAGACTTGTTGAAATTTGTTCCAACTATCTTAAATTTGAAGTACTAGAGCTAAGTACTGTGGTTTTAGGGTCAAAGCTACCTGTTACTAATTGAATTAATCAAATACTTGATTGAGTGAGTGCCCTAATTTCAAGTTATCTTTCCTTAGCCTCCTCACACAAGCCCATTGATAAACAGACTGAAGTGATGATAGCCTGATAGTGGGATGCATATATTGTTCTACTTAGTCTCTTGAGTACTCTAATAAATTACAGGAGTTTTCATCTGCCCATTTATTGGTCCCTTCTCTGCATGCAAAGTCATATCTACAGGACCTGCAACATCATTTGGATTCCTTGCTGCAGGAGTAGTGAGTAGTAAGCTGACTGTCAGCATGGCATATTTACATGCCTCCATGTGCAAGGGAAAAAAAGAAATTCTTCGTGGATGCTGTAGGCTTGTGTAGATGCAGCTATCTCAGTTTCTACATTCTGAACTCCTAGTATCTTCATGTTCCTAGCAGCACTGTATTGTAATGCACTAATACAGTCTGTCCTAACTTTATCTGTGGTACAGTGGTGAACCTGACCTTTTGTTTTCTATCTGCTTCTGCAAAAGGGTTCAGAGAACTGGTTTAACCGGTTCCCTCCTCTGGATTTCCAAGCAGTGGAATCAATTAATATAACAACAAAATAATTTGTATTAAAATGTTTGTTAGCATTAAGAATGGGATGTGAGCCAGTATGTGGTGATACCTCTTAACAGGGAATTAGTAGAAATTTCTTTCGGTAGCAGAAATTGGTAGAATACTCTTGCTGAAAAGCTAATAAAATCATTATTCTTAATTTGTGATGGATTTGTGGAAGAGTAAAAGAGTAATAGGCCTCTCTAAGAGCAAATGTTTGTTAGGCTGCCATATCTGTGCAGCTCAGAAGAAAAAAAAAAACCAAAACTCTAGGGTGCTTTTTGCCTTTCCAGATGAACTAATTACAGGTTCAATGCTTTTAAGTGCAGAAGGGAAACTAAATAGTGTTCCATTGTTTTATACAGCTCAGGTCCAAGTATTGTCTGCTGCTCTTAGAGCTGCTCGGTTTGATTCTGTTGGTGAATATGAGACCAAAAAAATGGAAGAAAGCAGTGGCAAACTTCAGAACAAAACTATTTCAGATGAAACAACTGTTGCAGATGCTACGTGCAGCCAAGTGAAGGAAGATAGTCTTTCATCCCCTGTCTCCTGGGATAACATCAGTGACCAGTCTACCAGCAGTACACTAAAAAGCACAGTAAGTATGCATTGTGCTCCAGATCTGAAATGAATTCTTAGCAGCTGAAATACTGTGTGTGTTCATATTGTCACTGGCATAGTTGAGACAACTGATCTAAAGCCTTTCGACGTTACTATGCCATTAAAAAAAGGAAGTAAAGCTATTGAGGGCTATTATTTCTGTTTGCGCACAAGTTACCTAAGAGTTAAAAGTTTTGCAGTAGTCTTGCAGATTTTCTTCAGATGAGATGTACTAAGTACAGTCTCACCTATTCCTGTAATGAATCTATATATTACCTTTTATCACGAGACAAGAGGCTGAATGAGGCTGGTGACACATACACAGTTCCTGGTTACTATTTCTTTACTATAATGTACAGATAGGAGTAAAAAGAATTGTTTGCACAATACGTTGCTGGAGCTACTTGTGAAGAAGAAAGAAAAGCTCTCCTTGTCTGTGAACGAAAATTGCATATACAACCTGTGTAAACAAAAACGTAAAATTCTGTGTGAATGGCTGAATTTCTTATCTTTTTAGTCTTTTAATAGGTTTAATCCTTTTGAAGTTTTTTTGTTGATAATTTGGAGAGAGGTGTATGCTTCACAATATGGTAGGCGTGGGCATTTCCAGCAGTGTGTTCTAAAATGCCGAAAACTTTTATGATGGCATTAACTGACTTGAAGCAACAGATAAGCTTGTCTAGTTTGAATTCATGCCAAGAAGAAAGTAACCAGCCAAAATCTGTATTACTGTTGATTTTATTGTGTTAAATTAGATTTACTTTTTTTAGGATGTATATCTAAACTACTGTTCCCTTTGTTGCTGCAATGTTCTTAATAGTGTTTGTCTTGGTGTACAGCTGTTGTATACATACACAGAAAAAGGCTTTGCCTGTACAAGCCTTTGTCTGTAAAAGGCTGTTCTGTGTCTGAACTGCAGTGTTCTGTAGAGTGATGTTTTGAAATACTCCGAACAACACGATGTCTAATTTGTTTTACTAGTCAGTGTGTCCCTTTACAGGATTCAGAGGAACAACATGGAGGAACCAGTGTATTTTTAAAGAAAGAGCAAGAAAATAATCCACCACTTGAAGATGACAAGTCAAAATTACAGGTGATTAAAGTAGCATCCAACTGGTTTAGTGGAATACTGCATACAGCCCATCCTATCCTGAATACCATGCTGGCTATTGCAATGGTCAGTCGTGGAATGTGAAGAAATGCTCTGGGCATTTGAGGAGAATCCTATCTTGAATCAAAAGGCTTTTTTGATGCCTTAGAGGCAATCTGTGCAACCAAGGGAGGCACTGACCATACTGTGCTGTCACTGGACTTACTGTTCATCTTCAGCCAAGAAGAATTTATCTGCTTGGTTTGATGAAACGTGATTAAATAATAATTACTGTTCATTGCTGACTGCTCTGTCCTAATAAGAGGGCAAATAACTACAGAGGTCAAACTTCGTAAAGCTAACCCACAAAAGGCAGGTTTTGCCACTGTTTATGTTAAGCTGTGAGACAGTTGGTAGCAAGAAAATACTGTAGCACAACAGGCTTATTTTCTTTCCGAGTTTAGAATAAGTGTGTATTGCTGATATGCTGTCTCTGTCTATAGGATATCATACCTCAACCTTTATTAGACCAGTACTTGTCAATGACTGACCCAGCTCGAGCCCAGACTGTTGATACTGAAATAGCTAAACACTGTGCATACAGCCTTCCTGGGGTGGCCTTAACACTGGGCAGGCAGAACTGGCACTGCCTGAAGGACACGTACGAGACGCTGGCCTCAGATGTACAGGTAAAAAAAAAAATTAGTTGAATGATAAATCAGAATTTTGAGTAGTTTTTTTCTTCAGTTTGTTGAACTGAAGATGTAACATCATGTAGTTTTGTATAAGGGATTAAACGTGCACTGAAATAAAAAAGAAGCTTTAAACCTAGACATCATAAATAAGATTAACGCTTTCTGCTCATGTGCGACTTCTCCTGTGCCTTACCTCTCAATCCAGGTGTACTTCAAAAGCTTTTTTTGGTTCTGGTGCCTAATCTAGTTCTCTTCTTAAACTGTCTGCAGTGGAAGGTCCGTCGGACACTGGCTTTCTCCATCCATGAGCTAGCAGTTATTCTGGGGGATCAGCTAACAGCTGCTGATCTGGTGCCAATTTTTAATGGATTCTTGAAAGATCTGGATGAAGTGCGGATTGGGGTCCTGAAGCACCTGTATGACTTTCTGAAGGTAGAAAAGTGTCACTTAATTCCCAAAGAATTTTTTTTCATTGAGAGGTTTTAATGAGATGTGCAAGTATCAGTATCTAATTACATGTTTAGTTTTGTGTAATACTGCTGTTTTATGTATCTCTTGAGGGATTTTTAAGGTCTCTCTCTTCTATCTTATATCTCACAAGAATATCAAAACCAGAAACCTATTGTAAATGTGACTGTAAATGCTCTTCACTGTTGTAAAGGAATCAGTATTTTGTGTAGTCCAGCAGGGAAATTGGGTCATTAGCAATATATGTTTGAGACTGGGAGAGAGGAGAGTAGATCTTGGTGAGCTGCTGCATAATAAACACAAATCTTTAGTTTTTGGATGCTAAGTCTTATGCCCAGAGATGGGCATCCTTGCCAAAGTGATGACTTACTGTACTTTTTTTGTATGTCAGCTTTGTGTGTCCAGGCACTCAGCTGATTGTGTGTAATTTTTAGTAAGCATCTTATAAATCATCACTTGCTTTCGTGTAGGAAAGTGTGCATAGGTGGGAACAGAATAGAGTGATACACCAGAGAACTGCAGGTATTGCATTTTATCAGTTTTTATACCAATCATGTGGTTTTTTTTTCCTGTAGTTACTCCATGCAGACAAAAGGCGAGAATATCTTTACCAACTCCAAGAATTTGTGGTGACTGATAACAGCAGGAACTGGAGGTTTCGTTACGAGCTGGCAGAGTATGTAATCTTGTTAACTTCTGATTTTTTATCTATGTTACTAACTTAGAAATAGGTAATTACATTTAAAAGTTAGCACACCTTCATTAGGATTTAAAATATTACAGCCATTATTTGTTAAGGAACTGAATTTAGAAGCCACTGGCTATTGAGTTAGGGTTACTGTTGGTTTAGGGGCAGGGAGGAGTGTTTGGAAGTTGGATTGTAATGAAGTGTGACTGACATTTATTTGTCTGTACTGATATTTAAATGGAGATCTGGTTTGCTTGCAGTTTATGACATACAAAAATCTGATAGATGCTATTTGGTGATGTTTCAGATTTTATTTATTTCTAAACTGCCTTGTAAAAGCCAATGAAATGTACATAGAAAATGTACAAAGTCGTTTTTCTAATGTGTGTGAGAGAAAAAGCAGTTCTAAAAAAATTAGTTTATTCATCTGGTGTTTCTGTCTGACTTAGGTGTGTAATGCAGAGTAACATCCCACAAGCCTTTTTCTGTGAGCCCTGTTGATGTTTGAAGCACCCAAAGAATGTTTGTAGGCACAGTTTGTGGCTAAAATCTGACCTTCATGTTTTATCTGCATGCTTTGTGCTGCAGAGGATTTAACTCTCCCTGTGTAGGTTGAGACAAGCAGCTGAATCTTGCTCAGGAGTCTTGTACAGCAGTTCCCTGACACCTAGTGGAGAGCTGTCACAGTGGGGCTAGTTTGTGCACAGTTGCTGAGAACAGTCTGGCAGTGGTGTGGCTAGAGGGAGTTCTGCACAGTTTTGAGAGAAAAACTATTTTCTGAAATGTAGACTTCTACACCGAAGTAAATGTTTCATTTTTACTTTGCAAGAATGTAAAGGATATTGGTGTGAAGCTGCAGAGAAACTTGTACTTCTGTTTGTAGCTTCTGTTCTTAGTTGGGATAATACTAATAGGTACATTGAGGTTGAATGAAAGTTTCTCTTGAGCTTTTTGATGAATTAGAGCATGTACCTAATATGTGTGTGCACTTTTATGAAGTACAGAGAAGAACAAACCAATCAAGTGCTTTGTAATAACCACGGTATTTTTGAGGTTCCAAATGATTGATCCTTCCCTGTGTTAAACAGATGGTGTCATTGGGGCATGATAGTGACGTACTTGCTAGACTTAATCACTTTGTCTTCCAGGCAGCTGATCCTGATACTGGAACTCTACAATCCCAATGATGTCTATGACTACTTACGCCATATTGCACTAACTCTTTGCTCGGATAAAGTTTCAGAAGTTCGGTGGATCTCGTTCAAACTGGTAGGGGGTTTAGTTCACTTTCTGGCAGGAGAGGACGAAGGTGATCCTTGAGGGATACCTGAAATCACTTTGTTTTCTTTCAGACAAATAGGGTGAATATAGTGATGTTTTGATAAACTTGGTAAACAATATGGAAAAAAAAACCAAAATGAAAATTGTATAAAATGTTTTGAGGTGTCAAACTTCCATAGATACTAAAATCTCATTCCCTTGGCTCTATGTGAATGGTAAATGTATTTTCAACTGCATGAAAGCCAGGATACAGAACATCTGGGAGACCTTTCCCCAGTTGTTTTTAAAATTAATTAATTAATTAATAATCTTTTCTTTGAAGATTATTAAACTTGTGAGCTTCATGATAACACCATCATCCCTTAGACATCCTGAATGAACAGGAAGGTTGTTTTCATTTTTTTATGACATGGAAAGGGGCATTATTTTAATTATTAAAGTTTTTTATTTACCTGAACAAAGAGCTTTTTAAAGTTTATGCTTTCTTCAGAATAAACACAATTATTTATTAAGTCCTGTAGCTGACTGCACTGAATATACTTTTCAGTGTCCCTTTGTAGGAGTCAAAATGATGCTTTTTGAACTTTTTAAGGGCTGCAACTTAAGTCTCATATCTTTTTTTCCCTCCTTTTCCCCCTTCCTTTGCTTCACAGGTTGTAGCAATATTACAGAAGTTCTATGCAAACAATGCAAACGCACTGGGATTAAATTTCATTAATGAACTTGTAGTGCGGTTTCGTCACTGCTCCAAGTGGGTTGGAAGACAAGCTTTTGCCTTCATTTGTCAGGTTGGAGTGGTCTCTCTGTGTTTCTGTGTGTACATTCAATGTGGAGCCAGTCTGGGATTTATTTTAACATGGGCAAAACTGAAATTTGGGTGCTGCTTTGTTGTCATTTTGGGTTCTGTGAATCTGTGGATTGACAAAAACTTGGTAGCAGTCAGGAGCAAGGGTTGAATGTTGAAAGGCAAAACGATGGTGACAGGCAAGAGAGAAGCATTTCTGAAAATATAATTCAAATCAAGTTACCTGCTCTCGGTGAATCATCTTTGGAATGTAAGAGATGTTTTCATCTCAGTATGCCGAAGGTTGTACTTATGTCACTGGCATACGGGTGTACGTGCTCAGAGTTAAATGCTGTGTTTTAATAGGCCAAGCTGGGGACAAGATGGAAAGCAGTGGCTAACAGTGGATTTGTAATATAAATTCTGCTTTCTCCTCTTCTGTGTTTATCCTGCAGGCTGTGGTAGAAGAAGAATGTATGCCTGTGGACCAATTTGTTGAACACTTACTCCCCAGTCTTTTAAGCCTTGCTTCAGATCCTGTGCCAAACGTCAGGGTTCTGCTGGCCAAGGCTCTGCGTCAGACCTTGCTGGAGAAAGGTGCGGCTGCCCGCTGGCCCCCTCCCCGGCCGTAGGGCTGTTCGGTTCTGTTTAGACTGAAAGCAGAGTGACCCGCTGTGCCGTGGGATACAGCGTTTCCGTGGCGGTGGAGGGCCGCAGGTTTGGGGGGGGCCGGTGCTGGCGCGGCGGCTCGGCGCCGGCTGTGTCACCCGCTAGGGGGCAGTGCCCGCCGGGCAGGGCGCGCAGCGCGGGGGGAGCCGCGGGGGCTCCGCGGGTGCGTCGGGGATCGCTGACTGTGTGTGGCAAACGTCTCTTAAACGGCCCCTTAGATGAATTTGTTACGTTCCAAACCTTTACGTTAAGGAAGGAGTCCTCTTTGGAGTCCTTCAGCCCTGAAATGGTTTGCTTTGTCATGCTACTCTGAAGCTAACCGTTGTACCGGGAAAGAATGTAATTGTGTGCTGCTACAATTTCCTGTGTTATAATTCCTTAAAGGCAAAAAAAATCAGCTAATCTCTGATTATTCAAAGGGAGATGCACAGAAATTTTCTTTCCTATCTTTTTTCAGAGTAAAGTATGGATAATGCTGTGTAATGCATTGCACAGTGGCAGCTTTCTGAGCTTGCTTTCACTTGCTCATACATCTCTATTTATGGCTCAGCAAAAATAATTTCTCTTAGAAATACTGAAGTACCTAATGAGTAGAAGGCAGCATATTTCTTTATCAGCTTCTTCAGTCTCCTGTAGGTTTTCAAAGGAGGTTATAAATTGGATGTTTTTTGTATCCTCTGTATTTCTGCACTGCTTGTGCCCTTAGGGTTTCTTCTTTTGCTTTGATTAAAATTGTCTTCTTTTCCACCCCCTTCATTCTAGCTTATTTTAAAAGCATTGGCAATCCTCATCTAGAAGCTGCAGAAGAGACCATTCTAGCCCTGCAGTCTGACAGAGATCAAGATGTGTCCTTCTTTGCCACCATAAAACTAAAACAGGGTAATATGGACAAGACAACCACTGAAAAACAAGACTAATGTGTTACTCTGTTGAGTGAACATTAAAATGGTTATTCATCTTAAGTTCCTGGTTAATATGAATATCGTGGACAACTAATAAAGGGTCTATAGAGAAATGTTATGCTCTTCATTTCATGACCACATTTCATCTGCAACTGTGTGTTTCCGTCCAACATGCAGGAGTAATTCCTTCTGGTTTTTTTTCCACTGTAAATGTGGGTGATAACTGACTTCACCTGCAGTCAAATGTCTTATGTGAAGTCTGACACCACACTTAGTGTTTCATGTTCCATTTTTAAACAAAACATTTCCAGTAGTAGCAGTCTACTATAAGCTTAAAACGGTTTCTAAATCTTAAACTGATTATAGGAAACCTACATGAAGATATTATTTCCAAACTTGTAGTTTTTTGTATTGTTTCATGTATTGCATTTTAATTGAAAAAAGTGTATATATGTGAATAGTTTTGAGTTTTAACAAAAAACTGAAGAACTTAATTCTGTATGGAAAAAAGCTCAAAAAATTCATTTTGTAGTTACTCTGAATTAAGCCATGGTTCATTTTTAGTTAACATAATGTGGTATTTCTTAAACCACGGAGAGCTCAAGAGTTTTCATATATTGTGACTTTACTATTAATTTGTTATTTCTGAGCTATACCTTTACAGGTGTTGAGAGGTTTGTTTTTATTAGTGCTGGCTCTCATAATGGTAGGTAGACTGTAAATTTCCCAAACTGGAAGTTACCTGTTTCTGCCCAAGCAAATTGACGCTTAGGGCTTCAGTTCCTGCAACGTGTATTCTATCTGTAAAAGGGTATTAGAGTGTTACAGACTGGAGTTTTTATTTCACATATACACCTTGTTTAAAAATGGTCCAGTGTTCAAATCCTAAACAGCTTTTTAGTTTGTTCCTAAGAAATAAAGGACCTCTAAAGTCTGAAAAAACCCAAATGGCAAATGTTGAGGAGAAAGGTGGTGACGGGGTTTGCTCTACAACAGCTTCTCTTGACCGTATAGTAAAGTTTGGGGCAACAGCAGGTGAAGCTTACTGAGATGCCTAAGCTTAAGTAGAATATACTTGTGTATTTAAACAGGTCTTTTGGAAGAAATAAAGAATATACAGATAGAACAAATTTCTGCTAAAAAAAAAAAGATAGCTTCTGACCAGTTTGAAAAATGGTAAAGGTGATGATACTTTTTGGTGGATCTTGTCTCTGCAGGCCCCACAGATCTGCAGGTTTGGGACCTGAAAAAAAAACAGTCTTATTTGCTTGTTTTAAGATTGTGGATTTAAACTTTGTCCTGTTCAAAAACTAATGCTGAAGTACTAAAGAAATGGCTTCATATCATAAATTACTTTTTCTCTGTGAAGACAATACTTATCATAGATGTGTGTAAATATCTCCCCTTATTTCACTGTTACACTAGTATAAAATTCACATGGGTGAAGACTTTTACAGAAATTCCTTTTTTGGTTTCTGTTCTGGCTTGGCTGCAACCCAGCAAGTAGGTTCCTCTGGGTTCTGTCTTTTTGGAGGGCTCACTTTTGTATAAGTTTGTTCACGAGTCTTGTATTATAATATGTACAGTATTTGTAACAAATTACTTTCTTGTGAGATCGCGAAATGGTTTTTGGAAGTTGCAGGCAGAAATATACCACTGCTATTACAGCAAACATAGAAACTGTATTCTGCAACCTTCTACGTTTAATTTTTTACAGTTTTTTTTTTAATAATTTAAAAACAAATGCTTCTTCAGTACAGATTTTTTTATGATTGCAATTTCTTAATAAAAAGACTCAAGTTAATTTTTTCTAATTCTAATATCTTTTTCTAATGCTGGCATTATACTGGTATTTTCTAACAGCTCAGTTTTCTAAGGCCTTTCTGACAAGGTTTTACTTTTTTTTTTATTATCAGTTTGTTAAATTTCTTAGCACTGAACAAATGTTTTGAAGTGTGTGTGTATATGTAAGTATGTTTGAAATGTACTGTATATAAATTAAATACTTCAAACGTTAACCCAACCCAGGTTTCTTTTGGTCAGATAATCTTAAATAGTTACCTTGACTTGCAATAATCCACTGGAAAACACAAGCTTTGTGTTTAGCATGTTTGGTTCCTGTTCATAGAGGGTTTTCAGTTAGAGTTTGTGTAAACAGTAAGCCACCAGCTATAAAAGTTCACTAAATGGCTAAAACAAAGTTCTTTAGTTTTTAACAATATTTTGGTACCTCTCTGGCTCAAGAAATCATGTCAGTTTTATCTGATTTCAGGAGAGCATTTGAGAAATTTGGCTTAAAACTCTGCAGTTGCATGCACTAATGGGGGACATCATAGTTTTGGGGTGGGTGTTTTGTAGACAGTGTGCAGGTCTGTTAAACAGGTTGTTTACCTTCTACAAAGGTTTGTCTTTTTATTTAGTTTTAAACTAGAAATGTTTTCAGCATGACTAAAGACTGCACTTTGTCTTGTACGGGACAAATGTATGCAATGATGAGGAACGTGGTGTGTTACAGTTCCCTGGGTTGTTAAAATTATGCAAAAAGATGTGCTTTAGAAGCCAGGTGGAGCAAAGTTAGGTAGCTGATCCACAACAGCAGTACGAACATCACTTGTAACCATTTCTACCTAAGGAATGTGAAAGTAAGGTTAGTGGGTGCTCTGTTGCTTGTGTGCTATAGGAAATGATCAAGCACTTGGAATCCAGAGCAGGAGGTACCATCGAGTTATGCCTCGATGGTACCTGCTGCACGATATGCATGTGGCACCAGTCAGGATGCTGCCTGAGGGGCAGTGGTGTCTGTACAGTGGTGTTTAGAACCCAGTTACCTGGGGATACTCTGGAAGTGTCACTCCTTTGTCAGAGAATCTATGTAACTTTGTATTTATCTCAATAAATCCTATGACTGTTTTATAAACCAACTTGTGGTAGCTGGCTTTTGTCATAGGTAGGATGTGGGTGTATTCTTTTGATTAATGAAATGTCTCCCTGGCATCCATCAGACCAGGAATGAGTGTGAAATTCATCATGCTGTGCAGCAGAAAATCCATTAAATGTTCTGAGATTGGAAGTGGCTCTATCTGCACTTTTTCTTTGAAGTGAGCATTCTAAGAGTACTTAAAAACTAAAATTGTTCTGTCAGAATCAGAACGCTAATAAGATGTATTTAAAATGAAGAGAACTTGAGTGTGCTGGGTGAGGCTGGCGTTCAAATCCTTCCTTCTCCAGTCTTTTAGCCTGGAACGACGTTATTTTTTTCTCAGTTTAGTGTTGCTCTTTGATATTTTACAGTAGTGAACTCCTGGCTGGTTTTGCCTCTGATTTCAGGAGTCCTCTGTGTCTTCTACTATTGCAGTCACCATTTTGGCCATTTAACATGCTCACTGGCTGCTCCATCCCATGGCCTAGAACTATAGCCAAGTGCTGCAGAAGAACATCTGACTTCCCCTCCATCTCTCAGCTGAAATCTGCAGATGCAAAAGTGAGGAGAATGTGCAGTCCCTGCACCCCTGGTAAAGCCTACCCATGTGCTTTGGGTTAGGGCACAAGACTCCTATGTAGTAAATGGGGAACATAAACAGCCATGTGACATGTAGGCTGAAATCTAGCCTTTAACAGAGAAAATAGGAACATAAAATACAGGAAACTTTTGGGTATTTACCCAAGTTACTACTTAGTTTCTCTAGTGCTTGTCTTTCAAATATATTTAGGTCATCCTAAAGGAAATGAGATGATGGGCAGGAACAAAAACCCTGTAACCCCTCTGGTGCTGCACTTCCCATGGTGTTGTCTGATAAGCTTGTATGGGCCCTTAAATCACATACATGCACACGCGCTGTATTGTGATGTCAGTTTGTGCTGTCGGGATACTGTATGTGCTTGTGGTATGCAGAGGGACCTATACTTGGGGAGTTTGAATCAAGGGAAGAGTCTCAGGGAGGAAGGAATTGCTACCAGATTTAGATTCCTCTCATTAGAAAGGTTCCAAGGTTTTTCTGAGGCAAGTCTCATGCTTTGCCTGCTCAGGGAATAGCTGTGCCTTCCATGCCCATCACCAGGCCTCCGCAAACCTTCAGTGTCCGACTCCTTCTAGCTGAAACTAATGAGACCTTTTCACTACCTCAGTGCCAAAATGACTTGACTATGAAGAAGCTGAAGTCCCACATAGAATTACTGGCTGGCATCCCTGTTCATTTCCAGCGGCTTCAGTACCTGGATGAAGGTAAGAAAGGATATTATTACAAGTATCCCTTTCCCTGCTAGTTATGGTCCTGGGTGGTTAAGGTTGTGCTTTCTTCCTCTTGCTGTACTGCATTTGGAATTCAGCTCCTGACTTAAAGCTTAACTTTTGCTTCCTACCACTTAATCATCTGCTCAATAGGCTCTGTCACTTAGAGTGCAAATGCTGACCTCAATTCCTGCTTTGCCTGATCAACCGCCAGCCCCTCGCACCTCAGCCTAGACCAGCTCTTATCAAGGCTCTAGCTGACCCTCTCCATAGTCAGAATTGTGTGGAACGGTGTGGGGTTTTTTTTTTGTGTCCTCCATTACATCATCTGAAAGTGTGGTGTTCTTGGCTTTAGAGACAACAAGCAGAGAGAGGCCTTGAGACTTGTTTAAACCTGCTTTTTTTAAAAGAAACCCAACTCTTCCTATGAGTTGCTTTCTCAGATCAAACAAACTTGGTGTTTGGTTCTTAGCGTAAAGACACTGTGTGTGTATGGACATGCTTCACGCAACCATCATCTTCTCTGAGGGTATATTGACTTGCTTTTGTTTTTGTAACTCCCAACAGTAGATCTGCCAGATGAGTCGACGTTTGAGGACAACGATGTCATCCCCGGTGGAACGATTATGATGCACCTCTGGCAACAAGATGGCTGGGGGCGTCTCGTGGCAGCTGCTGCAAGAGGAGACACTGCAGAGGTTCATTCCGTGACTTTAGTGGATGGGGGGGTGGGTGCTGTGTGGGGAGAAGCTAAAAGCCTATTGCTGAAGGTCTTGGTACTCTTAAAGCAAGATTTGATACGGCAAACAGCAGGGGAACCTTTAAGGGACAAGTTGTAAGACATTGAATAGGTCAGTTCTGGTAACAGAAAGTGATAATTTTGAGGAAGTTGCTAATCCAAAACCTGGGAGTCAATCCCTACTGTCTTCTCTTCAGTTTAGAAATAAAGCTTCTTTTTGCAGTTCCTAGTAAACAGCACGTGTGCTTGCAAGGTCTGTTCTCCATTTGATAACTTTTTGCAGCACTGATGTGAGTGCACTTTCAGATTACCTTTTTTGTCTCTCCTTATCCTGACACACAAAATGTTTGCATTTTTTATTCAGCTGCTTGCAATTGTCTTGATGTATTGTCTACAATAGATACCATCCCAGTGTTTTTTGTTTTTTTTTTTTTTTATAGACGGGAGAAATAATAGTATGTAAACAAGGCATTTTTCTTGGCTATCTTAAAACATCATTAGAAGACTTGGGACTATCTGTTCCTCGGTATTCTGGTGAGACTGAGTGACTTGTCTGTTATTATGAGAATCAGAGGCAGAAACTCTCTGTTTTCCTCTGTCTGTCTTCCTCAGGCCATGCTGACTCCAGGGTAAGAATGGGACTCTGCACGTGAGAGTACCCAAATCAAGAATCGGGAGACATTCCCTGTCTCATCCACTTTGTCTGGTGCTTGCTTACAGACAGCCTTGAGTTTGTGATACTGTCAAGTCAGATTAGTAAGAAAGCTTTGATTTTTATGGAACAAATAGTTTCTGTGGTGCTTTGATAGAGGGCATGCTGCTTTCTTGATTTAGGACTGAAATGTTGTCTCAGCAGAAAACACAAGGTACTGTCGCTGATTTGTACTGTAAACCTTCAGACCTGAACAGACGTGTTCATGAAATATCCATTGGCACCTTTCAGGAAGAACCATTAACTGTGTTGCTCTGGCCAAATTCCAGCCTGGCTAATCACATTTTGTTCCTCTCCCTTTCCCCAACTACTGCAGATGGATACCACAGGGTTCTTCACTTCCTCGTGTTAACTGTTGTGTAGTGCTGAGGTTCACTGGCAAACAACTGTTCTGCTTCATGCCATAAATGCCTTGTGTTTCACTGCTGGGCAAATGGTTTCATTTGGATTCTCCCCACATTTCAATTTCTCTTACATATTAAAGTTTTTTTCCTACTCAGTGTACAGCAAGAAACAGAAGCATGTGCCACAAAGACAAATGGTCTTAGAAATGAAAGGTGTGTTTGCATAAGAGCCCCCAAAGGGCTTGTTGCCACCATTGATTTTAAAATGAAAAACCCCATTATTTTTAAGACATAGCTATACAGCTGTTTAATAACGTACTTCCACTCAGGAGATGAGAAAACCATGATTCCCTAGGTTAACGTTATCTGCAAGGAATGGCTCTGAACAGGTATCTTTAGATAGAAAAAATCAAGGTGAGGCAGAAGAATAAGAAACAAGGGGGTATTATTTAGCCGATCTTGGTGTGATTCATGCAGTGTGCCAGCATCCCCTAAGTACAGGCATGAGACTTTGTTGATACCTAAAAAGAATCAGACTACTTTTTTGGAAGAGACTAAAAGGTTTGTGTTTCCTCTGCAGCTCGTCCAGCTGGGGGTTACGAAGGCCGCTGCGGGCACTGCGCCGTACGCAGCCTCCCTGGGCCCACAGCAGAGGAAGGCATGGGTGGCACACCGAGCCTTCGTGGCACTCTTTTGTCACCTGCCACAGAGGTCATCTTGAAACTGCCAAGTTTCTCCTGAGACATGGTAATAATTTTCGCACATTTTTTCTCTGGCCATACCTGACAGCACTTTTCTGCTCACCCAGGTTGTAGAATTTCATCCAAAAGGTCCTCTCATATTTTGTATTTGAGGTGGAGAAATGTGTTCAGCACATTAGTTCTGATGGAGACTTGGAGACAATAAAAAATGCTGTTCTTGCTAAGTGCAGTGATTTCAGTGTTAGAGGAATTCACATTGTGAAGCAGGATTTTCTTCCTTCTTCAAGCCTCACTTATTTATTGCTGTTTTCTTATTCTCTAGAAATGCTGAGTTTTTATCAGTGCTATGCAGAGCTTTATTGGCCACTGAAAGGCAGTAAGAGTTTGTAAGCACTAGTTCTGTGGCTCTGATATTGGGACTTTGTTGCTTTGCAGCTGAATAAGCCTATTTTCCCCATAAATCTATGTTTGCACAAAGCACAGTCATTTTTGTTTGCTGTGGTCAGTGGGTTGTCTTGAATGAGAGGATCACAGAATCATGGAATGGTAAAGATTGGAAGGGACCTCTAGAGATCCAGTCCCACCTCCTGCTAAAGCAGGTTCCCCTCAATCAGAGGCACAGGAACGTGTCCAGGTGAGTTTGGAAACCTCCAGAGAAGGAGACTCCACACCCTGTTTATTAATCACTTTTTATCATTGAATACAGAGGAAATCCCACCTTGTCTGAGGGTGCCCCCTTTCAGTCCAGGCTCTTGATTCTAGCCCCTTTAAAGTTCATCCCTATTGAGGGACACTGTGCTTTCCCAGTGAAGTGAGAGCTCCTGGTGCAAAACGTAAGGCAGTGCCTCGCTGGGGCAAAGTCAGTGGCATTGCCCCGGAGGGAGCAGTGTCTGGTGCTGTGTGTGACCTGGGGGACAGGAGTGTTTGTTTGATTCCACTGATGAGATGTGACTGAGGCAAACTGCATCAAACTACATCTGCCTGCAGAAAAGGCTTGTCCCTCATGGCCTGCGGGTGCTGTGTCCACCATTTGAGTCCCCCTCACACCTGGCCCGCCTGTGTTTTTTCTTTCTCAGGTGTGGATTTGCATTCTAAAACCCCGCAGGGAAGGACAGCCCTTCATGCTGCCTCTGTCACGGGTCAGTTCGACTGCCTGCAACTGCTCCTTCACTTCAGGGCCCGAGCACGTAGCCTGGACAGCGAGGGCAGTACCGGTGCCGATGGGCCATGCTCAGCTTCCAGCCCCAGAGGAGACCTCGAGGCCCTGGGCCAACCGCCGGCGCAGCGCAGAGGCGTCCGGGCCCACGCACGCACTGACTTGCCTCTGGCAAATGTCACGGGACAGTCTGTAACTTTCCCAGAGACCCATGCTTCAAATACAGGTCACTCGGTGGGATTGGTGGGTTCCTGTGTACTGGTTGGTGATGCTGTGGCTGAGATGACAACTAACTTGACAGCACAGCTCTCAAACACGCTTTTAATTTGTAGCTGAGGTATTTATAACATTGTTCCTTAGCCAAAGTGGCTGTTTAGTTAATATGGCTTGTAGCTCAAGCCTGTCTGCAAGTTCTCTTTGGAATGCTCCTTGCTGGGGTAATTTCCTAATAGTTGGCAACAGACCAGGGCAGTACAGTGCAACAGGTATTTCAGGGGGCTGGAAATCCCTAATCTTTAATCCAGTTCTCACCCTGACTGGCTCTATTGCCTCTGGCTGATCAGTTAAGGGTTATTTTATAAGTAGGGTGGTTTCTCTGCCATGGGAGAGAGCAGGCAAATTTAATGTGCATGTAAGTGGCTAATTATGATGGCCCAGTGCTTGCTTAGAGCCTCCAACATTTTAAGCCTCGGGGCTTTAAAGGTTGGGGTTTCCTGAAGCCAGTGATGGGCTCACCCATCTGCTTTCAAAGTTTCCTAGTGTCCCACATTCCTTAGATACTTCAAAAATACTACTTAGGGTCTCTTTATGCCTCTGATCAGTAGAAGGAAACTGAGCTACTTCCTGAGGGTTTAAGGACTCAGTGCTGAACCTTGAGCAGTTTCCATTGTTTTGTTTAGAGACATGTTTCCAAAGAGCTTGGCAGCTAACTTCCAATTAACCACAGAAGAGGTGGTTCTGGTGGGAACTGAGTACTCCCAAGAACTTGGCCCACTGCCTTTTATGCTCACAAAGCCTCATGCACAACCTGGAGACTCTACAAATAACTTGAGTTGATTTTGTTCCCTTCTTTCAGAGTGTTTTCTTTAGCTAACGCCAGGATTGCTTCATAAAATATCCAGGTCATTGCTGAATTTTGGCCTTGATAATTTATTTTGTGCTCCAGATCAGTTTCTGGGAGTAGCCATATTCAGAACTGATAAAAATCAGCATCCACTTGTGCAGCATTGTATTTGATGAATAGGTAAAGTGAGGATCAGAGACATGCTGGCTGTGAACTTGGAGTCTTCTCCTCTGGAGGTTTCCTAACCTGCCTGGACATGTTCCTGTGCCTCCTGATGAGGGGATCCTGCTCTAGCAGGGAGTTGGGCTGGACAGTCTCTAGAGGTCTCTTCCAACCCTGACCAATCTGTGATTCTGTGATACTTTTATATCCCTTGAGTGAGAGATTGTGGCTAATGGTGTGAGCTATGACTGAACTGGAATGCTTCACTCCTGGCTTTGCTTTATGTGCCAGGAATGAAGTTACACAGATTAGTCCTGTAGGAAGGGGCTGCAGAACAGGACAGCATCGTACCCAAGCAAAGTGCCTGATATTCCAGAAAAAAAAACAGGAGATCTGAGTAACGTTGCCATGTATGTTCCTTGTCAGATAGTCCCAGACAGAAATAAGGAGTGTCCTCTGGGGTAAGCACAGCCAGCATGACATGGCAGGTGTCCAGTCATGGGGCTGCTGAGCTCAGAGACAGATAGTTTTATCTGTCCAGGGAATAGTTTGCCTGTGCTGGCAGTCCTCAGCTTCCTGGAAGTAAGTCCCTAAGCCTATAGTTTCCACGTTAGTAAAGTTAAAATACTAACCTGAAATGTGTTAAACGTGCAGCTGCATTCCCTGAGCACTTGCCTGCCTCATCCGGGGCAGAGGGCTGGAGAACTGCTTGCTCTGAGAGCCAGGCTTTGTGCCTGCCCTGGCTGTCCTGCCCCCAGACCTGCACTGTGTGAACCAGGAACAGAGGCGAGACATGAAAAACAGAAGTTCACTCTCTACAACAAGAGAAATTTCCCTTCAGCTTTTTGGGGTAAGCTGATAGAGCTTTGGGGTGAATGTTTAACTTCTGTATTGCAACTGCTGTCCCTTCCTTCAGTTTAAAAGGTCTCAGTTGAAGGGAAGATCACTGGCGAGTTGCTGTTCTGAATAGCCAGAAGTTGCCCAGGAGCAGGCAGGAGACACTGCTCTGGGAGCCCCCCGCTGGGGCTGCAGCAGCCTGTGCCCTGTCAGGTTGATGTTGCCTTCACCATTCTGCTATGAAAAATCATTTTGTTGAGCCACATTTTCTTTGTTGGGGACCCGGAGTTTCAATGGCAACAGTATTCTGTTTTCCTTCTGCTTTTATATTTGCCATGAAAGCCTCTCAAACTTAAGGTGATAAATACCTTTTATCTTTCAATTCCTGATTTTAATCAAGTAGTAAAGCAAGGTCCAGAGCTTCAGGCTATGGAAAGGTACCACTTCTGAAGCCAGTTACTGTGACTCTGAAGAACATGCAGTAATGCTGATACCAGTCTGAACAAATGAGGATAGTATTCCTTTGGTTTGAGGGGATACTTTCATGGTATCACTTAAAGTTCACTCAAGAAGGTTTTGTGTTGAGGATTAATTTTATACAACTTAAATCTGTAATTGTTTAATAACTGCTTAGGGGAATAAGAAGATTACAAATTTTATCAGTGTGATCAGTAGATAAGATACAGTGCTTTTGACAAGCCAGATTGTACAGAAAAGTTCTTAGAAATCCTTTATTCTTTCTTCCTGTTGTCTGTCCTAAACTGTCTGATCTGTACCCAAACTTCTAGAAACAGGGAGAGCATTTGTAGTTGCTTTAGACATTATGCAGCATGCTGCATAGCTCTGGGGAAAAAACAACCAATGTCATGTGTGGGGAACTGTGTGACCTCAGACTGGGGACACCAGGAATGGCAGGAAAGGATGTACTGTGCCATTGTGCAGTTAGGGGCAGATGTAAGTATTTTTTGCTGGAAGCTAGAGACTCATGCATCGGAAAGAACAGAAGTCACCAATGTGTTGCATCTGGGAAATGGATTGGTCTGCCACAATCCAAAGTTGTTTTGGGGCAAATTAGAAGAGAATGTCTGGGTGAGACAGGCCCTGGAGCAGCGTGTGCTGTTTGAGAGCAGTGGCATTACACAAATAACTTGTTAGTTCAGTGGATTTTTACATATAACAACAAGCTCACTCTTTTTTTCCTACCTGTTCCATATTTATCAATAAAGGCCAGTAGTGCAGAATGCTGGCAGTCATTACATTCCTTTCTTAAAGTCAAATGAACAGAAATTGTTAAATGCTGGAGTACAATATAGCTTATAAAACCCAAAAGGCATCAGGAAACTTGTACTGATTGGGCTCTTAAATGTTCCTTTCCTCTTGTTTAGGAAAGAGAATTGTAGTGAGCTTGCAATCTCCCTGACATTGTTCATGAACGAAGCAGACAAAAAGTACCAATGAAACAGAAGGGCTGCAATTTAGTCAATTTTATGCAAAACACAATCATCATTTGCACTGGGAGTTACCAAGCAGAAGTGTATTGATAGAGAAGCCAAAATAGTCTCAGTGCGTAAATGGTGAAATATTAAAACAACATTTCAGAGAGACTCCTGGAATTCTGTAAATATTCTAAATGACTGCAGGCCAGAGAAGATAGGAGGGTGAAGTCTGACTCTGGCAAAGTCAAGAGCAGTTCAGAGAGAGCATGATTTAACCTCTGACAGCCTTAGGCCATGCCTCTATGGTATGAACTAGTGCTGCTCTGGTGTGACAGGACCTTGTATTGGTAAGGAAAAGGAGAAACAGCTTTTTTTTTCCAGAAGAGTGAGAAGAGAAGGTGATTGCTTGTAAAAAAAAAAAAAATGGCTGCAAAGGATCTGTAGTTGAGAGAGGATGGAGAGGGAGGAGCAATAAGGAGGTAATAAAGGATAGAGAAATAGAATGAAGTGCAGATCAGCTGGTGAATGTATTTTGAAGGTGATAGCTATACAGGGATCTGCTTCCTAGTCCTGGAGACTCATAAATTGATGATTGTGCATGTTGATGTGCTTTACTTGGCAGGACAGACTCCTGTTGGCATTGACATTAACTCAGCAGACACAAAATAGTTTTGAGAAGAACAGCCTCTTTCCCAAATTCCATTCATCCCAGAGAAATTTTTTGATTAATCAGTCTTTGTGCCTCAAATCCCTGAAGGCTCCAGCCTAGTGTGCATAGTCTCCCTCTGTCTTAGAAGAACCTGTGTGTGTCTACTTTCTCTGCCTCCATTTTTTGAATTGCAGTGTTCCTTGAGTTGTAACCACTAGCTGTGTTCAACCACAACCAGAAGTTGGTTGTGAACCGTGTCTGAGGATGGTGCTGACCATTAACATTTAGGAAGGAGAGTGGTTTGCAGAGGGAAGCCAAGAGCTATTCACTTTCTGCTGTGCTTCCAGCATCCCGTTTAGGTTGGTTTAATGCCTAACCTAGACTGCAATTGAGGTTAGTGCTTTGGTTTTCCTTCAAGTCACAGTTCTCTGTACACTGCTCTGTTTGCAACGTTTGCTTGACTTGACCTCCTGGTACAGTTTCTTGGTGTTTTGCTAGAATTCCTGTGTGTACAGAAGCTAACAAAGCAACTGTCAACTCAGAAAACTCATCTTAAAATATGATCCTTCTGGTTTGGGATAAGAAACACAGAGATCCCTTTCCCAAGCCTCTTCCATGGAATTTGTGATGCCATTTCAATTCCTTTTCCGGTAACCAACCACCCACTGGGGTCAAGCAAAAGTCAAGGCATAAAAATTCATCACTGTGAGCCCTCTTACCTAGATGTTGGCTGCATGTTAGAGGAATGATCTGGACTATGTTGTCTTCTATCATTTGATGAGTGTCTGTATGCATAACTCAAATGTGTGTGTTTGAATTCCAGCTTGTATTGATTGAATTGGTGTTTGATAATAAACAGTGCCAGTAAATCAGATGGCAGTTAAAGCACTGATGTACTGTACTGGGGGGGGAATTAATTCAGTGCAGTGACCTCAAGCAGAATGTAATTTCAAAAGTGCCTTAAATATGCTGATGGCATAAAATAAGGCTGAGGAAGTTGGAGGGCCAGGAGAGACAGAGGAACAAAACAAACTTATTCAAAATGATTTGTATTTTTCAGGACTACAGGCAGGTAAGTTGCTTATGCAGTTTATTGTGGGGAAGTGTAAGGTAATGAGGCTAGGTAGGGACCAGAAATAATCACACTCTAGTCTGAGTGGTAGCAGCGTGGAATACAGATGAGAACTGGGAAGGACCAAAGTGAAGTCACAGAGGATAACTTGATCTCATATCCTACTCCTTATGTCATATCAGAATTGGGCCACAAATGGGGAATGGTGAAAGAATCCCTGGTGAAATAATAGATGTGCTTGAAGTTTTCTTTTTCCCTTCAGGCTTTTGTGGCCTGTGGTAACAGGCTGCCCAGCTCAGTGTCTCTGCCTGGGTGCTGGATGCACTTTGAGAAGAGTTCTACCCACACTCAGAGACCTATATCTGCCTATTATTGCTTATGTTGTTATAACAGTAATGAACACAAGATGACCTCCATGCTTCTGTTATCCATTGGGTCTGCACAGAAAATAGTCACTGTTAGTTAGAGTCTGCATCCTTGGAGTTCTGTTGTCAGTTTGGGCTGTTGTCACACACTTAGCTAATACCCTCTAGTAATTTTATTTCTTATTCACATGCACACTTAATGTCCTTAGTCATTAGACTGAAAAATGTTAACCTGTCATAGTCAGTGACTGGGAGCAGAAAAGTCCACTTAACTCTCAGGGGAATGAATTCTAATTTTCTGCTTGTCAGAAAGTGACATTTTACATATTTTTCTCTTACCCCCGCCCCCAGTTTAGTGCTAAATTTAAATGTGTGTCACAGGAATAGACCTTTTGTCTGTGCTAAACACCCCAAAAGCCTTGGCAGCTATCCAATGAATGAGACTCCTGACCAATAGCTGCTGCTAGAGCTCATTTCATGCATTGAGGAGAATGGGAGGTGAGAATGAAAAGTTAGTGATAAGGGGCCATTGCAGAGGGCACATTAGCATTGCATGTCAGGATGCATATTATTTCCCCTAGAAAATGTGGATGAAAAGCAGCTCATCTGGAATAAAACATCCAATGAAGAAAGAAATTATGTAAATCAAGCAGCCTAATACTAATATTTGTCATTAAGATGTGACACCTTCTATTTAATGTCACAAACTCCTTGGGAGCCTTTGAAAAAATGTACTGGTTGCAAAGCAAGTTGTCTGCAGATACTGAGTTCAGTCTTCTATGGAAGGGAATATATTGTGACTTGAAAAATAGATGGCATTTACAGCAAAGAGAAATAATCCTCCCACAGATTACAGCTGTTCCCTGCATTGTTGTGCTGGTGGTCTTATCAGTGGTTGGAGACATTTCCATAAGGCTGTTGTGAGGGGGAACATTGTATGCTGGGAGATGGATGTATTTTGAGAAAGACACACCACTACAAAGAACTCTTGAGTCTAAATTGCAAAGATGGATGAAGTAAAAATGAGGGATGGTGTTTTTGCTTTTTACAGATGGGCACTGAAGTGGGGGAGAATGATTGTTGTGGCCAAAGTCACCCTGGGAGTCCATGGAACTGCATCCTGATCTTTGAAGTCCAATTCCAGTATCTTTACCATATAATATCTTTCTGTTCCTTTGCTGCTGAATGTAGATTTAATATGCACATGAGTAATGAGCCAAACATGTTCTGCATATGTTTAGCCAAATTCTGACCTTAGGGGCAGAAGACAAGCTCTCCCTGATCTCGTTAGTGCTTTCAGAACTGGGCTCAACCCAAGGACTGCAAGACGGTGTTGGCATTTAGTTTATAACTAATGCCCCTGCTGAGCTTGAAGTTCAATTCATCTGCCTGTTTGGTGAGTTCTGGACAAGAGCTGTCAGGACAGCAGGTAATAAACTGCACAGCTGATTGTCTGACCTCTTGTACTGCTCGCACACCAGATGCTGATTAATGATTAGCATGTAACAAATTAATAAATCAATATCACAAACAAATAAGCCATCTATTACAGTGGCCTGTCCAGCCTCTCTCTCCTCTGGGATACAACAGAGACTTGCAGGCATTACATTCCTCAATGTATGTAAATGCCTCTGGACTATGTGGTATTTTGACACCTTGCAGATATGAGATTATGTTCCATAGGTAACTTCATATCTGCTGGAAAAAAACACATTTTTGCTCAGTTTTGCTCTATGCAGATGTTGTTGAAGGGTCAGCACAGTAAATGTGGGCTCGAGGAACAAGTTCAATATGCTGTCTCTCTGTACAGTCCTGGCACTTTGCCTTGAAGAGGTTATTCACACTGACTAATTTCAGACAACTACTTTTGAAGTCTAAAGATAAGACCTTATTGCCTAAGCTTTCTCTGTAGATTTGTAGAGAAAGCAGTGATCCTGTAGTGTATCATTTAGAGGTCTGAATTTGGACTCCAGTCCTGAATCATGATCAGAGAAGTTTAATCCGTGTGAAATATCAGACACTGCTGACCTTGGTCTGAGACAGAATCCAGCAACAAATTGAGTTTCTCTGTTGTCCTCAATAGACTGTTAGAAGCACAAAGACTGTTGTGCATCTGGCTTTATTTTTCAGCAGTAAAAACCATTCCAAGGTGTTCTGGTATGTTATGGTATACAGCTAATTAATGCCCTTGCAACAGAGAGATTCAGACAGAATTCAGAGGTGGTTTCTGATGTGTACAAACATCTGCACATCCAGAATCATACAGGGCAGCAAACAAACTTCTGATTGGCCTGACTGATTGCTCCATTCTCCTTACTCAGGAAGGGTGTACGTACTTCTGTGCTGTTCTTTGGGCATGATTTATACATTCTAATAAATCCCAAGTATATGTGTGCATAATTAGATGGGACAATAAAGAAAAGTGGTTGATGAAATTGAATTATGCATAATAAAGCTTTAATTCTATAGAGGAGTCCAGTCATCAAGAGAGAAAATGAAGCTTGCTTCTTTTATTAGTGTTGTGAGAGACCTGAGCTGGAACTACAGTCTTATAAGCTTTAATATTTTATGATGTCTCATTGTATTACACAGAACTTGTTTCCTAACTCCCTTATTTCAGCCATTTGTGGGCCTTTCCCACAGCAGCATAGCCTGCCCTGCACTCTGATCTTACCGACTTCCTATCCTTTTGTGCCATCCTGGCTCTGCAGGGCCTGGGTCAAATGTGTAGGCTTAATTTAAGGAGTATTTGTGATTACATATGACTGTCAATCTGTTCTCTGCATTTTGGACAGACAATGATCCTGCCTCACATGGCAACTAGAGTAGAGGATCTGAGAATCGGCTGAAAAGTCTAAATGCTGAACCATTTCTTAGAAGCACAGGCCTGGGGAGGTTCACAACCCAGTGTGGTGCTGATGTATTTTATGCCAGCTATCCAAAACCCACCACGTTTGGGTGAGACCAGGTGAACAAAACAACCTTTAGGAACCTGAAGTAAAGGGCAAACTGTCACCTGGCCTTATGGGGGCACCATTTGTGTGTATTTATCTACTTTTTCACATAAAAAAAATGTAAAAATCATCAGTACAGAGCTGTGCTTAAAAACACAAAGGGATGTGGCTCAGTAGCTTAGAAAACCCTTTTTCATATTGCTGCTGATTTTGTCACACCCAGGATTACTCTCTGCATGTGCATTAAGCTCCAAAACAACTCTAGCAACACACATGAAATTAATGTAACACACATTCCAAATAATTGCAGTAATAATTACAGATCCCCCCAGAAGTGCCGGCTAAAGTGAATTTTCCTACCTTAAAGATTCAGGGCCTGTCACCTGGTGCTCAGTGCTGCAGGGAAAGCTCAAGGCATGTCAGCGTTCTCCTTCCTCTCAGTCTCTGACCCAGCAGCATCCCTGCACAGCACCACCCTCACTTTTCCTGTGCCAGAAGCAGCACTGCCAGACTGACTTCCCCGGACTTGTGCTTAAGCAAGAAGGGCCATTTTGTTACCCCTAAGGATGTGTGGCCACAGAGAACTTACAGTTTTGCCTGGGACTACAGGCAGGAAAGATACGAGATTGGGGGACTCTGTTCTCTCTGTGCAGGTGACCTAATAACCAGTGTCCCTCCATGCTTTCTCTCCAACCTGTCAGCTGTTATCTTGACTTCTGCTAAGAGACAGTACATGTCAGGTTTGCTTTTATAATGCTAAGATGGAAGCTGTAACACACATGATGGGGAGCACAAGAAATTGCTGCAGCTCTCCTTTAAACAAAGGATGTGACTCTGCTGTGGCACTAAGAGCATCATGGCTCCTTGATTTTTCCAGACAGAGACTAGCTCACTGGGGATTTTTGGACTCTTGCTTAGTTTTTGTTTTTGCTCCAGCTTTCAAAGATGAGAATGTTGTGTCTGACGCGTGTCAGCAAGCAAAAAAGATTCACTAGCATGGCTGGGTTCATCTTGCTCCCCGGTGAGGCATAAAAGCATTAGCCGTCTCTCACTTCAGGAGGAGAAGGGGGGGTCTGTTTTCAGCCTGTGAGAAGTGAGAAGGCATTGCCAGGTTTAGGTCAGGCTGGAGCACAGGGCTGTGGGGGCTCTCAGCAGGACAGACGAGCTGGGTGTCACACGGCAGCCTGGAGGCATCATTTCGATAAAGCAAGAGACAGAAGCGTGTGTGCAGGGTGTGAGGGGGGTGAAGGCTGCCCAAGCTCGTTTTAGTGGCTCTTCTCTACAACAATGATCTTTCTGGAAAGCAGACTCAGAAAAAAAATGGATCAAATAAAGAGCCCTTATCAAGGAAGCAGAGAGAGAAAATGGCTGCTTCTATGCTCCCTCTGTAAGAACACTAAATAATGCTGTTGTTGGAGCTGTTAAAACCATTGCTGAACAAGAGTCCTGCCCTGCTGGGTTTAATCCAAACCTGGTACCTGCAGGTCCCAGTCCTGCAGACAGCAGCACCCAGTGAAGCTGATGGCAGTGGA
Source organism: Urocolius indicus (assembly GCA_013401255.1). Taxonomy (NCBI): domain Eukaryota; kingdom Metazoa; phylum Chordata; class Aves; order Coliiformes; family Coliidae; genus Urocolius; species Urocolius indicus. Next base: position 428,102 of record WBNH01000676.1, read on the forward strand.
GCCACCCAACTGAAATGGACAGAGGGGCAGGGGAATCGAGATTCTTTCTGTTCTGTTTATTTCTTTGTGGTTTCATCTTTGGGCTTTGAAGTTCCCAGTTTTATTTCAATTTTTAGTGACTCTTTAGTTCATTTCACTTCTTTAGTGAAGCAGATAAATCATGGAGGGTGAAAACATGAGGGAAAGGACCAAATTCAAAGCTGAGTCAAACTTGTGCAACCTGTGACCACACAGTGTAATTTATATTCACAATAACACATTGTACTGCCCAATCTCTTTCAAATTTCAGCCAGACTTTTCAACATCTCCATCTAACTGCTGTGTGCTCCTCAGCTGAAACAGGATGCATAAACTTGTCCTATGATAAAGAAATAGAGCCTGGAATAGAGACCTAGTGAGCTGCCTCACAATAAAAACGGTAAAACCACATCTCAATAATTACAGTTCCTTTCCTGGACTCCAGTTTTACTGAGGTAATCCCTTCTTTCCATTCCCAAACAATTCCACGAATAAATACAAACTTCCAAATCCCTAACACAGTAGCTTGCCTCAATATTGCAAGAAACATGCAGTGGATGTTGGCTGGCTATAAAGTTCTTGGACTTAGAGTGAGTCCAAAGCAAGCCTCAGCCATGTCAGTTGGGGAAATTCATTTTTGCCTGAGTCTGATCTCAAGTTTGGATAGGCATCGAAGTAGTCAAAGGTTTGGATGTTGCCTCAGTGTGGTTTGTAGTGCAAGCCTGAAAAAATGCCTGAGGAATATGTGAGGAACCCTGGGCTGCTGCTGTCCTCTGGATCTTACACAGACACAACAAAGTAGGACTGAGAGGAATTCTGAGTGGTCTTCCTTTTCAGCCCTCTGCCAGCAGCAGCTTGTACCTGTGCCATGTGATAGCTCTATGCTGACTTTCTTGAAAACAAAACCTAGTGTTTGAAATATATTTATTTTTATGTTATGGATCAAGTAAAAACTTGGTCAGACTTTGTTTGTTACCAGGAAATGAAGAACTTGCCATTTACTGAAATGACAAATAAACACAGGACTCTTGTGTGAGACACAATCCCCCTTCTGCTAATTAGGGTGGAAATCCTGAGCTTTTGGTTACTGACACAAATCAGGAGTAATAAACTGAAATGATAGAAAAGATATGACAGGTAATTATTCTGAGATATTCTTTAAAAAAGATATTTTAAAGTATTGTACTATAATGTACTGAGCACATCTCTTCCACAAAATGTGACCTCTGTTGTGTGTTTCCAAAGAGTAGGAAGCATGCTTATTCTAAGCTCAGATTTTTCATAAGCTCTCAACTTTTAAAGAAAGAAAAAAAGCAGCACCAAGAAGTAACAACCAGTCTTTGATCATTTCCTGTGCTGTTTCTAAACACACAGTGATTTTTTTGTGTACTTTTAGAAGGTTTACAGAGGCTGTGTAATGTTACTTTGGAGATCAATGTACTGATTTAAGAATAAGTAAAGCATTAAAGGCTGGAAAAACCTTACACTGGGGATGAGACATAATGATGTTCCAAAGAATATGGAGCCTCGTGTCCAGCTAGAACTTTGCATGTTAAATACAGCTGTGTTTGTTTTAATGATATGGCATGAAATTAACCTGCAATCATTACTTTCATACTTATCAGATGGTCTGACCCCATCTCATCCTCCTCCTCTGAACATCTGGTGAACTGCCTCCTTACATGCTGAGGTGCTGTCCAGAAGCTTATAGTGTTGCACATTACCATCTGAAGCTGTGGCAGTTTGTGGATGGTGCAGATGAAAATACAGATGTTTCAGAAGGCTCTTCATGAACACAATCTTCATTTTCTCTGCAAGCCTTGGGTTAGGTGCCCGGGGGCTCACCACCATTCTGAACATGGTTTACATTTCATACTGTCAGAGCCTTAAAACCCAGTGCTCAGACTCATAAGCGTGTCTTACTTCAAAGGTGGCAATGCTACATCTCTCTGCACTCAGATGAAAGACAGCCCTGTGGTACTCCTCAGATTATATCAGAGAATTTCCACTTGGAAGCCCTTATGGAAATAAAGTCCACCACTGAGGCATACAGGGAAGAGTACGCTTAATCTCTCTGATCTGTTCTCTGTGGGACAGAGCAAGTCTTGAGATGTACATGAGCAGCCTGAAACTCGACGGTCAACGTTATCTCCAATTCATCTGACAAAAATAATGACCTTTTCCAGTGTCTTGTTTCACTGGTCCAACATCAATTAGATTTGTGATGCGTTCACAAAGTTTCTGAGTTTGTTTTGAATGTCTTTCTCCAAATTGCTGGCCTTTTCCATGGGCGAGAGAGCAGAATGAAGGGGCAATGTTTTGTTCACTGGCAACCTGCTCAGTTTCACAGCACAACGGTATCATTTTCCAGTACAGTTAAATTTATTACACTATGGTGCTATGAAATGCTTTGATGTGCTTTCAGCTGGTCCAGTAACAATTTGATGGGATATGAAAATGCAGGAGTCAGGAAGAAGGTGATAGTCTGTCAGTGGTTTTTATCTGTCTTCCTACACTGACACTTGTGGTTTCCAGAAGAGCTAAATACAAGGCATTTAGGAACCTAATGTAAGAAGTGACCTGGGCTGAGCTTCACACGGGAGTAGAGATTTCTAGTGTAGTTGTCAATGACTGTGTTAGGCTCATGTCTGTCACTTTGGTGCTTTGTAAAATGTGGAATAAACCACTTCACTAAAGGGGGAAACAACTGGTGTGAATGGGCAGCTTAAATCTCTGAAGAGAAAAATTAGCCACCTCTGTTTTGTAAGGCAAATGCTCACAGAATTAAAGTTACGTCAGACTTACAGAGCAGCCAATAGCAGGAGCTGGAGATAGTAATTTTTGTACACACTTAGGGCTGCAGAGAGTATTCATTAGGATGGTCACAGCATGTAACTCTGTGGAGCTGTCTCATGCAGGACAGTAGTTAGATTTATTCCCTAAGCAGTACAGTAGCTCAATCAATCGACTCTGCACACACTGTGGCTGCTTTTCATTTTGCTTCTTTCGAAATGTGCAGCAACCCTTGTATGGTGACTGCAATTTGAGCAGTGCTACTCAGAATCACAGTTTCACCATCATCTAGTCATAAATCTTTATTCTCTAACGCAAAAATACATTTAAAATAAAGAATAATCTTTCAACTCTGAGCTCCCTGTAAAATATCTTACGTTAATGAAATTATAAATAGCAAGTGCCAGATCTGTGGCAGTTCTAACAGCAGAGCGAAGAACCCATTGTGAAGGAAAATGCACCAGGTTTCTGTCATGCAGTTTTGCTGTTTATAAAGTAAGTGCTTCTGAGAAAGATAATTCTGATTTCATAGTTCTTCAACTTAAATGCAACTGTCATTTAAGCCTCTGCTGTTATCTCATCACACAGCCAGTATATGCAGGCACACATACATGGTGGCAAAAGACATATGGCTGACCTATTGTCTTGTCTTGCTGTGGTGGCTGTGTATCAAATACAGTAAAATTTTTGCATATGCAATTCTGAAAGCATCATCCATCATTCCTTTATAAAATAAGCCTGTTTCAAAGAACTAGTTTGTCTGAAAACAGCAGTCAAAAGACAGGATGGCTTCAGTTTTCTGAAAAATTGTAGCCCCCTAAGAAGGAGCAGATAATGCAGGTCACTTTGCTAACATGAGACTTAGACCGTGAGAAGCTTTATGAAAGACTACACCAAATGAGATTTAGATTGAAGCAAAGAAGACATCTAAATACACTTGCATCTTGTTTTCAAATTTGGGTTAAAAATAAGCTGCGTAACTTTTTTATATGTGTTTCAAAACATCCCCATTCTGCTCTGACTCACACCAAAGCACAAGTCCAAGACTTCTATCCAGATTTAAAATTGACTTCTGTGGCATTTTTGAAGTGATTTAATTTTGTTTGGAAGCATTTCCCCAATGTGTGCACTGAGTTTACTAACAGTGTCTCAACTTTGGAGATGGTGTGATATTTTATGGTGTGCAGTGACATTTATGTGCCCAACTTGGCTCTAATATATAGATTAATTTCTGCAAATTAAATGCCAGGTTTGAAAGACTACAATGTGATTTAATAATTCTGTACTGGCCTTTTGGATTCACAACTTGAGCAGTTGACTGGACAGTCCTTTGTCAGCTGCAAATTCACAACTTCTACAAAGTTTGTCCTATATAAAGGGTCAAACTTAAAATGTTGGGAAAATAAATAGGTGATAGTGTCATATCCTTGAAGACCAAACCCCCAAATACATGTATCAATAACAACTGATATATTTATGCTACACAAACAATACTCCTTTCGTGTCCCAAAGCAGGTTATATCAAAGCATCTCCTGAAGTAAAGGTAACTTAAGTGATGGAGAGTACAACAAAAAACTTTACTGTTTGAGTAGAGAGTTCATATTAAGACATTGGGAAGAAGGTTCTGAAATGTCCAACTGTAGATGCTGGAAAAAGAATTTATGTTGGTTTTCAAAATCAAACTGTGACTCATACGGATTTGGATTTCACTTCATACAAACATCTACTGGACATTAGGTACCAGCTTTGTTTCTCTAACACAACATCTTTTAAAAAGCAGTGGTCTTAAAGCTTCCTTTTCATTTGACCCGAATTAATGTCATTTTGTTGCTACAATGTTGTTACGTCTTAGTCTTTACTATACCTGTTAATATAAATCACACAAGAGGATCCATACATAACCTTAAAATCAACTGAAGAACCTTGTGATTAAAACAGACATCCAAACCTAGCAATGACAAGAAAGCACACTGATTTAAAATACTGTTCTTACAATTACCTTCCTTGTTCAAATGCATGTTACAGTTAGTAGCTAAACTGCAATTCAGCTTAAATTTCCAGAGTCTGACTCCAAGTTATTATTTATTCTGGTTTTTAAGTAACGTGTCTGAAGTTACTTCTCCTATGTATTCTTGTTCTATGGTAATCTTTCCAAGGGATATGAGTCACTTCTCCATTACTTGTGAAGAATATGGAAAAAGTAAAATATTATTATTTTGTGGGCATCTGGAACTGGATTTAAGGCGAGATGTTGATCATTGTGAGTCATTTCTTGGGAAGATGGAGAGAACAAACACTAGCTGCTGACCTACTGCTATGAAAGCCAAGGGTTTACTGCTGACTCAAGAAATAGATATCGATAGCTTCAGAATACAAAGGAGAACTTACAGCAGGATTAAGGAGGAAAGTCTTTCCTCTTTAAGTAACAAGGCTGTTACTTGTTTAAACATATTAATTAGCCAATTAGAACTATATCCTGTAAATAGCTGCTACAACTAAAAGAGTGTCCCAAGTCTCCAAAAGTCCTGGCAAGTCTTCAGGTAGATAATGAAGTGCAAGACTGAACTCCATAGCACTGAGGAAGCTACACTAGTAACTGCCACTGCAATCCCCTACTATTCCTCAGTGTTTCACCACTCCTGGTTGGTATAAATATTGGTGCAAACAAAACTGAAGCAACAGAAATAACTTTGTAATAGATTTGCATTCTGATCAACTAATTCAAAACCCTGCGTTTTGATACCAAAACTGATCTTTAAAGTGACTTGGTGGCACTGTGGCCTTTGTATACTTCATTTATACCAATCAAGCTGCTGCCCTGGGAACTACTGAATTGTTTATGTATGTAACTACACAAACTGCTTGTAAAGCATGACCACCACAAAAGGCAATGCAATTAATAATTATGACTTAACTATACTTAGGATTTGCATTTTTTTTCCCAAGCTGTAGTGATCACACTATGATGAAGCCAGATAATTATCTTTTCTGCAGGTGTTTTTTTGTGTTTGTTTTGATCTTTTAATGAGGAAAGCTCTTCCCAAATGCAAGGATGCAGTTCCATGGCAGCTTGAAACAATTTAAATCATGCCTGCCTACCCTTTGCCTCTGCCTCTTCTCATTCTTTCTGTACAAATAAGATGCTTTTGTGCTAGCCACAGGCACTTGAGAAACTCAATAGTGGGCCAGTCGAGAGTGCTGATTGAAAACTAATTCTGAATACAGATTCCAATAGTGGTAAGTGATGAATTGGGAACGAGCAGCAGGGTAGGGTTGTCAGGAGTGTGGCAGTCTGTATTTATGTTTGAAAAAGCTGCTGTGAAACTGAGTCTGAATGGAGGCTTTCATGGGGAAACAATTATGAAAATGTGCTCCATCATTACTAAAGAAGTTTTTTAAAGACTTCCAATAAGTATTTTAAAACCATAGTCTTACTAATGCTAATAAAAGTAGTACCTGCTCTGTGATCTTTATATGAGTTTATTCATCGTTACTTCTATGTGAACCTGAAGCAGAGTTAACAGCTTGGATGCCAGAGAGTTCAAAAAATCAGTAACAAGCAAAATGCTCCATTAAAATGTTCACACTTCACCAAGACAATTGTGGATGTTTGCATTAATGATTTTAAAACCATAAATGTTTAACAGTCCATGACAAAGTATTAACTTCGGGATGCCAATAGATCAGTGTGCTTCACTGTTATTTCTTAATGTCAGTCAGAGGGCTCACGTGGCCACTTCAGGTCTTTAAAAAAGGCACCTTTGCTGCTATGGATTTCAAAACCACGTTCAAGTTTCAACTCTGGAACTGATGACCTCCAGCCAATAAATCCCTGTGAAGTCTTGGGTACTGGAGGAGATGGAAGCACCTAGAATAAAAGCAACATGTAGAACATGATCATTAAAAGCTTTTTTTTTTTTAATTCTAATTTCTGTCATGCAACATTCTCTTTTGTGCAGTAGTGTGGATGGAAATGAGATCTTATGAAAAATAGTGGATTTAAATGCAATCTGCTGATTTAATATCCTGAACACACACTGACATTAAGGTAAGGAAATAAGAGCTTTGAAGGATAGCCCAGTTGCCTGCAAGTTTGATATATAACACAGGATGGTTTATAATTTAAAAAGACATTAGAATAATTTTGGTCCCATCCTATAGCAAGGCACAGGGAAAGAGAGAAGTAAAATGGCTGAATTTCAATGGAGTAACTAACTTTTATTTACCACCCTTCTAATAAAAAAAGAAAAAAAATCATTTAGTGCCTAAATTGGTATGTGCAGCAGGAAATAAAAAGCCAAGCTGTTGTTTAGTAGTTTATGTTAGCGTACCATTTGGGTTTTCTTTAAGTTTTGCTGAAGACTTTTCTAAGGGCTTTACTGGCTTAACATTATTAGGAGAGGAATTTTATCTTCAGCTTTAGTTTTTTTTCCTTACAGGATAATAATCTTTAAATCTAGTTAAATTCTCTGAACAAAAGAAATAGCTTTTTTTACTTGCTGTAATGTATTTGTTTATCAATGCAGCTATGGAATTATCATTTTGTGGCCAAATGTTAAAGATATTACAGAACAAGCTGGCTTGTGCATCAAGAACTACTTATTTGTTCCACCTTCTTTCAACTTTAAGAGATGGGTAAGCATCAAGTTAATCTGCAACTAATCTAGCTAAAAAGGAAACAAAACAAAAGCCAACAGTCTCTGTTCACTGACTTCTGTGCTTACTTTGGCTGAATCATCTCGATTGGGCACGTTATATCATTTTAGCATCTGTGGACTTAGTAGAGAAATACACAGCAAGAGAACAATGTTTCAGTTCTCTTGCCAGAGCTGCTTCACTTTGTTCTTTGGCCAAGATTAGAAAATGTTTATGATATTTAGGTGCAGCAGTTCCTCTGAAAAGATAATTTTTATAGCCAAAAGTGCCACCCACTGAGCATGATAATGAACAAAATCATGTTCCGCTTACGATCTGGGGTAAGGGACTATGAAGAAGCAACTATTAATCTAAGCTAGAGAGAAGAACAGATGTGATGACTGTTACCATGAAGGTAAATGTGCAGAAACACGCATAGTTTTGAACAAGGGCTTAAGAAACTTCACTCAGTATGTAAAGTGTGATCTAAATCACAGCTATCCCTTATGTTCCTTAGCAAATAAAAATTCTGAGGTGAAATTGAAACCATGATCCCTGTTTTCAGCATGCACCAGGCCATGCATTCTGCTTCAGCAGCTGATAACTAGGTGATTTGTTAATGCTCATACACTCACTGTGCTGAAGCAAAAGTAAACTTGACTGGAATTTTGTAGGCTTGAGACAAAACTGAAGAGCAAGTAGCAGTAATGGCAGAAATTATGCCATTTCATTTATCTGCCACACTCGGCACTAGCTCGTAATTTTTGTTTCAATTTAATTTCAGTAAAAGCTTTTACTACTTCCTCACTTATCTCTTCACCTTTGGAATCCCTTGAAACAAAGCTGGTTCAGCAAGAAGGAATTTCCAGTCTCTTTTGTTTCCTTAATCTTCTCAAAGTGGACTAACCTTCCTTTTTTGTTAGCATATTCTGCTTCCTCTTTTATGAATACGTTCCTCCTCCAGCCTGTGGAGTCACTCTATTCATTGGTGATTCTGGCACAGACTATTTATAACTCAAACCATCAGTCACATTCCCCTCTCATTTCCAGCTGTTAAACAACTTTTAGACTATGTAAATGTAAATAATAAAAAATAAAATAATTATGAGCTAGCCACTACAACTGTGCCACTGATTTGTGCCACTAAAGAAGACAGTGGCATTGACTCTGCCAAAGAGAAGATTGTCTTAAGTAAAGCTAGAAAAATGACTGCATCTTCACCGATAGTTAAATCAGAGAGTTAAGGTCAGGAGAAGCCTTGAAGCAAGACATGTATATGTATATTTGAGCAATGAATGGTCAGCAGTCACAAATGGCTCTGTGAGCACTCTTCTGTTCTAAGCTCTACAGTTAACTGTTCTGCTGTTAGATGTCACAGAGGACTGTGTGGGGGAGGTACTGTACAGAAAGAGGACTACATACAGTGAAAGCTCTGTGAAATACCAACCGCATCCAAACAGCAGTTCCTTGGTTTAAATTAATGCTTTTAAAGCATTGCTCAGGTTGCAAATACAATTTACTTTGACCTTTAGTTAAAGGCCCACCTCCACAAAACAATTGATTTTCAGAGCTTGTGTAGTTTCTTAAGAGAAACACTGCTATATTGTTTTTTAAAAATCTGATTTTCTAACCTGAATGTATTTTTCTATAGGTGTCACAGGTCGAACCTGCAGATGTTCTGGAAGCTGTATCTTGGGCCTTGTATCTTCTTTCTTTTCACCTTCAATCAACTTAAACCAAAAATATCAAGATTAAAAATGAGACTCTTCTGAAATATGCTGTAATATCTGATATCTAAACCATTCCTCTCAAATTTGCATCTGAACTCCCTGTTCTTCCCATCTGAACCAGATTTACTTATTGTGGTGCTCGGGAAATTACTGTAATGTAATATTTGTTTTCAGAAAGTGATATATTTCTGAACTTCAGATGACAGGCTAAATGTTGCTGAGTGATTCCAACTCTCTTATCCACATCACTGGTCCAAAACCAGTTGGGAATAAAACTTATGTATATCTTGTATGACCACTAAAGATCAATAAATGGTAAGTACACGTGTTCACCAATAGTAACAACACATCATTTGTCAACTTTTCAGCTGTAGATCTGTTAGAACTGTGCAAAGGTGGCACGTGTGACACACCAGAGTTATCAAGGGTGCATGTTGAAGCCTGGAGGACTAAGGTTTTCAAAGTTGCTAACTGGGATGCCTACAGGAACTTTCAAAGAATTCCTAGAACAGATTAAGTACGTCTAGCCCCATGGAAAGCACATCTATAATTATTCAGGTGCTGCATCAATCCTGTGCTTTAGTACTGAAATACTGTGATTACAAATGTGACACCATGTGCTACTATATTCTAACATCTAAACATCACTGAGACTAGACAAATATTTTCATTTGTTGTAAATAGCCCCACTGAAAATTTAATTAGCTAGAACCTTTTTCCCATGATTTTTAAACTACCATATGGATAGACAAAGGGGAAATATTTTCCTGTCAGTATGCATTTAGTACTTGTTAACATTATTGGGAGTCATGTTTCTCAAGAGAAATATATCAGAATAGGCATAGCATATAAATTAACACTTGCTACATTTTATTCAGAGGAAAAGCAAAACTTTGAACCTGTGTTAAAAGCAGAGCACTTGTTACCTCAGACCCTAGCTTAGTAAAGCATACTCTGTACTTTTCTAGTCTTCTGTGTTCTCATAATTTTGCGTCCAGCTAATTTTGTGTACGAGTAAATGTGCAAGTGTTGCTTATATGCCATTCCATTTTACCTCCTCAAGAGGTGTTTTCAAGAATCCCCATTTTTGAGACCACCTTCTTGCAGCTTCTCGTTCATTCTCAACGTATTTTTTCCTGAAACAAATGGAGAAATACTTGAGATGACTTTGAAAGCTTTCTTTAAAAAAAAAAAAAAACCTACACAAACCCAACTAATAACATCACAAAGCACAGTACTTTAAGCAGGGATCTTTAGACCTTTACCTAGTTTATATATGTTATCAGTTGTGTGACTTGGAGGTAATGAGGATGTATTTTCTAAAGGCTGGAAATGCTATGGTAGGCGTGAATGCACTTCTGTGCAAACTACATTTCCATTAGGAACTGGAGGAGGTAAAATTTGCCATGACACATATCTTTGAAGACTTAAAAAGCCAGCACCAACACCCTTTCATGACACACTTTCATTTACTCGTGATGAAATGCCCCTTTTCTCCCCAGCTCTGCCCCAGCCCTGCTCCCCGTTCCTGGCACCCAGCGGGAGGGCGGTGGGAAGCGCTGGAGCTGCGGGCGGCGCTGCCTGCTTCAGCCCCGCTGCTCGCTGCTTCGCCTGCCCGACTCAGGGTACTTAAGGGTACTGGAAGCCTTGGGCTTGTTGCGGATGCCGCGCTTGGGAAGGAGCACCCGTCCTCCACAGACACGCGTGAAGTCCCAAGCATTGAGCAAACCCCTTCAGCCTCCGCCTGAGTGGAGGTGGAAAGGGACTGAGGCGGTGGGAGGAGGAGGAGGAGGAGGAGGCAGCTTGGGGCTCGGGCCGTTACCAGCAGTTGTCCCGCGCTACGAAGTTGCAGGACTGAGCCGGGCCGGCTCGGCGCTGCGCCATGGCCGGGCCGCGTCGGCGTTGCTGGGCGACGGAGGCGGAGGCGGGGCCGGGGCGGGCCGCGGCCACAAAATGGCGGAAAGGGGCGGGGCGTGCTCCCTCCGGCCATGGCTGTGAGGGGCGGAGGGGACCAGCCACGCTGGCGCCTGGGGTGGCACCAAAGCGCTGCTGCTCAGGTGAAAAGCTCAAAACGCACTTGCGTTAGGTCCCTGAGGCAGTCAGGCGAAGCACGCTCGATGTAATTTGGTTTTTTTTTTGGGGGTGCCTTTGAGTGACTTTACAAAAAATGTTATTGGGTAGGAAAATATGTTTGGATTGAGTTGATGGAAAGTTGTCACCCGGCTGGAGGAGTCAGCCGTGTATCAGGGAAAATGATGTTTTCAACCAAGAAGCAAATGGTTCACACCCTTCTGGATTCTGAGATGTGAAGAGACTCTTTTAAACCTGCTCAGGGGTTCCTCAGCCAAAACCTTGAAGTGTTTATTTGTAAGGGATGCGAAAAGTGGTTGAAGGATACTTGTTTTTTTTTTTTATTTTATTTTGCTGAGAATCAGATTGTTCATGTGTCCAAAATTCAGACCATATATGCTATGTCTTCACGTGTGTTTCCCACTTTTTTTTTTAACCTGCTCTCTGCACTTGCTGGTTCCTCCTGATACACACCAAAATGATCTTCTGGTAATTGTAGTGGGAAATAACATCAGTCCAACGTCTTTCTCATCTCTTTTTCTGGTAGATGTCGTTCTTTGTAAACTACATGCTAATAGTAGAACTTGTGGGAAAAACATGAATGTGCTTCATGGGTTATATGTGAGAACTCAACAAATATTTACAGCTTTTAAAAAGTTCCCTTTGTTCCAATACGTTCATGTTTTTGGCTCTCCATCAATTTTTTGGTAATTCTATTTTCTTGCAGTTGCTTTGTAACAGATTTAAAAAATAAATGTAGCCAACTCGCTCTTTATCCTTATAAGCTTAAATAGTTCCTTGAGCCCCTCCTTCTTTTTTTTAATCTGGAAACTGGCTTGAGCAAACATACTGTAAATAGTTAATGTGACTTTTTCACACCATTGGACAGTTATTATTATAAAATAAATGCAGAAAGGTTTTGACCTAAGCTGAGTGGTTTATAGGTGGCATGTTTGAATGCTTAATTGCTAGCTTTTTTAGGTTTTCTTTTTATGGAGAAAGAGATCTAAAGGACTTAAATATTTGAGTATGAGAACACTATATATACATTTATTAGTAATTTTAGAAGTACAGAGAACCTCTATTTGAGTAAGAAGAGAAAACAAACTTCTGTAGTCCTAAAATAGCAATTAGTACTGCTCTTCTGGGTCTCTAAAAATCATTAAACTATCAACAAAAGAGAATATTTCACTTACATGCCATTTCTTGATTCTCTAATTGATAATTAGACTTGCAATTAAATCAGCTGGGTCTCCCATCACATCTATAAATGCTTACTCATTGTCCTACTTAAATGTAACTAAGCAGCAGGGGTTAATTATCTCAGGAGCCCTCTTTTTACAGCCTTGATAACTTTCTGTGAAAAAAGGGTATTTTGTTAATGAAAACAACCAAATTCATTGTTCATGTGTCAGGATTTAAACTACAGAAGCAGTTGTCAAGAGAGAATGAAACTTCTTATTCCAACATTGTGAAAACAGGATTTAGAATGTTCAGTCTTTCTCTTTTTGCACTTAATTATTTTTCAGATGGGGGAATGCAGTAAATGTGAAGTTAGTTTTAGGTCTTGATAGGTTCTTACGAACACAGGACAATATTAGAGTTGCAGTTGCATTATGAGGAAAGAAGTGAAATAGTACTTTAATGACCTGATGTCTCTACTGAATGACTGAGGAATACAAGTCCATTGAGATTCAAAAGTCAGTTGTTGAAAGTCTGGATCTTTTAGCTATGTACAACAGCACTTGTCATCACGTGATAAATTTTAAAGTAGAAACTACGTTGTTCAAGGTGCATATTTAAAGGAATCAAGTATAAATACTTGTTGCTTCCAAGCAACACTCAGATCTACACTGGGTAAATTCTAACCTGGGCATGGCCAGAAGTGCTGAAATCCTGATGCTAATGCTTCCTGTCTTCCTGCAGTTAGCAATTATCCAATTATTAATCTGCTCAGTCTCCGAGAACTCGCAACTCTTCTTCAAGAATTTAGAAGCTGTATGTAGCTTAAGAGTTGCAGATTACAATCTTGAGTTTCAGATCTTTTTACCTACATAAGGCACCCCTCTGACACTGGGGAAGTAGTTTTCAGTCACCTTTTTTTTAACAGACCCCCTCTCCCAGCAGAGTAAAAGTGCTTGCAGTGCTATGTTCTGACACAGGCTAGGGTATTGATAATGATTGAAACTATCCAAGTGGAAAACAAGATACCTTAACCTAAATACAGTTTTCGTGTAGTTGTAGAAATGCTTCCAGCAGCACAGGATGGGGTAGTGCATGAGGAATTGGAGGAGGGCAGTACTGGATGATAGCACTAGGTCTGAGTTTTTACAAAGGCTACAGCCTTAGGATGATGTATTGACACCCATACAGGTGGTACTGCTTTGTGAAATAGATCAGAGAGCCAAAATGATTTAAGTAGACTCTGCAGAAGGAGAAAGTCAATTCAGTCCTTTAATCTATTTCACAGAACGGCTCTTTGGACAGTTGTGCTTCTGCAATCAAGGCAGCAGACAGAATGGAGACAGGAAAAGGTGATACGTGAGCTGCAATGAACAACCCAGGGTAGGTGGATATTAAACCTCTACTACTGCAAAAGACATTGTGTAATGCAATGATGGCTTTGTTAACGTCATTCACGATCTTCAAGATTTGAGTTAGTGTTTGGTTTCTGTAAGTCTCATGTGTCTCTCTTGATATAAAAATATTAAGGATTTTTTATGGAGGATTATGGACAAAAGAGTCCAAATTAGCACACAATAGCTTTCTTTGGGATAATCTTTGAAACTGCTTGAAAGGAACAAACTTGCTCTCTGTTGGGGATTTGTAAGTGCTGTTTATGAGCATCTCCATTCCCACTGAATATGCAGAGATTTGATTCTAGTTGATACTTGGACAAACTATTGTGTAATTTTCAGCTTCAGTTACAAGGCCAGAACAAGGTCACGTCCCTGATTGCAGCACCGTGTTATGAACTATGTAGGTTTCACTGCATTAATATTCTCACCAGTAGAGACTTGTCTTCTGCCTTTCATCATGTTTAGAAAAATTAATGAAAAAGCTTATTTTTTTGTTGTAAAGTGTATTTTGGTTTATATTTTCTAGTTCTTAGGCCATAAATTATTATTTTATATTATTTATCACAAATTATCACACAATCACAATTAGATCTAAATCCTTGATCTCTTTTTGAGGAGTTCTGCATTGTTCAGGTTCAACATTTATCTCCCCCCTCCAAAAGATGAATGAGAAACCTTTCTGACAAGTATGGGCTGATGTTAAAATCCTATTGGTGTTTTACTGCTTTATGTACATTCAAAGTAAGTGTAGGCAGAGCTGGCTTGGGGCACTACAGCATGTCATGCTGTGGTTGGGCAGAAAAGTCTCTGAGAAACGAATCTGCTTGGCCTGTCTCAACTTTTGGTAGACCCAGGTGTGTAGCAGTGTGAAAGTCCTTGGGGATCTCTTCATCCAACTGTGTTACATCTTGTGTCATCTCATATCACAGCTTTGTCATAAACTGTAGTAACTGCCACAATCCATGGGAAAGCAACAACGCAAATGAAAAAATATGATTGTCATTAAATGAAGCTTTGAATTATGTACTGGGTTTGCCAACACTTTTGAAACAAACTAGCAACTGTAAAGATACAGAATAACATTTTCTTGGGAATTACAGGTCGTAGATAGATGGGCATTATAGACAGTAATTGGTCACTGGAACAGCTGTAGCACGGAAAACTGTGCAACTTCTGTTTCATTGTGTCATGCTGGGATAGATATTTTTAAATACTGGTTTTTATCTGAGAAGTTCAGAGAGTGCAATGTAATACTTGTGCCGTGAGTTGCACGTATGTCCTAGAGCTGTGTTGCTAATTAGTATATTAGTAAGTTCCACACATCCTACTGTGCTGCAGCTTTGACTGGATGTCTGGTGGCTCTGTAGAGGTGACTGCCAGTGCTCTGACTAGCTGGAAAAGTAGAGCAAATGCTCTGCACTGATGGAAGGTAATAGCAGCGAGAGAAGGAAGAATATCAATGTCCCTAAGGAAATGCACAGTGATGTACACCTGACCGTGTTCTCTGGTTTTGTTTCTGAAGGTCTGTACTTCACATCTAAAAATTTGAAAAGTAGCTTCATTATTTTTCTTTCAGCTACACTGAGCTTGCTGCTTCCGCTCCAACGTCAGCAATATCAGAACCTCTGAAAATGAAGGTGTTGACTGAGATGTATCTATATCCATTGTGCATCTATGCTTAGACTCTTGCATTGAAAGTGTTTACCGAAAATATTAATTAGTACTGGCAGTCCTGTGCTTGCTGCTCCATGCATTCCAATATTAGGCGTGGAAATCTAACAGAGGGGACTGTAAACATAACTTCAGTGTATCTAGCTAATGTTTCTAAATGGTATTTCATATGTAGACAGCCTGAGTGGTAGACTGCTTTGTTATGATTACTGTGATTTGAGTAAACAAAGCCCCATTGACACTATAGACTCTGGCTTCATAACAAAAAAACCTGCTAAAGTCTATCACATTGAGAATATGTTAATTGGAGTTCCTGAATTTCCATTTATGAAAGGAACCCAAGGGCCTGGTTAGAATCATAGTATGTTGTAGCAAAATTTAGATCTGTCATGTTATTGTGGCTGTGATTATCCGTCGCCTTTTGAACAGCAAGTGGTATGTCTGTTTTCTCAACAATAATATGTTTTCTTTTCTGTCCGTAAAATGACACTTACAGCTACAGATTTATGCTAATTTTTGTGCTTAAAAGGCGTGAAGCATCTTAATTGAATTTAGATACCATTCAATAATTGCTGTTTATTTGGTATTGAGCAGAGTCATTGCTTTTTGTTCAAGCTAATGATTTACATATGATACTTCTTTATATTACATCTATATTACACCTGATGGATATACATACATTTGGATGACACCTGGTAGAACAAGTATGCATGCCCTCCATTTCTCAAATTAGATGTAACGTGCATTAAAATCCTTCACTCATAGGCATTGTTTGTGAGTGCTACTCAGCTCCCAGTGTAGAGAGCTTGCAGAACGCTGTTATTGTGATTTCAAAGACAATGGAACATGGACACCACTTCTGACTTGCTCAGGGTAAAAATTTCCTGTAAATGCCAATGTGCAACACTGATCTCCCACTGATGCATGCTGGAATACCTAGGCACAATATGGATTAAAGATAAAGAAAAAATACTCAATTTTGAATTTTGGTACATTGTATAAACTGAAATCAAACAATTCATGGTCTTTGAAAGTATTTTTTGTTTCAATACAGTGCATGTTTCAAATCAGAAGGAGTTGCCTTTTTTCCTTTTGCGTGAAAGGCAGGAGGTCTGGGACATTTTAATAGCTTTCATATCCTACTCTGCAAATATATGATTGCAGCACAATAGTTTCCTTGCATGAGAATTGCTTAAATGATTCAAAATGGATTGAAAAAATATATTTCAAGTTTTAATTTTATGCACAGAACATTAATGAGCGGTGCCCCTTAGAGACTTGCTGTCAGTTTAACATATTCACAATAATCTCAACACAGATGTTATTCCATCTAAACCCTTTTAGAGGAAAGAAACCAGTAATTTTTTCTTGGAGAACATCATGAAGTGTTATTGTTGAAATTACATTTGGATCCCAGAATGCTATGAAATATCATTGCTAGGAAGAATGAGTAGCACACTGTTTCTGAGGTAAAAATGCATGTGAAACTTTTTTGAGCTTCCCGTAAATTTTAAAACAAGTGAATGTGTTGTTAGTCTCGTGCAGTTTTCCTTCCCTTGGGGGTGATTGTAGGCAATGATGGATATCAACATCTAATTGTGTTCTAATTCAAGAGAGTATTTGTTATTAGTTCACATTTCTCATATTTGCAGCTGTAATGTGATGAAGTTATTGTTTCTTTCAGAAACATTTCCCTCTGCCTTCCCTGAGCCATATGCATTAAAATTGTTGCTAGAAAGAAAGTACATACTTACAGTAATGTACTTTTTTTGTTGGAAAATACTTCAAGTACTCTTTCTATTTTGTCTTCTGTGATATGCCTGTGTGGTGGGTTTTTTTCTACTTGGTGCACTTATGTTGTGTTCTGCTTGCTTAGTCTTACCTGAGTACAGCTCTGACAATGAGGCGATGCTGATGCTGGTCATGTGTACATGATTTTTTTTTTTGTGATTGAAAAGCTTTGTACATCTTAGATTGCAATGAATGAAGTACATGGAACTTCTGGATATATAATATAAATTTTAAACAAATATTATACTCTTTTCATTTTTTTATCAATTAAATCTATACCAATTCCCAGAAGTCCTTAATTTTTTTAAGGTAAGGAGATAGTTATCCAACCTCTAAAACCAAAAAACAAGCAATAAGAAGTGGAAGATGGCAAACATTGGAATGTTTTCTCTTTCTTAATGACCTTCCAGTACATAATTTTAAAACTATCATCAAAACATGCTTACATAATTATTGACATGATTAAAACAAGTAATTAGGAAACTGTAATCAGAAAAAGTAAAACACCAACTGGAGATGTACTCAACATTTCCAATAGAGAAGTATTAAAATGATATCTTGGCAGTAAGAAAAATCTTAAAACTGCTGGTATGCAGTTTTTCTCATAGGTATCTATTGATTATGAATACAATTAATATATACTATATATATATATATATATAAAATATACATTACCAGTATGAGGAAAGCTTAACTATTTCTATGAGCATTCTATGCTGATTTTCTCTTAACAACTACCATAGCAATATACTGGTCAGAACTTGTTTGTTCTTAGCCTGCTCTTACAGTTGTGGAGTTACATTGAGGAGACAAGCAAGAAGTTGAAAGACATTTACTGCAGGGAAGTTGATTCTGTGTTCAGACAGTGAAATACATGCAACAGTTAAGTTAGACTGACACACTGTATTTACTGAGCTGTTGGCTGCAACTGGCTGAGGCTTGGGGTTTTGAATCTGTTAATGCATTATGGTGAAGTAAACCACTCCATGTGGAATTCACTGAAAATGGAGTAGAATTCATTGCTGTCTGGTGAATTCAGCAATGAAAAAGATCAAGCTTTCAGTAACAGCTGCATAGCTTCTGTAGGTTTCCTTGGATGTGACTAGTGTGAGTTTTGCTAGGATTGATAATCACAGAATCTTAAGGGTTGGAAGGGACCTCGAAAGATCATCCAGTCCAACACCTCTGGCCAGAGCAGGACCACCTAGAGTAGGTCACACAGGAACTTGTTCAGGTGGGTTTTGAATATCTCCAGAGAAGGAGACTCCAAAAGTGTTGACTGCTAGTGATCCAATCTATGGAATGAAGTGCTGTGAAAGATGCTTTTCTTCAAAATTATTTGCAATATTGATTTGTGGAAGGCTTAGGATAAGCCCTTTCCTGGAGAATGGAATTCTGTTCCTCTGCACAAGACAAAGACAAGGAAATTAATTCAGCAGCAATCTTTTGCTTGATTGCTTGTTTTTAATTGTAGGTCTAGGAGGTCACAGGATTTAAAATATTTGCACTGTCATACAAAATGCAGTGAACTTAAGCATACTTAGTTGCATTCAAAGGGCTCGATATTTAGGCAGTGCTTACAGGTAATGTTGCCATAGTGAAGAATGGTTGAACAGTGACTGTAGTAGAAAAAATAATGCATAAATCAATGAAGTATTGATAAGGGGAAAATATAGGATGTTGGTGTTAAATTTAGGATAGGATTTTGTTGCTTTTGTTTATCCTGAAAGTAGTAATATATGTATTTTTTTTTTTCTTTACACATTTGGAAAAAGGTTTACTAGTCTCAATTACTTTATTCAAGGTGTGGCAGCTTTCTTTGATCAGATTTGTTACTCCTTATGTAATCTGCACCTTTAAACATACCATGAACAGGTTCTTTCCTGTAAGGAAAATCATTATTTTAACTAGGTGCTGTAACAAGACATGTGCAATAAAAAGGCAAATGATGAAGCATCTTAATGTAACTGTAAACTTTGCTTTAGCAGACCTTTGACTAACCCAAGTTATGACATGTAATTTAACACATGTATCCCAATTCAACGAAAACCTCTTTCAGTAGCATGTTAAATTGTACCCGCTCATGCAGACTTTCACATTAAAGTAATTACAGGGGAGGGGGGAATTATAAGTACAGAAAGAAAGTTTACTCTTCCTCTTTATTGTGAAAACAAATGTGTTTTTCTCCAGAATCTGCCAAGCCTGTGTTTTAATGATTTAACAGATGGACTTGGCACATGTGAACCTGGAAGATGCATCTGTCTGATTTTTCCAGTCTGAGGATTTTTTAACTGCATTAATGGCACAGACGATGGTAAAATATCACCTCCCCAGGCTGCTTTGCTCTCCTAACACATAATGTCTTTTAAGGAGAAAAAAAAAAAAAGTGATAGGAGACTGGGGTGAGGAAAAGGCCAGAGAAATGAGGATTTGAAAAGTTTAACAGTTTCTATCTTCAGTGCATTAGACTTTTAAGCCTTTCACTTTGAATTTCCCGTGTGTATGGTGTGGAAACTGAAATTCTACCCAGGTAGTGTTACCTGTGATCTTCTGGTTCTGTTAATTGCTCTAAATAAACACTATTCAAATAAGGAGACAAATAACCACTCCAATTTGATATTTTGTTAGTTCTTGCAAAAGTTCTGCTGCTGTATAAACTCAGATTCAGCAATCTCATTTAGTCACTGCCGCTGTTCATTCAGACAGTCGTGTAGTTACTTAACTGTTGAGGGTCCTAATGTGAATTTCTTTTGTTTAGAGGGGAATCCTTAGCACTCAACTGAACTTTCTGCTGAAAGCAATGATATGGCTACCTGTGTAAAGATCTTGAAGACTTTAGCTTGGAGAAGGGGAGACTGAAGGGTGGTGTCATGTTTACAAATATGTAAAGGGCGGGTGTCAGGAGAATGGAGCCAGGCTATTCTCAGTGATGGCCATTGGTAGGACAAGGGGAAAAGGGTACAAGCTGAAACGTAAGAGGTTCCAAAGAGAAACATAAGGAAAAACCTCTTCACTGTGAGGGTAAGAGAGCATTGGAATGGGCTGCCCAGATGGGCTGTGGAGTCTCCTTTTCTGGAGACATTCAAAACCCAGCTGGATGAGTTCCTGTGTGACCTACTCTAGGTGATGCTGCTCTGGCAGGGGAGTTGCATTGGATGATCTTTTGAGGTCCCTTCCAACCCTTAAGATTCTGTGAAATTACAGACTCATGGTATGTATTCTTCTATCTTATTCTGCAGATTTCTCTATAATAAAGTCCCACTTCTAAGAGAAACATTGTCCAAGGGCCAGATGAGTACTTACGTAAGATATCCAGCTAGTTGCACTAACACAACAGATATGGATATGGAAGGGCTCCTCATTCTATTTCTAATAAAATATGTGGTAAAATGAAATCAATCTTTAGAGGCCCCTTTCAACCCCTACTATTCTGTGAGTCTGTGTAGTGGGCTGTGAACTGTCCAGCACTTGCTATATCAGCTATATCCAAATGCTCTGGAGTTTGTTTTTCATGGAGGAAAAGATCTAGTTGTGTGGCTTTATATCAGAAATGGCCTTGCCAATGTTGTTATATTATTATGGCTAAATTAACAATACAAAAAATTGTACAGTTACATATGTTTGCACCTCAGAAAATCTTTTTGATGTTGATGCAGATGGCGCCTGCACTTTCTGATAAAATGGGAACTCTGATCACATGGAGGAGGTAGAGCCTTCTGGTTCTACAGCTATCTTGTCTGCTTTCTTCCATCATCTTCCATCTCTGTAGTACTCTGGTCTTGGTGCCACAGACCTGGTTGGACTGTTAAATTATTGAAACATATTTTTAAGTAATCTTATCCACTGAGACTGCTTGATAATTTCCTGATATTTTGTACAGCTTACACTGTCTCATTTTACAAGTCTAAAAATGAGATATGTAGATGAAGTGAACTGTCAGTGCATTCCACTTGCTCTAGGCTATCAACCATCATAGCATTGACCACACTTTGGAGGTACCTGTTACCTTTGACAACAGCAGCTTAGGCAGCCAGCATCAAATAAATTCATAGCTTCTGGTTCAAGCTAGGTGTGCTTGACACTAATTTTGCTCTCTTATGTAAATAAGTCCATAAATAGAAGAGTTTCAAAATGCTTTCTCCCAGTTATGAAAAAAGATTTGGGCCATTGCAGAATCACATATTTCAGTAGTTATCCTGATTCATGTAGACAGAAACAGAACAAGTCTCTTAATTTTTATTGAATCAGAGTGCTAAGAAACTTTTCTTCAGGAGCACTTGAGTCTCAGAAAGGTGTCAATATTCTGTAAACCTAGGACACTGAAAATACCATTGTATTAACTATAGCAAATATTGCTAGAACTGTTTGTTTTCCTAATGCCCTTCTATATTTTAACAAATGGCTGTAATAATTTTCTTCACAGCTTTAAGGTTTGATTAATTGGTTCATTGTGTTCTTTCTTCAGAAGAAAATGTGTTACTGATAATCTCTTGGTATGAGTGACATATGGGTTCTAGCTGTAATGAGAGAACGTCCTTTAATTTAGCAAAACAAAAATGTTTGGCACTGTTCCTCTGCTACTATTCCAGACAAATTATAAGAATGATGGAGCTATTTTGTCATTGACTATGTTGACAGTGATTCATCTGGATGAGATTCTCATGCTTGTGGGGTGCAAATCCACAAGGCACTATCAATAAGGAGAAAGGTGACATTTCTCTTGCCCTGCTCGCTTCTGCCAAAGTTCTTAAGATCGCAGCTCAAGCCAGTCAACATGTAGCAAAGGATGGAAATACCTGAAAACATCACACACTGAATGAGTTCTTTCCTTCCTTCTTTTCTATATTTTTCTTTCATGTGTTCCAAGGTAAGATTACCTTGAAATGCAGCAATGAAAACAATGTGCTCTCTAGGATTCAAGCCAGTTAATAAACTGGAGGACTCTAGTGCATATACATGCCTTACATATGCGAAAAGACATCCACTAAGACCATCCATTTAAAACCAAAACCTTCTCTCAGTGTATTGAACCCTATTCTGAATGAACATGAACAAGAAACTACCGAGAGATCATGATTCTGTATCAGTGTACGTGTGCATGTGTTGGTGGTGGTTGTTGTTGAGAAACTGTTTGTACCCAAGCATGGCTTTAGGTTTTTTAATAATCTGTTTATTATTTTTTCCAAGAAATGGAACAATTTGTGCAGAAAAAGAAAAGAATAGTTAGTGCACAAACATAACCATCAGCTTCTATAATCTTAGAAATCTCCAGTTTAACAAATCAATTAGAATGATGTCTTGGCAAAACCAAGTTTATGATGAATAAGATTATGCTTTGAATATAGCCCATACCTCTAATATTTTTTTTTTTAAAATAGCTTTACAGAAGCTGTAATCTGTAATTCAAGAATTAAAATATAACAAGTAATAAAAATTCTTTATGGAATACACGTTTGTCCATCCCTCTGTGTGCCTGCCCTTCCACATGCTTCTGCTTGCATAACCACTTTCTGCTTTACTAGGAACTTATGTTGTTTTTCTTTTTTTTTTTTTTTTTTCTTTCCAGCAGTACTAAACTGGCTTTAAGGTAGTTTGTTAACAATTCACAGTGAACATCCTTAGTAAGTCTTGCTTTGGTCTTGTAGAACCTGCAGCCCGTCTGTTACAGATGCCACTAGAAAAGCTAGATGCTGTATTTTCTGACCTAAATGTCACCCCTGCATTGGATATGGCAAACCTGTCACATGCACAGACAGAAAATTAGCTTTGGAAATCAAGAACTTGCAAACTGGAGAAGTAATATATAAAGACAAGTTACAGAAACTCTTCCAAGAGTTTCTTTGAGATTCGTTTCTAGTCCCCACTATAATGTGGAAACTCAGATTTTTTTATTATTATT